>JAPFFF010000043.1:600000-1112500 GCA_039105265.1 Tritrichomonas musculus
ATATAGCTCATAAAAAGTGATTTTCATCCTACTACTCCCTTAAAGAGACCTTAAAATGAACTTTTTTTTTGGTGACCCGAAAAACGAAAAAAAATAAAAATAAACTTTACAAATTCCCACAATTTTTGATGGAACGATCATCTTTTTTGAGAGAAATCACGAAAAAATTGAATTTTATCAAATTTGAATAAAAAAGGTCATTTTTTGAATTAAAAGGTTAAAAAATAAAATACGATTTTCTTAAGTCTTATTCATTTTAAAACTACTTGAACAAATTTATTGTTTTCTTTATTGAAAATATATTATTTATTATTATTTTCTACTTATGAAGTTACGTATTTATCTTTTTTTAAGCCTTCAAAATATCCGTTATACCCCTTAAATTGATTTTCTTATGTCATATCAATTTAAATAGATTCGATATATAGGGACATCTATACCAATTATATATATATATATATATATGTAAAGTTTTTATTGGGAAAAAATAAAAGTTGATAAATATCGTTTCTACTAACATAAATATGAAATGAAAAGAGGTATTCATGTTAAGTGACTTAACGTCTTTTTGGATTTTTGAAATGCATTAATTCAATGACTATTAGAGTATAAATATTCTAATTTATAAAAAAAAGCATATAATTGCTCTATATTATCTTTGGCAAGCATTGCATTGTTAAAATATAAGAATTTTATTTTTTCAGATTTATTAGAATTATTAGACTTTTTTTTAATAAGGATTAAAAATTCTCAAAAATTTTAATAAATATATAAAGAATTAAATATTGAGTTGGCTTTATATCTCATTTTAATAAATATGATATTTAAAAAAACAATGGATTTAACAAAAAAAAACAAAAGAATTAACAAAAATCCAACCCAATTTTTTTTTCAGCCTAGCTTTTTGCTTTTATTTTTAATATATTAATTATTGCGATTCATCTTAACATATATTGCGATCAATAAGAAATTTATGTGTTTAATTTTGAGAAAATTGGTTTCCAACAATATCGATGTTTTTTTTGGGTGCAAAACGTCAAAATGTTCAAAAATCAAACAACAAAAAAAAAATAATAAATTGAAATTTTACAGATATTGGATAAAATATATATTTCTAAATACATATATATATATATAATAGAAAATGCCGATAATTTGAATCAAATAATTTGCTAAACATTTAAATAATTCTATTAATATTCATTTTTTCTAACAAATAAATTAAAATTAGCTTTTTTTCAAAGGATTTCACAAAAGTGATCACAAATTTTGTGAAAAACTAATATTTTTAAATAAATATTTTTTTTTGAAATAAAAATAAGTTAATATCTAAATAATTTTTTATTTAAAATATTATTAATCGATATATGTTTTAATTTATAATTATTTAATGTCAATATATATATATATTGAGATATTTTATATTGTTTTATAGAAAATCTTTCATTTAAAATTCCAAATAAATAACGAAATATATTGAAAATAGTTTTTTTTTTCTCACAAAAAAATGCTTAAGCAATATCTTGAAAATAAAAACATGGAATCATATAAAATTTGCATTTTATCTTAATTACATATTATAAAAATAAAATAAATAAGTTATAAATAAATTGCTAGGCTAGTTTTCTTCGTGAATACCTCTAAATGAAAATTTTCAATTTTTTTTAGAAAATTAATATTTTTGGAGCTATAATTTAGATTAAAAGAAAAATAATAGGCAGGTATTAAACATTATATCTATTATAAATTAAATAAATAAATAAATTTGCAAAAACTCTGGTAGAGCTGGAAAAAATTGGAATTTTTTTTTTCTTTTCAATGTTTAAAAAAAAATTTCTTTTTAAATGCTATGCATCAATTCATTTGTGTTTCATATTATATGTATATTGCTGAATATATTGATATACTTTGTTTTTAAATAAATATCATATATATCGAGAAAAATTGAAATTTATAATTTTAAAAATTTTTTTACTAAAAAAAAGTGTTACCATATTAAATTCACTACTGTATATTTCAGATTTTAATATATTTTTCAATCATTGGAAACATTTAATTGAAAAAGAAATATTCCTTCTGATATTATCTCTTCAATTTCCATTGGAATATTGTCAACTCGGTGAGTCATATCTATTGCCTGATATAAATTAACAAATTCATTAACTGAATCATTTCGTGAAACATCTTTGTAAAGTTTTCTAACAATTCGATAATGAGATTCAATTTCATCAATTTTTGTTTTTTCAACAGAATTTTCATCAATTTTGGGATTCCATATTGACATCGTTTTGGAAATATTAGATTTAATTTCTTTCAAAGAATTTATTTGGCTTCGTAAAATTCGATTCAGGTTACCTAAATTGATTGCAATTTGATTTTGTGCATTCTCATTTATTTGGATCAGATCATTTTTTATTTTGTTTGACTGGCTCAAAACATTTTCCAATTCCTTTTGTTTATTTGGAATTACATCTGGTTCAATATCTTTAGGAAGTGCAAATAATCTTACAGTTCCACCATATTTATAAGGCCTTAAAGGCACAAGTGGCAATATGCAATCGTTATAATACCATACTTCATAGTTTGGAGATGAATCTGTAATCACTCTTCCTCTATAAGTTTTCCAACCGAGGTCTTCTTGTACTCTTACATATGGAATATTTAAATCATATTTAACTAGATGACTATGCACATTTAAAAACCAGAAATATTCATATCTTGAATATTTCCAAAATTCATCTTTCCAAATTTCCTGAGGTTCTTTATTTAAAAAATCATCAATAAATTTTTGAATATTATATCGTTTCTCTTCTAATGATGATATTTGCTGAGTTAATTTTTTTTTCATCTGGAACATTTCATTATTAAAACTATTCAACATTTCATCAGAAATGCCTTTGTCATTTATTTCACTTAATCTTGAATTATGTTCTTCTAAATTATGAGTTAATTGCTGAATTAGTACTTCAATCAACTCTTCTGGATATTGTAATGAAAAAATGAGCTGTTTCAGGTACAAATTATCATTTTCTATTCTTTTATGCAATATTTGGTTAAAATATATTCTATCTGAATTAAAGTCATTGAAGACTGTACTTGACTGATCAATTTCTGGAAAATTAGATAGGTCATTCAAACAATTTTGGATTGAAAATTCGGAGGTTGGATCAATATATCCATAATATTCATTATCAAAACTTTTCTTTAAAAATGATGCATACTTCATTCTTTCATTTATTTGCTTAATTTCTGGGTCATTATCAAGAATTTTAGCTAGTTCTTCATTTGATGCAATAGCATTAATATCATCGTCATTCATATCTTCATTTGAATTATTGGAAACTATACCCATTTCTTTGGCTCTATTAAATACTCTTTTCCATCCATCTTTCATAATTGTTTCACTGCCATTTTCTATTATTTTGAAACAATTTTTTAATTCTTCTTTGATTTTAAGGTTTTGGCTTTCTTCGGTCCAATTGTAAAATCCTTTTTTAATAAGCACTTTTGAAGGCTGGAATCGATTGAATAAAAAGAAAATAGGTGCATCATCTTTTCGTATTATTCGACTAATTTCTTCCCCAATTTGATGAAAATCGCTCATGCCATCTTTAATGCTCGAGTATTTAATTAAACATACAACTTTAACGCTTTTTGCTTGATTTATCGCCATTTCCATTAATATCGAAGAAGCAATATTGGCTTCACGATCTCCCCTCATGTCGAAAAATCCTTGTGTATCTAAGAATCCTGTGTTGGAAGTACTAGAAACCTACAAAGCTGGCCATTTTGTACAACTTACTCCTCCTCCTTGTTTACTACCAACTGGTGCAATTATTGATTCAGGTGGAACTGCGGCAAGTGTCTCATCTTCTTGTTCTTCAAAATGAACTCCCAAAAGAGAATTAATTAATGTGCTTTTTCCGGTTTGTGTTTTACCGATGATAAGTATCAAATCTTTACCTGATGTCGGAACTATTCTTTTTTCACCTTCTGTTACTAGATCAATAACTTTATCAATAAAATGGATATCATATTTGTCCATCGAATAAAATTTTAATGAAGTCATCTTTTCATAAAATTGAAAAGATTGAATAACATATTTTTTAAATAGAAAACAAAAAATTAATATTTTATACTATTATAATGAAAAATGCTATTTTCCCACTTGTAATCACTGACAAATATTTGAATACAATTGTGAATGCTATAGAATTGTTTAACTTTTTGAGAAAAGTTTTGTGAAATTGAATTTAAATTTTAATATATTTGTTAAAGTGTTATCATTTAATAATGTATGGACATCAATTTAACTCACTCTGGCACAAACAAAATTATATTGATATATACTGAAGTAATTTTCATAATAATTAAAAAGAAATTCTTAGCATATATTTTTATTATATTATTATAATATCCAGCTCTTTAAAATCATATGGTCTGAATTTCTGCAAAAAACAATTTTTTGGTGCATTTAATCTACAATAAGTAATTGTGCTCTATTAAAATAATCACTATTATTTCTAGATGATGACCTTGTTAAAATTATCAATATTAAAAAAATGAGGGGCATTTATCATCCAATGGCATTAAAATCATGATATGATTATTATTACGATATTTTTATTAAGAGTAACTTTTGGCTCATCAGGATAAAGCGAACATTGAACCTTAAAAATATATTTCCTGTTCCTTGATGCATTTAGAAGTTTTAATATAAGGTGATGCTCTTTTTTAATTTATAAATAAACTATTGAAAAAGTTTGACTTCATTATCTCTGCCCAATTTTAAAAATTTTATCCATTTTGAGAACTTTTGATAATTTCATGTTAGTTTAATCAATGCAGAATAATATTGATGAGATGAAAAATCTATATAATAGTTTTTTATTATTTATTGATAATTCAGAAGATGATCAAGATACATTTCAAGCTTTAATTGATCATATTAATATCAATACACAAAATCCAAAAGAAAATTCAGAAAAAATCGAGCATTTACTCTATTTAATGGCAAACATTGTTGATAATCTTTATCGAGATTCTTTCTTCTTCAAAAAAGTTTTCAAAATTATTAATAATTATAAAGACCAAATCAAACAAACTTTCACCAATTTTGAAATTTTCAATTTTTTTGAAAGTAATAAAACTATTCTCCTTTATCTTTTTGAGAATGAAATCATAATAATAGATAAAAAAATCTATATTGAATTGATGAGCAAAATTGAAGCAAATGGCAATCGTTATTCCCACTTTTTCAATCCAGAAATAAAACAATACATTGACAAACAAAAAATAAAAAATAATGACGAAGAACTTATAATTAAAGATCCAAATATTCTTGATTTATTTGATGAGAAACGACATGAAGGCCAAAATGATTCATACATTTGTCGTTTAATTCGCACTGACTCGATAGAAGAGTTTGTTTCATATGTAAACAGATCGAATACTCCGTTAACCAGTGAAATAAAGCCATCAATCTTCGAAACAAATTTATTTTTGATTGAAAACAATGCAACGTTTATTGAATATGCAGCTTTCTTTGGTTCAATTCAAATCTTTCAGTATTTACGATTGAATAATGTCGAACTAAAACCTTCATTATGGCTTTATGCAATTCACTCTAGAAACGCTGAACTTATTCATTTCCTAGAATCATACAAAGTTGATCCACCTAGTCATGAGTATTATGTTTGTTTCATTGAATCTATAAAATGTCATCACAATGACGTTGCAGATTACATTAAAGAAAATCTAATGTCAGACAGATATGATAGAGAAGAAGTTTTATCTGCTATTTTACAATATCATAACTATAATTACTTTCCAGATAATTTTGTAGGAATATATGACTTTTTTTATTTAAGCTTCTATAAGTATAATTCACTGTCTAAGCTTTCATTAAAAAATACATCTAATTTAAATGATATCCAAAACCTATATTGCTCCTTATTACAAAGAAAAGAAATAATTTCAGAATGTTTTAAAGGATATCAAAATTTAGAGAAAATTGCAATTCCATCATCAATAAAATATATTGGTAATGGGGCCTTTAAGGAATGCTACTATTTAAAACAAATATCAATTCCAAATTCAGTAACTTCAATTTGTAAAAAAGCTTTTCAATTTTGTTCAAAATTAATGCAAGTTACAATTCCATATTCTGTAACTTCTATTGAAGAAGAAGTATTTGGACATTGCTCAAATTTGGCACAAATTATTATCCCATCTTCTGTTACATCAATTGGGAAAGGATCTTTTTTTTGTTGTTCAAATTTATATAAAGTCACTATTCCTCATTCCGTAACTTATATTGGGGATAATGCATTTGAAGGATGTACATCATTAGTTAAAATCAATATTCCTCATTCTTTAACTTATATTGGAGCGAGCTTGTTTAAGGGATGCGAATCAATTGTAAAGATTACAATCCCATCATCAATAAAATCAATTGGAGATAATGCGTTTTGTGATTGCAAAGTATTAAAGGAATTAAAAATACCATCATCTGTTATTTCAATTGGAAAAAATGCATTTTATGGTTGTTCTTCTTTGATGCATATCCCGATACCTTCTTCTTTAAAATCAATTGGAGAAGATGCATTTTGCGGATGTTCATTATTAGCACACATTGTAGTTCCATTTTCAATTAAATCAATTCGATATGGTGTATTTTGTAGATGTACTTCTTTAGAACAAATTGAAATTCCTTCTTCTGTAAAAACAATTGGGAGTAATGCATTTTATGAATGCACATCATTAATACAAATCGTAATACCTTCATCAATAACATCAATTAGAAATGGTGTTTTTTATAGGTGTACATCATTAACACAGATTATAATTCCTTCATCAGTAGCATCAATCGGTGATAAAGCATTTTATGGATGTTCATCATTAACACAGATTATAATTCCTTCATCAGTAGCATCAATCGGTGATAAAGCATTTGATGGATGTTCGTCATTAACACAAATTGCAATTCCTTCATCAGTAACATCAATTGGTGATAAAGCATTTGATAGATGTTTATTATTGACACAAATCAATATTTCATCATCAATTTCTTCTTGTGGAATTAAAATTTTTAATGGAATGACATCAATAGATCTAGTTGGTGATTTTAATCATATTCCAGACAATTTATTTGAAAAATGCTCAACAATAATTCAAATATCTATTTCATCTATGATAAATTCAATAGGGAAAAGCTCTTTTTCTAGATGCTCATCGTTAACACAAATCACGATTCCTTGTTCAGTGAAGTCAATATATAATAGTGCATTTTATGAGTGCAAATCATTAGAAGAAATTATAATTCCATCATCAGTAACCTCAATTGGTGAAAGTGCATTTGAAGGATGCACTTCTTTAAAAGAGTTTACAATTCCTTCTTCGATGAATTCAATTGAAAATTGTACCTTTGCACGATGCTCGTCATTAACCAAAATCATATTTCCTTCTTCTATTTTATCAATTAAAGACAATGCTTTTGAAAGATGTTCTTCTTTGGCAAGTATCGAAATACCTTCATCAGTGATTTCAATTGGACGTTATGCTTTCAGCAAATGCATATCTTTGGAACAAATCTCAATTCCTTCTTCAGTTGTCTCAATTGGAGGTGGTGTTTTCGCCGACTGTTCAGAACTGAAACAAATTATACTCAAATCATTGATCACTTCAATTGAAGGAAGTTCTTTTAGAGGATGCAAGAAATTGATTGAGTTTACAATTCCACCTTCTGTACAATCTATTGGAAACAATGCATTTAGCGATTGTTCATCATTAACCGAGATTAAAATCCCATCATCAGTATCGTTGATTGGAAATTATGCTTTTTCAAGATGTAAGTCATTACGTCAAATCATATTACCATCAACAGTAACATCAATTGGAAAAGATATATTTAAAGGATGCATATCTTTAAAAAAGATTCCCAATTTATGAAATACACTAAAAACAAATCAACTAACAGACTAATTAACAGGAACTTTTTTTGTCTTTGATGTTTTCTGAAATGATTTCCTCTGAAAACAAAAAACAATTACGTTAATTATCATAAATATCATTTTTTTATGACTAATCATATACTTTGGTTGGAATAGTTTTAAATTTTTTTTTAAAGTGAAATGTTCAACTAAAAGGAGTTAAAAAAGAGTATTAAGAATTGTGCGTTTGTTTTTCATGAATTCAATAATTAATAATACTAACTCAGTATATTATAAACATTTTCCAATCTTTTATAAAAAATTCTTCAAAGCTTTATTTTGGATTTCAGGCTATTATTTAACAGTATTATGCTAATTATTGCATTTGATGTTCCTTTGAAAATTGGAAAGATTTGTACTTTAATTTATAATTTTATTTATTAATTGTTCATATTTTGAAGATGACCTTTTAAATGTTTTGTAAATACTTTTTCAATTAAAAATTTACAGGAAACATCAATAAACAAATATAAACATATTAAAAAATTATTATTTATTTAATTCGAAATTGCTTCTAAAGAATGAGCTTGAAGCTTTTTTCTTCTTTATTAATGTTAATTACACTTATATCGTTTTCAAAAAGTTTGTCCCAAGCATTAGATCAATCAATCCGACTTTATAATTGTTTTTTTTTTTTTTTTTTTTTTTTTTTTTTTTTTTTTTTTCATATCATTAAAAGATATTGAATTTATTAAAAAATGAATAAAGAAATTAAAGAAAATTTCTATGAGAAACGGCGAGAAGGAGAAAATGATGATTATTTGTGTGAACTGATTCGAAATAATGAAATCAAAGAATTTATCACTTTTACTGAGCAAAGAAATTTGTCACTTGAAAATAAAATTAAGGAATCAATTTTTGAAACAAATCAAATTTTGGTTAATGCATATTATATCACACTGATTGAATATGCATCATTTTGTGGCTCGATTGACGTCATCAAATACATGCAAATGAAAGGATTTGAACTGACATCATCGATGTGGACTTGTGCGATTCACAGTAGGAATGCAGAACTGATCAGATATCTTGAAGACAATCATGTTCCACGGCCAGAAAATTCTTATAACCCAATTCTTAAAGAATCGATTAAATGTCATCACAACGATATTACAAATTACATCATTGACTATTTAATGAAAGAAGAAGATCTCCAAAATGGCATTGAAACCAATTATTATTACAATCTTTATCGATATGCAGTTGAATATCACAATTATTGTTTTTTCCCAACAAACATGGAATACAAAAACATGTTTTTTAATTTATGAGAATATGATTATTACGCGCTTGTGGAACTTTACTTATCAGAAGGAGCCATTAATATAAATGATAAAATTAAAGCATTAATTATTTAAATGATATTTTAAGTCAAAAGAATTATAATAAAATTCATATCTAACTTTTTTCATGATATTGAAAAATTGAATGATTTATGGAATTTAACTCGAACATTTAATTGGACGGCGTTGATTTATGCTGCAAAAATAGGCCATAAAGAAATTGTTGAACTATTAATAAGACAAAAGGGCATTGATATCAACATTCAAAAAATTTAAAATCGTTGACTGTCTAAATAAAAATTTTTATCATAAATTATTTTTTGATATTTATATTCAGACTTAATATAGTTTATCGATATAACATTCAAAATAATTTGCAAAATAAGAAAAATTATGAATATTTTTATTGATTTAAAAATGTATTGTTTTTAATTACTTTATTCATTCAATATTTTCTTTAAAATTGCACTATTTTCAATTATGCTTTTGGAAATTGACTTCTTCACAATTTTCTTATTTCCTTTTATATTTTGAACTATGATCTCCAGAGAAGAAACATAAACAGAGTGCAAATATTTATACCGATTATTATTTATAAGTGCAGAAATCTCATTTAAAACATTTTTTTTCTATAAGGTTAGTAATACAAATTTCATATATGGCAGATGAACTTTTTAAATCCAACAAAAATAATTTGTCAAATTTAAAAAGTTTATCAAGCCCGAATTAAAAAAAAAATACTGCTTTATTTGTTGCCAAAATATCAACATTCCTGTCAATTAGCACCTTTATTATATCCAAAAAATCAGCAGATTTTTGAAGCGAAAATGGTGAATTTTGACTTGTCATGAACATTAAATGAAGAAGAGTGTTATCATTTTCATCACGAACATTTACATCAACATTTTGATTTTTAAGTAATTCAGACATTATAGAATAATTTTTATTGATTGCTGCAAGCTGAATTGGTGTATATGAATTATTTGTTTTAGCATTTACATCAAGATTTTTCATTTGTAAAAAGGTTTCGCAACCTTCAGTTAAACTGTTTCTCTTTTTAAAACAAATAACATGAAGAGCAGTGATGTTTTGTGGTGTTTTATAATTAATATCAATCGTGTCCTTGAATTTTGTGAGAATAAAGTTTAAAGTGTCACTTTGATAATTCATAATGCTGGACATTAATATTGAAACATTATTTTTTAAAAAAAAGAAATTTAAAAAACTGTTTTTTCTTCAACTGAATTAATATCAACATCGTAATCTTCAAGAAATTTTTCAAGTTCTGTTTTTTCTGAACATTTAGCAATCAAGCAGGCAAAGAAAATTTTATTTTCTTTTATTGTTTTGATCTTATTTTGGTTTACAATTTCATCTCCTGATTCATTCAGGAAAAACTTTATATAATAAGGAATTATCCCACGATTTATAAAATTATCAGTTATGTCTAAATGGTTGAGAGTTTGAGGTATTTTAATTAAGCTATATTCATAGTCTCCAATAATTTTCAGGTCACTTCGATGCATCAAATGTTCAGCTATTTTTTGGTTTTTAATTGATTGAAAGAAAAAATCTGGTCTTGGATCCAGGTGGACATAATTATCTAGAGTAATATTAACATTAACGCAAGGATTGTCAATTAATGTACAAACAAGATTGTAACTATGATATTTATACGCCATTTTCAAGAGAGAAAGAGAACTATTGAAGCTAAGATTTGGCATTTTCAGCAACCTTTTAGCACCTTCGTTTAAGTTATCATCTTTAGTGCAACAAACCAGAAGAAGTGCATTTATTTTATTGGGTGTTTCATAATTAATATTAACTTTGCCTTTATACTTAGTGAGAATAACTTCCAATGTATCATTTTTATTAAATACACTTGAAATTAAAGGAGTAATTTGATTAAAAAAAAAGTTAAAAAAAAAATTGTTTTTTGATCAATTAAATTTATATCAATCTTATAACTATCAAGAAATTTTTCAAATTCTTTTTTATCGGAATATCTAGCTGCTAAACATGTGAAAAATGACAAATTATTTGTAATCATTTCTTTCTTATTTTTTTGAACATTTTTATCTTTAGATTTGCTTAAGAAGAAATGAACAAATTTTTTTGCTTCTTCTGAATTAGATTCTCTGTAGAAACCAGAAAGATTTTTTTCATCTATTTCTTCTTTAACATTATTCAGCAAACTAAATGAATGTGAACCAATTTTTTCAACATTTGGCTGATTAATTAAAAATTCACTCATTTCAGTAAATCCTTGTTCAACAGCATATTCAAATATGCTGATACCTTTAATAACTTGTTTTTTGGAATATGCTTTATCGGCTAAAAAGAACTTTGTTATTTCAATGTTGTTTTGTACTACAGCAAAATAAAGCGGCCCACAATTTTCAAATGAAATGGCTGGCTTAACTAGATTAGTCTCTAAGATTGCTTTAACAAAATCAAGACGATTTTTAAAAATGGAAATAAAAAGTGGATGTTCTTTGTTGTACTTATACATTAATGGATAGAAGTGCTTGCTTCTGATATTTTTGGATTTGAAAGTCAAGTCATATGGTAATTTCAATGCAAGTTCAGATAGATAAAATTGATTGTAAACTAAAGCTAAAGTAAATAAAGAAACATGATCGAATCCATTTGTTAATAAATAACAAAGTGTATCAAAATTATTATATTGAATTGCATCTCTAATAAGCAAATCATTAAAGCTCAAATTTTCATTATTTATTCCCAATAACCACCGATTACTTATGCCAAAATGAATACTTTGTATTGCCTTTTCAAATGTAGAATTTACCAAAAATTTCTTAACATCATAATTTTCAAAGAGCCATTCAAAAATTTCACTTTGGCTGTATTTGATTGTTGTCAAAAGACTTCTCAGTAAGATTTGATCGTTCATCTCAATGTTTTCAAAACATTTATGAATAATTGTTATGTTTCCTCCAATCAAAGCAAAAACGATTAGATTCATTTCAAAATTTTGATTTGATTCAGTATTCAATAAAATGTAATTGAATATTTTTTCAGAACCATAAAAAGCGGCAACATCAAGGTAATTTGTTGCATTCAAAATATCTGAACTTCTTTCATAACACAAAAGATTTACTTTTTCATTGAATTTCATTTCACCTCCTCTTGTTACTAATTCAATAAACGAATCAATGTCATCATTTTTAATTACATGATAAATCTTACTTGGACAATAACCAGTCTTTTTGTACTCTTTAATTTCATCATCATCATATAATTCTTTGCTTGAATTTGATTTGTATATGAAATAACCATAGTGTTCGCCATTCAAATAAGAATCTATAAAATGAATTTCTTTTGATGATTGATTGTCACGTAATTCTGAAGTAATAAGGCCTTTAAAATATTGAAATTGTTGGCCTTTTGTAGCTTCTTCATATTTTTGTAAAAAACTCATTAATAATTCAATTTTAGTTGGTCGTGATAGACAAGTTGTCAAAAAAAGATTGTAAATAAATTCTTTTGTTAAGATTTCATTGTCAATATTTTGGAAATCATTAAGTAATGCCTCAAAATCATCTTCGCTTATGTTTATTAATTTGTTTGTAATTTCTTTTAAGGTTTGGAGGTTTTTATCAGATGATATAAGATTATAATATTTGTCATAAAGTTCAAGTAGCAATAATAATTCATCAATTTCAAATTGAGTAGCAAATATCTTTAAAACATCTTTGTTTGTACTGGTGATTTGGATTGGAATTGCTTTAAATATATCAGTAAAAGTATCATAATCTGATTCAGAGCATATAAGTGGATTTTCAAATTCTTGGATAGTGATATTATAAGAATCTTTTGTTTTGTCTGCTTTTTGTTCTTTGTTATTTTTTGAAATTGTTTTGCTAATTAACTCTGCATTTGTTTTAGAACATGATATTTCATGTCCATTAATTATGATTTTCCAATTTGCTGGTTTCGATGAAAGATTATCAAAAGCGAATGAAAACATGATGTTTTTAAAATGGCCTTAAGGTTAATTCTGTTATTATGAAAATTTAATTATTTTTATTATTATATATTATATTAAAACCAATTGTTATATTATATAATATTGTTATTTTATCATTTAACAATTTATTTAACAAGATAAATATGTATCAATACAAATATAAAAATCATTCAATAAATTGGCCTGCCTTCTTAACATCTCAATTTTTTCTATGAGCATTATGAAATTTTAAAGTCAAAGAGGTTAGAAAATTTTATCTTAGTTCACACATTCAAATGCAAAGCAATGATTATATTGATTTAAGCAAGTATGAAATAATAGATAAGATTGGAGAAGACTCTACTGGAGAAATGTTTTTGATAAAACTCAAAAATGTTAAGTCCAATGAAGTTTTTACCGCAAAAATATATAAGCAAACTATTTCAAAGATAAAAAGCATAGAAAAAGAAATATCGGATATTTCTTTACTAGATCATCCATCTATTTTAAAAATAATTGGATTTAGTCCTATTAATTTTAAGAAAGGTCATAATCCAGTTATTGTTACAGATTATTTCCCGAATTATTCTTTACAAAAACTAATTGAGTCGGAAGTAAACGAATTATCAGGGAAATTATTGGATGATAATAAAAAAATATTAATATTATATGGAATCGCTTCCGGAATGGCCTATTTACATTCATTGGATATTGTACAGCATATCCTAAGGCCAGAAAATATTTTCCTTGATTCATACCTTTATCCAAAAATAAATTATTTTACTCTCTCTAAAAAATTCATTTGTCATCCAACTTATTTAGATATTACGCCAGAGGGTATAGAAAGCAATGGATATTCCAAAAAAAGTGATGTATACGCATTTGCATACATTGCATATCAATTGATTACAAATCAAAATCCTTTTCCAGAGAAGAATATGTATGAAATTGCAGAAGATATTCAAAATTCTAAGCGTCCTGAATTCGATACAGATAACATTAATCCAAAGATCAAAGATCTAATTGAGCGATGTTGGAGCCAAGATCCCGAAAATCGTCCTTCCTTCGACCAAATAGTAATAGAAATTAAAAATATAGAAAAATCGCAAGAATTTCTAGATTATGTAGAGTACGTTGATGACAAAGGAGAGCCGAAAGCGACGCCATTTTTGTTTTTTGAAAATTCAGAGGAAAACGATCAAAAAGAAGAAGAAGTAAGCAATCCTATATGTCCCAAGAAGATATATAATAAACTTCCACTCAAATGCCAAGAACTTCTTGATGAAGCAGAAATAGACGAAAATTGTGAGCAACAATATAAAGTAGCGGTTAACTTTTTGAATAAGCAAAATAAATTCCCACAAAATGATGAAATTGGATTGGCCTTTTTAATGAAATCCATTGAAAACGGCTGTTTACAAGCTGCTGATTTTTGCCTCAAAGGATATTTAAAAGAATCAATAGACTATATTCAATCACACTTAGAAAATCCACTTTTTGAATACTTAAATGGTTTCTATTTACTTGGACAACACAAATTTTCAGAAGCTGCTGAAAGCTTGTTCAAATCATCCAATAATGGCTTCAATAAGGCCACCCATCAACTTGCAGAAATGTATCGAGATGGAATCGGATTTGAAGCAGATCAAGAGAAGGCAACAGAATTGTATAAAAAGGCCAAATCACAAAAAAAGGCCAATTCAGAAAAAAAGAGAAAAATTTCTGAAGAAAAAAAGAAAGCGAGCTATAAAGAAGGTCTTCAATTTTTAAGATCATGTAAAATAGACGAAGCTATTTCAATTTTTGAAAGTACACCAGAATGTTTTGAATCAAATAAAAAGCTTTCTGAGATCTATTTTTATGGATTTCAATCAATAGAGCCTGATATTGAGAAATTCATCCAATATGCAAGAATTGCCTGTAAAAGTAATGATATAGAATCAGTCAGACTTTTGAGTAGCGTATATGAAAAAGATAGCCAATATAAAGACCATCTTCTTAACATTTACTTAAAGGGAGCAACGAATGGTGATTCTGATTTAATGTACAAATATGCATTAACATTAAGTAAAACTAGAAGACAAAGACAGAAATTGAGTCAAATTTTGCAATACATCAAAATGGCAGCTGATAATGGCAATCAATTTGCCATGTATAAATATGTTACATTAAATAAAAATATTGGTAAAAATGAAAGCAATTTGTATTTAAGAATGGCTGCTTCTTTTGGTGAAACAAGATCACAAGAAGAAGTAAAATCTTACCAACTAAAACTTAAAGCTTTGAAAGGGGATGATCCTGAAGCGATGTTTTTATATTCACAAGTTCTTTTGACCAATAAAAGAGGAAAGGAAGCAATGAAATTCTTGCAAAAAGCAGCTGATGGAGGCAATGCAAATGCTAAGAAAGAAATAACAAAGATAAGAATTAGAGAAATAAAAATTGAAATTAAAAATGGTGATCCAAAAGCACTTGGTAAATTAGCAGAAGTTCTTAGTGAGCATAATAAATATCGAAAAGATATTAAAGAAGCAAATGATTACTTAACAAAGGCAGCTAGATTATATGATATCAATGCAAGAATTAATTTGAAAAATCTGAAAGAATTGAAATTGTTACAATCAAATGATTGCGATTTAATGTTTAACCATGCTGCTAAAATTGAAGATGAAGACTTGGAAAGAAGTAAGTTTTGGTACAAAAAAGCGGCTGATCTTGGAAATGAAGAATCAATGGTTACTTATGCCAAAATACTTGATAGACAAGTTTCTGAAAATCTTCGTGAATTTCAAAAATATCGAACTTCAAATATGTCAAAAGAAGAATATGAAAATGCTAAAATTGAAGCTGAATATTACTTCAAAAAAGCAGCAGATATTGGTAATGTTGTTGGAATGAGTAACTATGCAAGAATACTTGATCATAAAGTTAGAGATTATCAAAAAGCATCAGCAAATCATAGAAGAACAAAAATCACTGAACAAGAATCAAAATTACTTCAAAAAGAATCTGCCAAATATTTCAAAAAAGCAGCTGATTCAGGAAGTAGAGTTGCAATGAATTCTTATGGTGTTTATTTAGAATATAAGTCTAAAGAAAGAAGTCAAGAAGAAGCTAAAAAATGGTATAAAAAATCAGCTGATCTTGGTTATATAAAAGGAATGTTAAATTATTCACGTATTCTCGATCAAGGCATTAGAGATTATCGTTATGCTTTACGAAACAAGAAAAAAACAAAAATGACCAAGACACAATATGAAGAAGCTCAAAAAGAAGCTCTTAAGTATTATCAAATTGCTGCAGAACAAGGAAATAGAAATGCAATGTATTTTTACGCTTTGTATTTGGAACATGGAAATGGTATCGATGCTGATAAAGAAAAAGCTGTTCAATTTTATTTGGCTGCTGCCGAAAAAGGTCATAGTGGAGCAATGTCGAATTACGCACGTTGTTTAGAACATGGAATTGGAATCAAACAAAATAGAACTGAAGCATTGAAATGGTACAAAAGATCTGCTAAATATGGTCATAGAAAGGCTGAACAAGATTATGAATATCTCCTCAATTTGATGAAAAAAGAACAGCAAAAAATTGACACTGATGAAGACGATGATGAAATAAATCTTCAAGATGAAGAAGAAGATGACGACGACGATGATGATGATGATACAAATGGAAAAAGAAAGAAAGTTAGTGACCGAAAAGATGAATTTGATGTAAATGACTATGACAACGATGATGATGATGAAAATGAAAATAATGCGGATGATAGTGATATCGAAAATGACGATGATGAAAACCAAAATGATAATAAAGATGATGAAGAGGAAGATTTCGATGATGACGATGAAGATGACGATGTTGATGATAATTCAAGTGATTTTGAAAATGAAAATGAAAATAATGAGAAAGATTTCGATGATGATGTTTAAATAATAAACATATTTATTCGTTATATAAATATTTTATGTTTTATTTTTCTGAGTGGTGATTCAATTGCATTTCTCGCCAAACTTATTATGCTTTTCTGTCGAATAAAGTTAATCTTGACCAGGACCAAATAAACTCAGAATTATTAAAATTAATCAATATATCTTTAAATATCAATTTTAATAATTGATAAGACATCATTTGACTAAGTAATCTTTTGATTATTGAAAAAGCTTTGATATTTTTCAATGGATTTGGTGTAACCTCTTTTTTCTATAATGCTCTTTTAAAATATTATTCAATAATGCTATTTTATAGTTTTTAAATAGAATTATAGAAAAAGCAGTTTTGAACATTTTAACAAATAGTTATTTTTGCTTGAAATAATGAATACTTTTTTATCTTGAAAATTTGTCATTTTGATTAAATATAACCACTTTCTTGTTTAATAAATTTTCATTTTTTTAATGAGCTCCACGAATCAAATACAACTTCATACAGACTGTATTTTGAATGTTCCTATTCAAAGTTATGATGAATTTACTTTTATTGTTAACGGCGAAGAATTTAAAACAACTCGTCTTGTCTCTGATCTATTATCCAAAAAGATAAGCCAAATTCATCAAAATGAGCCAACATTATGTGAGTACATAATTAATACACGTTCAAAAGGTAATTTTTCTCTCATCATCAAACTAGCAAGTTTCCAAAGATTATCAATTCCAGATAACGAACTTCAATTTGTAAGAGAAATCATTGAACTTCTGGATAACGATTCAATTATGATGAATGATGACGAATCCCAACAAGAAATTACATTAGACAATGTTTTTGAACTAATTACAAAACATGAACCATTCAAACAGACCTGTTCAAAAATGCTCACCCGAGAAATTGACTTCCTTTCATCTCATTTCTACGAACTTGACGAAAGCAAAAGAGAAGAATTAAAAGTGCAGCCGTTATGGATCATTGAGCGAGTGATAAATAATCCAAAACTTCGACTTTTTGAAGAAGACCAACTTTTGACCTTTATAAATGACCTTTATTTGAAAAAGTCAGACTATTCATTTTTGTATGAATTTGTCATTTTCCAAAACATAAACAATCCAAGCAGCATCGAAGAATTCCTAAAGATATTCAATACAGATGATATGACGCATGAAACGTGGACGTCTATATCGAAGCGGTTACAATTTCCAATTGTGGCATCAGAAAAAGTTGAAACCGAACGATACATTGAAACACCTAAAAAATACCGAATGTTCAAATATGAAAATAATGAAAAATTTGAAGGAATCATGAACTTCCTTGTTAATGAATCGAATGGAAATGTCGATGAAGCACTCAACATCACAGCATCATCAGACTGCGGTAGCAGCTATATTCCACAAAATGCTGTTATCTATAATAGGAAGGTTACTTTTCAGTCAAGAGAGGATGATAAGATATCTTGGATCTGCTTCGATTTCAAAGAACATCGAGTTATCCCTTCTGATTACTTGTTGAAATCCTACGGATGTTCACCAGGAATGAATCACCCAAAGACATGGATTATTGAAGGATCGAATGACAACGTATCATGGGACACACTTGATACGCAAGAGAATTGCCCGCACTTAAATGGGAATAATTTAGTTCATTCTTTCAAAATCCAAAAAAATCAAAATAAAGAATACAAATACATTCGAATGAGTCTTACCGGGAAAAACTGGAATAATGAAACCTGTTTGAGATTTGAATCATTTGAAATATATGGCTCTCTACTCTGATCTTTTCTTATTATTATTCACTTATTCTTTTATAAATATATTATAAATAACTTTAAATCTACATAAAAATATGAGTATATAAATGTAAGAAGATGCCGTAAAAATATGAATAATTTTGAAATTTAACTAAATTAGATTCTGATGATATTAATACATTAATATTATGAAACATTCAATGAAGGTTGCCACTTTTAAAATAAATTTTAAAATTTTGAGAATTTCAAAAATTTTAAAATATTTTTTTTTGAAAGAATTGATTTCATAATTGATTTATAATCAGTTCATTATTTTTTAAAAAATTCAAATAAATGAATGGCCAACAAAAGTTAAAGAAAATATGCATTCTCGCAAAAAGAAGATCAAGCATTAATAAATCTCGTTGCTGAAAGCGATATATTTGATTGGAAATTAATTATCTCCAAATATTCATCTTTCTTTAATTCAACAAATGAAGTCAAATAAATAGAAATTTCTCTCTTAACAAATGTTCAAGAAAAAAATCAAATAATATATTCATTTTCAAATAAAATAAAGCCAAACAAACAAATCTGTTAGAAGTGATGTCAAAAAAAATTTCATCAATAATGAAAGAAAAATATTTCAGCCTTATCAAAAAAAGCAAAAGAAATAACAAGTCTTTACTAATAAATATAAATCTTTATTTATTAAAGAAAAATCTAAAGGAGCTAGTAATGTACAAAAGAACTTGGATTATTTATCTTGAGTTCTTATATTTGAACATTATTTATCAGTGTTTAGAGATATTATTGATAGGTTTCAGTAATTAATAGAAGAGTTATCAATTATCCAGCAGTAAAATGATAAAAATGAATCATCAGAAAATTCGACCCTTCTTAAATATACTCATTCAATAAAATACTGTTATAAACAAAATACTTAATTCTTATAGAGTACAAAATATTTTTTTCATTTTTTGTTTGCAAATGTTGTATTTGATTAATAAATAAATAAATAATAAAAAATATATATATTTACTTATGTTTTATTAATATATATATTTTTACATGATTGAACATTCTTCTTGTCTTGTTTAATAATCTTCGTTTGAATTATTATCGTAGTTGTGAGGATTGTATGTTGATTGAGTATTTTAAATTGTTTTATATCTGCATCTTCCGTTTGAACTTGATAAATATCATCATTATTTAAATCAATTTCATCTACTTCGTTTTTTGTTGGAAGACATGTTTTAAGAGCATCTTTGAATTCATTTGTAATTTGAGATGAGTTTGGAAATTCAATTTCAAATTTGATATACAAATCACCTTTTTCAAATTGATTTCCTCGTTTTGGCATTCCTTCATGTTGTATAACTTTAACAGAATGAGGTGTGATGATTTGATTTGGTTCTGAAGAAACAACAATTTTCCTTCCATTACGATGATCAAAAGTAAATTGAAAACCAAGTAAAGCTCCACTTAATGTTATCTTCTTGATCATCATTAAATTATCATGATTTCGAATGAATTGATTATTTTTCATTAAATTTAAAATAACTATTAAATCTCCTGTTTCTGCAATTGGTGCTTCATCTGAAAATCCTAAAAATATGATAGGATCTCCATCTTCCATTCCTGGTTCAATATGAACAGTGATTTATGTCCATCATAATGTTTACATTTATCTTCCTCTTTGATAATCTCACCTGTGCCTTTGCATCTAGAACACATGACGACTTGTCTTTGAATCATAAATCCAATATCACGTTATTTTGCAGGAGCTTGTATTCGGCAAAGTGCAATTTTCAAAGATTGAAACTTAGTTTTTTTTTTCAAATTAAATTAAAATAGTGAATGATTGGCCAAATGATTAAATATTGATCACTATTGTTTTTTTTTTTTTTTTTTTGATTAACAACTTTTTCAAAGATTGAAATTAAACTAAGTTTTTTAATTTGAAAAATCGGTTTTACCATCGATCCACTTTTTGAAGGAAACTTTCTCTCAATTTTAATAAAAATATTGAGAGAAGTATTCAATTTTTGAATATATTCAAAAAACTTTTCATCAAAAAGTTGATATCGTCATCTTTTCAAAAAGTTCTGGATACGTTAATTAGTATATTGCTCTGTATTTTTATAAAGAAGATGACGAAGATCATAAACAGAATTAAATGAGATACGGAATTACAAGAAGACGGGGCACAGAAACAAAAGAAGACTAGATACAGATTCAGATGAAGATGAGGTACAGATTAAGATGAAGATGAGGTACAGATTAAGATGAAGATGAGGTACAGATTCAGAAGAATACAAGATACAGATTCAGAAGAATAAAAGATACTGATTCAGATGAAGACGAAGTATAAATGGCTCGCAACAGAAAAAAATGCTTAATTTATTAATTTTTCTTTTTTTTTATAAACTTTTTCTCTTTTTACTTAGAATTTATATTTTTATTCATTTTTTTCTTGACTTTGTTACCTAGAGATTGAAATCGTAATATGATGATTTATATATATCTTTTTCATAAAATGTTTTTACGTTTTTATTTATTATTTGCGTTATATTTATATAATTTCTGTTTTTCTTTATACTAATATCTTTTTTTATGAAGATATTTTAATTTTAATTTGAACTTTTTCAATGAAAAAAATTTGAATGAAAAAAAAAAACATCTCAATAATTCTTAGGATTTAAATTTTTGTACTTAACATATCCACTTTTTGAGAATATAAACTATTCAAAAAGTAGATTGATGGAAAATCCGATTGCCCTTTTAATTTTCACATTTCATTCAATTTAAAATGATAATATCTTATTAAATAAACATTTATATTATTTATTTTTGATTTATTAGTTATATATTTTATTATATAAATTATATTTATAATAAAATTAATTTTGTGATATTTTTTTAATTGAGATATATCGAAAATAATCCTATTGGACGTGAAAATTTCCGAATTGAGTTTATATCTTAGTGAAAAATTGGCCTTTTTGGTTAATTTTAATTTCTTTATTTATAAAAATTTTTTTTATTAATATCGTACAAAAAAATATACTTAAAGAGTAACTAAGATAAAAACAAATATTAATATTAAATATATAAAATAATAATAAATATTGAAATTAATTTTTTTATTTTTATTATTCCATTTTTGATGTTTTATTAATATCGCATATTGAGAATATTCTCAAAATTGAATTCCATTTTAAAACGACTTTATTTTTTTATTCAACTATTTAAAATGGAAGAGCAAAATATCCTAGATCAATATTTACAGCTAGAATCAATAGGATCTGGCGCTTTTGGTCAAGTATATAAAGTCAAGGATAAAAAAACTGGTGCGATATATGCAGCCAAAATATCACAGACTTCTGTTGATGAATATGAAAATACCAAATCAACAATACGAAGCATAGTACGAGAAGTCAACATTATGTCCAAACTCAATCACCCAGCTATTGTTAAATTTATTGGATTCAGCCACACCGATTTCGAAGGAGAACGCAAACCTGTTATAATTACAGAATTTGTTGCTAAAGGTTCATTAGGTGAAATCATCAAAAAAGAAATGAGATCAGATTCAGATCCATTATGGAATGAAACACAAAAGCTCATAACAATCTACGGAATAGCATCAGCAATGGCCTTTCTACATTCCCATAAAATTATTCACAGAGACCTCAAGCCAGACAACATTTTAATGGATGAAAATTTATATCCAAAAGTAACCGATTTTGGTCTCTCAAAAATATACCATCAAAACTTTGATAGCATGACACTTCAGTCAACGATAGGCCTAAAAGGTACGTTAATTTATTCAGCTCCAGAAATTTTGATGGACTGCGAGTACACATATGCAGGAGACGTTTATGCATTTGCTTTCATTGCTTACGAAGTCTTTTATGTCAAAACTCCATTTAAAGGCCAAAATTTTGATACATTAATGGCCAAAATATGCAACAGAAAAAGACCAGAATTTGATTCCTCTGTTCCTGATTGTTACAAAGATCTTATTGAAAGATGTTGGGCTCAAGACCCAAAAGACAGGCCCACTTTTTCAGAGATTGTAGAAGAATTGAAAACAAATTCTGACTTTATAACCGGTACAATGGATGAAGGAGACTTTATTACATATGTTGATTATATCGAAGACTGTGAAATTTCATTTAATGAAGGGAGAAAGATCCTTTCTTATGATGAATTTGTTAAAAAACAAGGAAAAAAAGTTGACGAAAAAAGTGAAGTGACCGGTGATGTTAATCAACTTTTTGAAAGCTATGAGAAATATTTCAATGGAACAAATGTTCCAGTCAATAAAAAGGAGGCTGCTCGCTTTTGCAAGGCTGCTGCAGATAAAGGACACGTCAAAGCAATGAAGTTGTACGCAGCAATGCTGATGAAAGGTGATGGTGTTCAAGTTGACAAGAAAGAAGCAGCTCGTTATTTCAAGGCAGCTGCTGATAAAGGAGACACTGACAGTATGTACAACTATGGATTGATGCTTAAAAAAGGTGATGGTATCGCATCAGATAAGAAAGAGTCAGCCAAGTACATCAAGAACTCAGCAGAAAAAGGAAATCTTGAAGCAATGAATGCATATGCACTCATGCTTCTAAAAGGAGTCGGTGTCACTAGTGACAAGAAAGAAGCTGCAAAATATTACAAAGAAGCAGCTGATAAAGGTCACGTTAGATCAATGATGAATTACGCCAAAATGCTTTCCAAAGGAAATGGAATTGAAATCGATAAAAATCAAGCATTGAAATATTACAAAATGGCAGCTAAAAGTGGAGATGCTGAAGGAATGACCGAATATGCAACAATACTAAATAATGGAGATGGTGTTGCTGTTGATAAGAAGAATGCAGCAAAATACTTCAAGAAGGCAGCTGAAAATGGAAACATTCAATCGATGTCAACATATGGAAAGATGCTTCTGAAAGGAGATGGAATCAAGATGAACCTGAAAAATGCTTTGAAAAACATAAAGAAAGCAGTTGAAAAAGGTGATGCTAATGCACTAAATACTTACGGTTATATGCTTTACAACGGTTTTGGAGTTACTCAGGATAAGAAAGAAGCAGCCAACTATTTCAAGATGTCTGCTGATAAAGGAGATACAAATGCGATGTTTAATTATGCACTCATGCTTGATAAAGGAAAAGATATCCCTGTCGATAAGAGAGAAGCAGCCCAATATTACAAATTGGCCATTGAAAAAGGAAATTTCACATCTCTGGTCAATTATGGCTTTCTTTTGTACAAAGGAGAAGGTATAACATGCAGCAAAAAAGAAGCAGCCAAATACTTCAAGATGTCAGCTGAAAAAGGTGATAATATTGGAGCTATTAATTATGCCATTATGCTTTTCAATGGTGATGGTGTTAATGAAGACAAGAAAAAAGCTGCAAAATATCTCAAAAATGCAGCAAATAATGGAAACATTGAAGCAATGAACTTATATGCAAAGATGCTTGAAGAAGGTAATGGAATCAAAAAGAACAAAGAAGAAGCAATGAAATACTACAAAAAAGCTGCTGATGAAGGAGATGGTCTTGATATTTTCAATTATGCAATGAAACTTACAAATAAGAATGAATCAATCAAGTATTTGTTGTCAGCAATTGATCATGGAAATACAATGGCTATGAATAACTACGCAATTTTGCTTCTGACTGGTGATGGCGTTCGTGTTAATAAGAAAGAAGCATCAAAGTACTTTAAGATGTCGGCTGATCTAGGAAACTCAACTGGTATGAAAAATTATGCAATAATGCTCTTCAATGGAGACGGTGTTAGAGAAGATAAAGAAGAAGCAGCAAGATATTTCAAAATGGCAGCTGACTGGGGAAATGAAGCATGCATGATTAACTATGCAATGATGAAGTATAAAGGTGATGGAGTTTCTGTTGATAAGATAGAAGCAGCCAAATATTTCAAAATGGCTGAAGATTTCAAAAAAGCAGGGAAATAAAAAAAATATTAAAATTTTTAAATATATTTATCTTTTTTTTTTTTTTTTACCGAAAATATAATAAAATTGTTTTAGTAAACATTATTTTATTTTTCATTTAGAATATAATATATTCACAACAAAATCATTTATTGGATAATTAATACGTTGTACACATATATTTTTAATTTTTTTTCTTTTTATGCAATTTTTCTAGAGTAATTATAAAAACCTTATACTTCTCTCAATTTAACCTTATACTAATTGATACGATTTTCAAAAAATTAAGAAAATATATTCAATTTTTTTGATAATAATTGAAATTTTCTATTATTAGTTAAATATTAAATTGAATAGATTGACGATATTTTCTAATAAAATTTGAATAAAAAAAGAGCGTTTATTATTGTTTTTTATAGAAATCAAATAAGATCTCTCTCAGATATACAGGATTTTAAAAGGTTGGAAGCACAAATAAGTCAATATAATGGTACAATATGATATAGTTGATGCATTGTTCAGTAATATTGAAGAATCTTAACATGTTTTGAAATCAAAAATGTTCTTAAAACTAATTTTTCCACAAAACAGAAGAAAAATAAAACACTCTTTGTACCATTTGGATGACTTAATACCTAATTGATGGCAAAAATCTTTTTCATAGTCAACATATTTTTGCAATATGCAAAATGTAGAAATATTTTGCAGCAATTTCTTAATAAAAATTAATCTTATCTGAAAATCATCTTGAATTATTATTATTATCTTTTTTTTAAAATCTAATATTTCCATTTACAAAAAAAAAAAAAAATATTAAAATCATTAAAAAATTTGGTAATTCTAAGTTATATATATATGAATAAATTTTTCCTGATTTAAAACCATTAATCAAAATTTTTAACAAGATATATTTATGCTATATATTTACTAATATAAATGAACTTTTTGAAAACAATTGAGAGCTCTCTCAAGAAGTATAAGGTTTTTTCTGAAGATTTAAAGGTTTATAGAATTACTCTATAATAATGATTCAATTTTTGAAATAACTTTTTCAATATCAATTTGGTCACCTAATATTTTCTTCAGCCATGTCAAAGCTTTTGCTTCAATTAAAACCCATGAATTCTTTTTATTTTCATATTTAACTCTTAGTGTAGCAACTGCGATAATTGTAGCAATGCATTTAATTTCAATATCTTTATCATTAATTTTAATCTCGTCGATATGATCAATTTTAATTCCAGCTAAACTCTGCACTTTTTCCAAGTTTTCCCAATAACCATCAGCTTTCTGGAATCTTGTAAGCAAAATCAACATATTATCATCATTGTTATTATTATTATTATTGTCATTGTCATTAACTGGGCTTGAACTATAAGGTTCCAATTCCTCTTTGTATGTCTCATTACAAGGTGGTGGTGCTGGTTCTGGATCATTTTTGCTTCCGAAAATTGCGTCATAAATAGTTCTAAAGAATCCTCGTATCGGCCTCGACTTTTTGAATCCAACTTTGCAAGCGTCAGAATTGACAGCACTGAATGAACTATTAGCACTGGTTATTCTCTGTCTGTCTTGATCTAAAAGTGCGAGCATTGAATCTTGGCCGGCAGCAATTGCCTGATTCAGGTGATTAATGGCATTGTCAAATCTGCCAGGATTGTGAGTTTCCGATATGCCAACGAATCCTGTGTACTTGCATAAGACTCCGCTTGAGATGCTCAGTTCGACTGCCTTAGAGATGTCTTCATTAGAGAGATCAGCCATTCTTTCGTATCTTCGAAGTTGATTGAATGCAAATAATGGCAAAATGCATTTGCCGATGTTTTGGCCTCCTGAACAACCGCTCTGGTCCTCTTCAACTTCAGGAAGAGAAGAGATGTCTTCAATTGGAATTTCAATTGACTGTTTTCCATAGGTGCCTGTTACGAGAATCCCTTTATTGAATGCATTTTCATCGTCTTTTGAATCCCTCTTCCGCCGAAGATAGATGACCGATGACCCGCTCGGATTTATCGGCCTGATTGGGAAAGGTGAAACCTCGAATTTGTCGTCGTTTTCAACGTGGATTTCAACCGATGTGACTTCTGTTTGAAACGACGATTGAAGCTGCGGAATGACTTTATCACTAATAGAGTCGCCTTCTTGAACGAAGTCGCTTTTTCCGTTCGATTCTTCAGCGATTCCTTCAACAAGACCTGCATCACAACCTCTGCCAATGCCGATGCTGAAGCACCGATTGTTCTTCGAGTTGCACGAAACAAGATTGAGAACTTGTCCAGCATTAAATACTTCTCCATCTGTCATCACAAATATCTGCCGTTGTCCGTGCTTGTTGGCCTCTTTGAAGATGTCGTTGAGAGGATTGAAAATGTCAGTTCCGCCGAGATCTGCTTCCAATTTCTGAGCAAATTTAACCGCTTTTTCGGCGGTTTTATCGTTGTAGGCAACTGACTCTTTAAAGAGCTTCTCATAATGGCTTCCAAATCGAACAACATTGAAGAATGAATTGGGAACAAGCGATTTTATGAAGAATTCAAGACACTCTGAAGCTTTTTGAATTGAACTGCCATACATGGAGCCGCTGCAGTCAACAACAAAAATAAATTCGGAATTGACTTCGTCGGTTTTTGGAAGGTTCGGCGTTATAGTTATGGCACAACCGTCAAAATTGACTTGGTTTGTTTGAGTGAGAAATGCTGAACTTTTTATTTGCTCTTTCGTTTCAATTGTAATGATGATAGATTTCTCGTTATCGTTGTTTTCAATTCGGTCTTCAATTGAGAACATTTTGGTTGTATCGTCAAAGTTGTAGTTTCTGACATTACTGGTCAATTTTGAAACTTTTTCTATGTCGCATTGGAGTTTGAATGAAAAATTGGACGAAATTGAATCTAGACAGTTTTTGGATCCGGATGGTGTATAAACATCAATTGGAAATTTGATGTAAAACGTTTTTTCCGTCGTAAGTTGTCCGCTAAAAGCAATCTTCAAAATTACTTTACATGATATATTTGGTTGAACATTACCAAGCTTGAATAGAGTTAAGCTATCATTAATATTTGATCCAAAAATGGCTGTATGGCCTGTTTCAACGGCTTCTTCGTATGTCTTTTGTGCTTCGATTTTTGACTTTATTTGGGGTTTGATAATTTCATCTCCAATAATAAAAGTGGTGTCATATATGCAAATTTTAAGATCATTGGGGAACATATAACTGACTTCTTTTGCTTCTTTTTCATGATGAATAAATGATTGTATAATTTCAAAGTTGACAAGTAGTCCTCGTTGAAATCCATTAATTTGTACTGATTCTATCTCCATGCATCGCTGATTATCATTATTCAATATGCAGCATGTTCCATATGTCATTGTAAATAAACTGAGTTTAAAAAACTTTACCTCCATTTCAAATTTTAAATCATTTTATCTTTTTTATCAAACATTTTAATTGCATTATTCTTCATTAATAATATATTAAATAATTATCATAATATTAATTAAATTTTAAAAAATGAATTTATATTTAAAATATAAAGATATGATTATTTTAAATTGAGAATGACGCAAATTCATGTCTTTTTCAAAAAAACTAAAAAGCAAAGGAAGAAATATATTATACATTATTAAATAAATAATACATTAATATCACTTTCAGCAGAATCCAATATACTACTTTCATTTCTTCTTAATTGTAAATTATCCTCAGGACGCATTCCTTTTCTTCTTATCCACATCAAAACAACAATGAAAACAAATCCAATCATCATTAATGTGCCAGAAATAGAAATATAAGCAGCAGTACTTACAAGATCATAAAAAAACAGATTTCTAATTGTAGCATAATAGCTAATAAAAGGTTCATTTTTAATCATATTAAGAACAGAATAAATATTGTGCAATAGAAGCTTAACAGATGATCCTAAATCATTCATGACTGAGTGAATGAAATTAATCAACTTTTCATCAATTTTATCAAGAGTATTTGCCAAATTTTCATAGATTTCAAATAAAGCAATTTGATATTGTGAATTCATCAAATTAATATAAAAATCAATCTGAGAAAGATAAGGTTCTAATTCATGTAATGCTTCTGGATCCATTTTTTTAATTTCATATCTGAACTGTTTTGTAGTCAATGTCATTGGAATTCTCCAATTGAAAAAGCCATCAATTTTCTTAGGAAAATATGAAACAAGCCTAAATAACTTTTCAACATTATTAAATAACGACACAATATTTGTTGGAAGAGAATAATTTTCACCGAGTTCTATAATAAAATCACCTATTTCGTCACCATATTTATTCAAATCAACAATATTCGAAAGTTGTAAAGAATCAGCCAAACCCATTTTTTTATTTGTATTAACAAAGTATTCAATATTATTCATAGGATTTGGGAATACAATATTACTTAGATTGATTTCACCTTTAAAAAAATTATTTGTTATTTGAGTGATATTTATTACGGGAAATTCAATCATCCGAAAAGGAAATGTAATATCAACAACACTTGTTATGAAATGATCTATAGCTGGTTCTAATTGTTCAGATAACGAAACTTCAGCTGATCCTAATTCGGTAAATACAAATGAAATGAAAAACATCAATATTGTAGCAATTATTGGAAATATTGAAATTGTATTTGCAATGCAAATCGAAAATTTGTTATGCAAGTTATAAACAATTGCATAAAAAATGCTTGAAAAAACTAAAATAAATCCAAAGATCAGAAATCCAAAACGAATCAAACCACAATAACTAGAATTTTGAGTATCGTTTGAATTCAATCCTGCCAAATAATAATATAATTTATTGTTCCCAAAATCGGTTATTAGTTCACCAAAAGTTAGATTTGTTTTATAAACTTTTTGATTGGTTAGATTTGATACATATTGTAGAACCGGATATAAAATTGAATCTATGTATTCAAAAAATGAATTAAGTTCCTTTATCTTCTTTGAAAATTCAAGCTCTTTGTCTAATAGATTTTGTATTTCATCTTGGAATGATGAAAAATCATATTTGCCAAAATAAGTCGAAATTTCGTTCAATTTCGAATAATTTTTTGAACATGAATAAAAATCTTTAGCAAAATTATATATATAAAAATTGTAAATTTGGAATATTCCTGGGTCAGATTCATTTTTAGAAACTAATTTCTGAAGAATTTTGATCGTTGGACTCAGAAATGATGTGGCGGTTTCATTGAAAAAATATTGAGTTGTATTGAAAATGTTAAGCATATTTTCTATAACTGGACTAACCAAATTGGGAATACCAAATTCTATGATATTTTGAAATGATTCTGATAATGGTGAAGTGACCTGACTAGTCAACTCATCAAGTGATATCAAAGTTGTTAAAGTTGAATCGATTCCAGTATATGATAAAAAATAAAAAATGGCAGACGTTAATAATATTGTATCGCCAAAATAAAATAAAATGAATTCTAAAATGGTCGGTGAAGTGTGATCTGATGCTTTGAAAATAAAAAAACTCAAAATTATTTGAATAATGTAAAATTCTATCGTTAATAAACCTAAAATTGTTATTGTAAGGCCACAAGGAAGATACCCAATTATATTTGAAAGCATTATGTCAACATGCTCTGAAGGGATTCCATAATTTTCTAAATTTATATTGATTCCAGTAAGTTTACAAAATTGATATATATTTTTATACTCTTTTGAACATTCATTTGTACTTAGTAATTTTTTCTTTGTGCGATTTTTTTGTTGAATAATATATCCATCAACCGCTTCTGCCATTTTGCCTGATATATTAAGATCATATAAATTTAAATTATGTGCTAAATCTTCTGCTATCATTGCTAGGTCAAATTCTGAAGAATTAACTCTGAAGCCAAAATATGATTTGTTATGAAATCTTTTTTTTACATTGGAAAGTGCATTGAACCATTTAAATATTCCATTTTTGGGATGTTTTATTGATGGAAAGTCTCCAGATGAGCCCATTTTAAACAGAAAATGTAAAAAAGTAAAAAGCATTCACATAAATTTCAATATTACAATGGATTTTCTATTAATTCAAAATTCTGAGATAGAGTAATTATAAAAACCTTATACTTCTCTCAATTTAACCTTATACTAATTGATACGGTTTTCAAAAAATTAAGAAAATATATTCAATTTTTTTGATAATAATTGAAATTTTCTATTATTAGTAAACTCTGAAAAAAAAATATCACCATTTTCTCAAAAATTTGAGAAAATCTTTTCAAATTAAAAAAAAATTGAATCATTTTATTCAATTAAATTCAAAGAATTTTGCTTTTCTTTCAAAAAGTTTATTATAAAAGGTCGAATGTCCGAAAGAGTCTATCTCACTGAGCAAGAAAAAATTAAAATAATTGCAATGGTTTATGTTTATGGACATCAGTGGAAGATGATAAGCGAAACAATAGGACATCCATATGAAACTGTCCGAAGCTTCTACAAAAGTTATATAAAACACGGCAACAAGATAATGCGCCAGCACACAATGCTTTCAATTCACGCTATGTTTTGTCCAGAATCATGCCCAATATGCTAAACTGGCCTGCTAAATCCCCAGACTTGTCTCCAATAGAGCAAGTCTGGGATTACATAAAAAAGCGGTTAGAAGGTCAAAATTTTGACAGCGTTGATCAACTTTTCAATGCCATTCAAAAAGAGTGGAATGAAATTCCGAATCAAATTCTACACAACTTCTATAGTTCATTCCTAGCAAGATGCCAAGTATGTTTAAATAAGAATGGACAAAGCTTAAACGGAAGTTGGTCTGAGGTCCATCATATTCATGATACATATCGAACAAATCTTTATTACATAACTGATCCTCAAACTAACATTACTTATGTTGGTGATCATTAATTAATATTTTATTAATTTTATTAATTATCAACGAAGATATTTATATTTATTTTTTACATTTTTTAAAAACTTTTTCTAAGATAGAAAAAGGAAATTGAAAATTTCAATAACTAAAAATTTAATCTTCAGAAATTTTGAAAACTATGATTTTTTTAAAAGTAAAAATATCACCACTTTAACGTCTGCTTTTGATAGATAACTCAGAATTATTCATAGAAATCTATTCAAAAAAAATTGAGAAAGTGGTGATATTTTTTATACAAAGTTTATATTTGTACCTCTGAAATTAGATTGTGAGTTATTCAAAACAAAACATTATTTTATTTTGAAATTAATAAGAAATTGAAGCATTCTGATGATATTTTAATTAAAAAGTATTATTAGTATTCCAACATTTGTAATTTCTCAATTATTTTGAATAATCTTTTGTAATAATACTAAATCAAAAATCACTTTTTTAAAAAATAATTTTTGAATCTCACCATTTTATTATTGAAGGTAAACTCAATAAAGTCAATTGTAATAAAAAACATACCGAATGATTATTTTTTTCTTTAAATTAGGCAATCAAAAAGAAATTGCTGAATTGCGAAAGAGTTGGTATTGATAGACAAAGATGAAACAATACTTTTCCATTGATGAATGTTGGAAAATGTGAGATTATCAATCTCTATCAAAAAAAAAAAAAAAAAAGCTGACAAACCAGCAGATAAAGTATATGTAAATTATAAAGTAAGATCAAAAAGGCTTGGAACAAACTTTTTCAATACATAAAGGTCAAAATTACTCATTTAAAAGGTCAATAAGTCCCAAGTAGAATGCAAGATTTTCAGAGAAACATTGAAAAAATTGAATGTTATCCCAAGCATTTTGAATCCAACTTTATGAATCACGTCGATTATGTTTGCAGTCACAAATAAGAGGAATTAATATAGAAAAAGTAGTAATGTACTATAAAATAGCATTAGATAAAAGAAACTTAAAAAGTTCGAATAAAAAAAAAATTCAAGTGAAATGAAAGAGCATAATTAAGAGAAATTTTAGTCATCTTGAAACTTACTAAATTCTTTGCTTCTTTGTCATTGTGATCCTCTCAGTTAAACTAAATTGTTATATAAATAAGATGCATATTTCGGTGAATAGATTCATTTTTATTGATTTAAATCAAAGATCCATAAAATTCAATAGATCCGATATCAAAAATATTATGATTATTGACATTTGTTCCGGTTTGTTTCATTCGAATGTATCTGAATCCTTTGTCTGCTACTTTTTGTATTTTGAATGCATGAACGATCAAGTTTCCATTGAGGTAGTTACAATTCTTCTCTTCACTGAGAATTTCCCACTTTGAATTGTCATTCGATCCTTCAATGACCCAGCTTTTTGGCCGCCATCCGTTTGTGTAAGCACCTGATGTTTTTATCACATAGTCGGTGGGAATAATCAGATGATTTTTGAATTCAATTTTAAGCCAGCTTTCTGGAATATCTTTTGATGAAAATCCATCATCGCTATCAAACAGCACCACATTATTTGCCTGTAAACGATGATCACCATCGTTGTAGCATGATGAAGCTGTTATGTTTATTTCATTGTTGCTTGATTTTAGATATTTGATTATTCCATTGAATTCATTTGTGTTTTTTAATGGAAATTTATTTTGGCTTTCTTTCACAATTTGGCTTTTGTAACGTTTTAACTCAATTTTAAACTCATCGTTTTGAACTTTTTGTATCAGCCTTTGTGAGAGTTTGTTCCAAATTTCACCTGTCAAGTCGTTAATGTCAAAAATTTCAATGAATTTTTGAATTGCTTCAGATGAAACGTTACAGAACAAAACTTTTTCATAAAGACAAAAATAATTTGAATCCTTATAATACAAATCGTTGATGAACGTTAAAAGTTGGTCTTCGGTTTCTAACTGAAGATTCGGGTTACTAATAATATCATAAATTGTTGAAATTGAAAGTTTACTGAATTCGTCCTTTTTGGTTTGAAAAAGTTCGTTGAAATTGGAAGAAGCAAAAATTATTTCTTCTGAAAGACTTTTGGCAAAAAATTGGTTATATTTTTTATGATTTTCAATTAGGGATAAAATGTTATCAATACTTAATTTTTCATGCTGTTCTTGTGAAAATAATGCTATTGATTCATTTCCGAGAATATTTATTACTTCTAAAATAAATGGTATCTCATTTTCAGGTATATCTACTTGATCAAAACTTAAAAGATTTAGTATATATGAAAAATGACCAGAGCTTTGAGTATTGATTTCAAATTTATTAAGCGTTGGATCGATTAAATGAGTATCACAAATTTTTGGTGATAAAAGATCTGAAATAATACGACTTGTTTGAAATTTTTCACCATTAACAATGAATGTAAAATCTTTCGAATAAGAATGTAGAGGAACTTTTAAAATACAAGAGGGTGGAAGCTGTATTTTATTGAAAAGTGCCATATTAAAATGAAAATTTTTTTCTCATATTTTGAATAGTTTATTAATAATTTGAAAAAGTTCAAATTTACAACAATACGAAAAAAGGAATTATCTATTAATAAGAAAGTGATTTTATAAAATAAAGAGAGTAATAAATATTTAATATAATTAATTATGTCTGATATTGATATATAATTTTTGATCTTATGAATTTGGGTAAAAAATATTAACGTTAGAAACAACCCAAACAACACTTTTCGGCAAAATTCCAAATTATTTGAAATAAGAAGAAATGTAATTCAATAATCATTAAATGTATAAAAAAATTAACAAAAAATAAATAAATGAATATTCTTTAATATTATTCTGTATTTCTATCATGATCTATAAAAAAAATTTAAAGGAGTTGAATTGTGAATGTTTGTCTTGCCTTAAGTATGTTGCTTGGTGGCATCATGACAAATGGTTCATCACCACCTACAAAGGTAACAACATGACCATTTTGCTTAGCATAAATCATATTGTCCTTGTAAACAAAGTGTTGATTGTGTCTTCCATGAAACATGAAGAGGTAGAAAGGAGTTCCCTCTGGAGGGTTGAGATTGCTTTCGTCAGCAACATCCCAAACCATACCTTGTTGTTGAACAGAATCAATAACTGTGTTCCAATTGTTTTGGCCGAAAACAAATTGCTGGAAAACGTCATTTTCAATATTTGGTTGAGCAACTGTAAGTTTTTGGCCAGCTGGGTTTAAGAAAGCATGCTTGTCTGGTGCCATTGTAAGAGCTAGTTGAATATTTTCACCGAAGAAAAGTTCATCTGGCTTTGTAAGGTCAATTTGTTTGCCATCATTGTAATCTGATTCATTAAGTGTCATAATAAGTCCAAACTTCTTTCCTGCATATTGGCTGTTGTCACCAGAAACTTGTCCAGGAACGAAAACTGGTTCTTTAACGACTGGTTCAACATCTTCAGAATCTGATTCTGTTTCAGGTTCAACTGGAGCTGGGGCTGGTTCTGGAACTGCAACTGGAGCAGGTGGTTCTTCAACTGGTGCTGGTGGTTCTTCAACTGGAACGCAGTCAGAGAGATGAGAAATAATTCTGTTTTCTTCAACTTTGACATCGACTGGTGGAAGCTTTTCTAAGCAAATTTTAGCTGCTGATAATTGAGTCAAAAGAGCTTTTTCATCAACAGTACCACCATTTACATCTCCTGGTAAAATGTAAAGTGGAATTCCGAGTTCTTTCATAACTTTGCAAGCAAGTTCTACGTTGTGTTGATCGTCGCTTGGATTGAGCTTGAAATAATTGATTTTATCTGGAACATAAGTATCCAATAAAGCGCACATTGCAAGACCATATGGTTGGAGATTATGAACATTTGGATGATTGGTTGTACGGTCAATTGCCCATTGCCTAAGAATATCTTTGATATTCTTGGTTCTGTTGTTGGCTTTGTTTTTATCATTGAATGTTGATCTGCCAATTGAATATCTTTGGATAAGAGTCCAAATATAACCTCTGATAAGCTTTACATTGTTATCGTGGACATCTTTTCCAGCAATGCCGATTAAATGAACACCATCTTCGAAAAACATCTGAACTGATAAATCAGCATTTTTGATCATATCAATTGGTTTCTTTGGTGTGTTTGCCCATTCGTGCTTTGGTTCTTTGCCAGTCAAAATTTTAGCAAGTTCGACAAGGGCAACACCATTTGATAAATCTTTGGAGATATCATGAACTTGAACATCTGCATTTCCTTTGGTTAATTGGTTTGAAACCCATCTTGAATAAACTTTAACTTGAAGTGAGATGTTCTCGTTGCTGTCTTGTGTTGAGCTCATTGTTTGTTTTATAAAAAAATGAAATGTTAATTATTTTATAAATTATTGTTTTATTTATTTTTTATATTTTGAATTTTTCTTTAATATTTTGAATATTTTATTTTTTATCTCACAAAAATTGATAAATGAATGTTCATATTTTGAATTAATTATGTAGTATTTCAATTATATTTTTTGAATTAATTGAAAATATTTGAGAATGATCGGTAACGATAAATAATGATATATGGAGAAAAAAAATGATATTATATAGCATATTGGAAAAATATTTTAACTATATTTTTGCAGGTACTTTAATATATAAAATATACAATAATATATCCAAAAAAGCAAAAAACTTTATTAGTTGGTATTTCTATTATTTCTTTGTTGATGCATAAATTTGCTTTATTTAGCATTATTCAATCTTCATTTGATTTAAAATAAATCTGTTTTTTTTGGGAATCACAATTATTTAAATATCTTTTCAATAAATAATTTTGATGAAAAGCAATCAACATCTTATAAATATTATTATTTGTTATATTCAAAATAACAACATAGTATTGATATTAATCAGTTGAATTTACCAAACCTTTTAAAATTAAAAATAATTTGATATATAGAGTTTTTATTTTAATCAAATATGCATTCATCATTTTCAGATAATGAAATTTAATTTGATATATAGCATTTATTGTATATGATATTTGGAAATATGACTATATATTAGACTTTTCGGGGTTCGGTAAACAATAGCAACTTCACATATTTTTAAATGACTTATGATGGTTTTTCAGATTAAGCCTCTCAGAGTTATAAATAAGCAGAATTAAATAAGGAAAACGCTTGATAAATTAAAATGACCAATATAAAACCTTCTGGAATCATTATTTTGAGTAAATAAATGTATAATGCAACAACTTCATGATATAGTTCACAATAACTTGAATACTAATTGAAAACAAATATAAAAATATTATAAGAAATATTGAGATTTTTAATATTGAATAGATATTAGTGTTATATAAAATTGTTAACTCCTGAATCGATAAGGATTATCAAACATTTTTTTGATATCGAGATGTGCGCTAAGGTAAATGTTTGATAATTCGATTTTCATTATTTTTATTTCACATTTCATTTATTAGGGTTCAATTTATATGCCGTTTTTAATCACCAAATGTTTCTAACCAAATTTAAATAGAGATATAATTTTAAATAATTTGTATTTATTATCTTCATCTAAATGACAATTTTTAGAAATTGTATTTATTATCTTCATGAGATATAATTGTTTTTCTTATTCTAATTTAAATTTGAAAGGTTTATTGAAAAAATTCAATGTTTTTTTTAAAAAAAAATAAAAAATAATAAACTTAATAGAAATAATTTACGAGTTTATACGACCTACTTTTTGAGCGAAGCTCAAAAAGTAGGTCCGAATAAACTCAAATTCCTTTCAGTTAACACTATTTGAATAACTTTTTTTCTCTTAAAAAGTTATTGACATTTTTTAACTTGTTATTTTTATTCAAAAAGTGGTTCCATTAGTAGTATATACGAGTCGGTTTCCGTAGGGGCTGTCGCCCACAACGTCAACCCGAACTCGTGATAAAAAAAAAAAAAAAAATTATAAATGAAAAATGAAAAAAAAAAAAAATAAAAATAAAAAAATATTTTTTCTCCAAGATAGTTCTCACTATTGCCCACCATCTATGAAACGTCTTTGGTACCACCCTGAGAATCTCGTACCTACCTTTTAGGTATAGGTAAATGTCATTTGTACCTCTAAAGGGATTTACCAATTACTATGAGATAAAGCGTAATGCTAAAAAAAAAGAAAAAGATGGGTGTAAAACGATAAAAAAGTGTTTTGAAATATTTGCTACACTGATTACAAATCTTATGGTTTGGTTTAAAGTTCTAGTTTCTTGTGTATACTTAGAAAGAAAGGGTATGGGAAAATATGAGCAAGCATGTAGTTGGTAAACATGCCAAATGCTGTCATCCATTCGATATTACAGATCAGAGAGGTTCTTACAGTCCAAGAAAGACAAAAAGAGAAAACGATGAATTTTGGGATTGGGATGAGGCATTAAAAGATTATTGTCTAGTAACAAAGTTAGATAGATTTTCGAAAAAAACGACAAACTTTGTGAAACAGACTGGTGTCTACAGGACGCAGGACAATGAATCAGAAAACGCAAGCATTCGAAGATTTATGCAGAAAAATAAAGTTTTTTCTGCCCGTAGTGAGGCTAGAGCTTCAATTGATATAGGAATGAAAAATGACATTCATTTCGGGTCTAATTTAATTCAAAAAATATGTCTCAATTTGATTTCGTTTCCTGTCATAAAAGAAATATTAAAAGATGAAATTAGAAGAAATTCCAAAAATACTCTTAAAAGAACTCTGAACCAAAAGTGCAAAAATAAATATTCCTAGATTAAAGCTTAGAGAAAAGAAAAGCAAACAAACCTTGTGATTATAAACCCAATCATGATTTTCTTTGACGTATTAAATAACAAATAAACAACAAATAAGTATAATCCTTGCTTTAGTATTTAAATGTATAAGGTGGTTATTAAGTCTTTACCTTTGATAAAAAATGATCAAAATAAAATAAAATAAAAATTTAGTTTTTATAGTAAATAATTATTTATTGAATATATTCACCTTTTGTGCGAACATAAATCTTTAATCTTTCTTCCCAGGGTATAAAAAGTTTTTCGAAAAATTCTTGTCAAAATGAGTCCAAAATTCCTGTAATGCCATTTTTTGAGATCATTTTCATCGTAATACTGATGCGCATCCATTTTTTCTCTAACAGTTCCAAAAAGCCATGACTCATCACCATTGAGAAGCCATTTAAAATTTGAATTTCTAGCTTTTATTCCAACTCTTGATCTTAATCACACACATAGTTTTACCCCATCCAAAAAGTTTACTCCTTCAAACAACTTTTCTGAGTCCAATGATTTTTCAAATTCTGAAGAGTTCTCAAAAACGAGTCCATTCACAAATTCAATTGTTTTCAGTGCCTCTCAAAAATTCACTGGATCCATTCAATTTACACAATCAAATTCATTGATGCTGAATCGTGAAATAATAATTAATGACCAATCAAATAAAGACAAACTTCCAACCAATGCCAAAATTGGAATTGGTGTTGGCGTCGCTGCTGCAGTAATAATATTTGCCGCCGTTGTCAATATTGCTGAAGATGTCGATATACGTGATGAGACAAATTCTTCAACGGTCACTTCGAATCCACTCGCATTCATCATGGAAAACGATGATCCATTCAAAGAATAATTTCAGTAATTTGTCTTTAATGATTTAAATTTGAAAGAAAACTCGATGAATTACTCATTTGAATAAAGTATGCGCTTTTTTATCTTAATTACATTTTTGTGTATTTAAAAAGATTTAATACCAAAGTCTTGAGTCTTGAATTGGAGCAAAAAAAGTTTTCTTCTCTTTTATTAACTTTTTGTATTGATAAATGGTACGGTATTAAGAAAAAGTTATTGATCATCATTCAAATTTAAAAATTATCTGTATTTCAAAATTGATTGATAAAAAAATATTTGTAATTGTGAAATTATTTTATGTTAACTGAAATCTAATATGTATATAATTCTTATTATTACAAATTCTAAATGAAAAAAAAAAAAAAAAAAAAAAAAAAAAAATTTGAACATTAGAGAAAATAAAAATACAAACATTTATTAAAAAAATAAATAAATATCTATATTGAATAAGCTTGTACATCACCTTTTCCTTTCAAGAAAACTTCACCTTTAGGTATAATATTGAATCCAGCATCCTTGACCAAATTGTATGTTTTCTCAGACATCATAATATGTCCTGGTTCTGCCTTATGTTCAAGTCTTGAAGCCACGTTAATAGTATCACCGATGATATCGAAAACTCTATTTTCGGTTCCAAGCACGCCAGCGATGATAGGTCCGTCGCTATTAATTCCGATTCTAATTCTAAGAGTGACGTTCAATTTAATGTTTGCGTCGTCCAAGATATTCAAGACACGAAGAGCGAATTCGACGCATTGTTTAGCGTGATTTTTAGGTTCATCGTCAGTTTCGAACAAACCACAAGCAGCCATGTAAGAATCGCCAATTAATTTGATTTTTGTCATTAATGGATACTTCTGAATCCATGTGTCGAAAGCGCCGAACAAAGTTGACAAAATTCCCATTGTTTGCTGAGGGGACAAATCAGCAACCAATCCAGAAAAATTGACCAGATTAACAAACATAACTGAAGCAGAAGGTATAGCAAAAGAAATCTCACTTTTTCCTTCTTTTAACATCATTAAAACTTTCGGTGGCATTATTTGTTCAAGTAAGTCTTGACTTTGTTTTTTGGCCAATTCCAATCTTTTCTTCTTTTGAAGAAGGATTGTTTCATCGCTAACAACAAGTATGACACTATTCTCATTCCCTTTAATAGCAAATAATGTAATGAACGAAGGAATAGGACGTCCATCATTAGTGAAACAAGTAACGTGTTCAGTGTAATAACTTGAACTTTCGTTATTTTTCATTAATTTCAATTGATTTTCAAGTTTTATTCTTGACTCGTTATCAAATATAATGCCAATCAATTGGCCAACAAGCTGTTCGGTTGAATAACCGTAATCTGTAGAGAAACTTTTATTAATAATTTCAACAATTCCATCGAGATTCATACAAATGATTCCATCGAAAGAACTATTGAAAATTTTGTGTGTTACACCCATTTCTATCTCTTCTCCTTTCTTGAAAAAGAGATAATTAACTAGGTCACGATTGTTAATGAGACCTGATGGTGGCAATCTTCGTATTAAGCAAAGTGCCATGCTGTATGTTTTCTTAAAATCATTGATAATAAAAATCATAGAAAAAGTCCAAATTAAAATACAAAAAATTAAAATAATAAAAAAAATTAATAGTTTCTGATTAAATGAATCGATTTCTGTCTTTTGAAGATATGTTAAACGGTCGTCAACATTCAATACTATTGTAATTGCATGTGCGAAGATCATATGATAAATATTTGTTATTTCTTCGCCATGAACAGCTCCATTTTGTCCTTCAATGTTTTCAGCAACTTTCTTAACTAATGAATGAATTGCTGGAATAAGTCTTATGAACGATCCACAATAATAAGTGTCATGAATAGTATGCAAAAAGTCGGGATTTTCACAAGAAGCTTGTGTTATAAATGAGTCAATGATCGAATCTTGTCCAATTAAAGACAATGTTTCTTTGGTGTAACTTAAAACATCAAATGAAACACTTTCAAAATTGTTCAAAAGAGAATGAATCCGTCTTTTAAATTGAGGAATTGACAAGTAACTTTGTGGATTCGCTGAAAAATAAATTGAATTAAATAATTCAATTAAAATTACAATTAAAAATGATCGTAGTAATTGAAAATCACAAGACCACATGCAATAGTTGTACAGCCTAACGCTATACTTTTGATAATTATAAAGACTCAATTCAAGAAAAACAATGAAAAACAAAAAAGATGCAAAAATAAGAAAACAATAAATGAAATATTTCCAATTGAATGAAATTGTCTTAAGTGGAGGTGCCCATTCATTAGTTTCATTCATAAATTGTAAAGATATGTTTTGTCTTGCTTGCTCTTTGCTTTCGTGATCAGTAAGGAGCATCATTTGAATTAAATGATTAACTTCTCTTGTCAACAAATAAAGCATAATTGGCAAAGGAATAACAAAAATGACAAAAGTTAAAGGACCTGTTATTATCATTGCAAGAGTTGTTGCTTTTTCAACTTTTTTTGTATGATTAGATAATTCATGAATTAATTCTTCTTGTATTTCAGTAAACTTGGTTTCAACTGTATAAAATGTTGTGATATCATGACACCAATAAGAATTATTAATGAACCAATTTTCAATGTTTTTGTCTGTCGCAAGATAAGCAAAAGAAAAAACTTCAAAATTTAAAGTTTGTTCAATTGACCAATTCTCTTGATTAATCACTTGTCCATTGTAACAAATGTTGGATGAAATCAAAGGATTAAAAAGTAAATTGGTCAAGTTAGAAATGTCATTATTTTTCAATGAACTTTGTAATATGACATCCAATAAATTAGTGAAATACATCTTAACTTGATCAACGAATAAGAGTGCCAAATAATCAAACTCAACAGAATCATGTAAGAAGTATATATCATGATCATTAGTAGCATTACAATCAATAGGAATAAAAGAAAGACGGTTAGTTGTTTTTCCATACAAAATTGACAAACTTAAGAAAGATTTCGCATAAGCAATTCTTAATTCAATTAGAACGTCCGCTTCTTTATCCCAATCAGTGAAATAATCGAATGAATTAGCAAGTAGTGAAAAAGTTGTCACTATCAATATTAATGAGCCAAGTATTGAAAAAATTGAATAGAAAATTAAATGCTTGCTCATTGAAGGATTAACGTATTTCAATGCATTTTGCATCGCCAATCTTAATCTTCCATGTGTCAAGATTGTATTAGCAACTTGTTCATCAAATGAAAATTCTTCTGATTCATTTGAATTTTGTTTGTTGTTTCCTGATGATGACGAATTGGTCATATCAATGGCTCCTTTCTTTTTATCACCACTTGAAAAACCGTTAAAATCAACAATGCGATTTTTAACGTATTCAGGGAAACACATAATGAAATAAAGGAAGCAATTATCTTCATGATATTTCATAAGAACGTCGAGTTTATCTTTAATGCTCGTCATTTGTACAGCTTTTTGAAAGTCGGTGCAAGACTCTATCAAAAAGTGGATATGTTCTTCTCGAAATAAAACAGAAGACCAATTTTCTTCGATCAATTCGTTCCACAAATTCGAGAAGTATCTTTGCTGTTGCGCCAGTCTTTCAAGGTAATTAATATTGGCCTTTTCAAGTGCCCAAAAGTTCTTCATTTGTATCTCAAGATTTATTGATTGACGAGCCAATTCATTCAACTTTATAGAAGACAAATTCGCAGATGTAACTTGACGAATAGTTTGAACTCGATTAGCTTGAAAAAAGATGAAATTATTAAAAAAAGTTTCATCATGTAAGGTCAAAAATTGCTTCAAAACCGAATTTAATCGTTTTTTCTCACTTTTGAAATAAGTCAAGAGTCGAATAAGAAGAACAAGCATTGTCGTGTCATGCGAATAATTATCAATACAAAATTGAATCAATGAAAAGTCAACGAATAAATCAGAAGCAGAAGTGAAACCAACGACCAAATAAGTCATTGCTTTTTTCATGTTCTTATCAAGGCCGAGTTCAACGAAGTACAGAAACTTATCCTCCAAAGAAGGCTCAAACGGTTTTTCTCTATCAGAAAAAGTTGGTGACTCATTCAATTTTGAATAGGTCAATTTTGAGAGGATTTTTTTTCTCATTATTTTGTTGATTATATAGGAAACAATCGCGAAGACAAAAAACATGGAAAAAGAACAGATTACATAAATATCTTGCCGAACTGAAGAAGGGCAAAGTTCGGCATAAATTCTGAAGATATCCATGACAATTATTGGTAAAAGAACGGCAAGAACCAAGACGTTAGAAAATTGACTAATAAAAGAAAGCCAAACGTACATATAAAAATAAATTAAAATTGAAATTACATGAACAATTGTGAGAAAATAAAAGAGCCAGTCTGGATAGTAATAAAACATGATGCTGCAGAATAAGTAAATCGGATTGTAAACTAAGTAAAATAAAACCATCGTCGAGTCAAAAGTGCAAAAATATGATTTATGAAAGTAAATAGATTCATTAATGTAGCGTTGATTGAAATAAAAAAATATTTCGGCAATGATGAATAAGATAAAGCTAATTACTAACATCGGAGCAGCTGAAATATCACTATTTGTATATATCCGGCGGAAAAATTCAGCGGTTAATGAAGATAAGGGATGTAATATGGCCCCTCCGATTAAACAAAAATAAATTTTAATGATATATAGAATTGGCTTGTTGATTCGTCCAGTTTTGTGATAATTAACTATTAAAACTACAGATAATAACGAAATAAACAGTATAATTATTACAAAAATAATGAGTAAAATAAGCATTTCTTTTGATTTTCTTTTAACTGAAGTAAAAAAAGCAATATAATGAATTATATCACCTACCTCTGTTTGCGCCCAATATAATGAGTTCTGAAAATAGAAAGATGTAGCAAAAATCTGGAACATGCATAAAACTACTTGAATAAACTCGAAAAATTGTAAAGGTAAAGATATTTGTGATAAATTGTCGAAAATTGGTAATAAATTGTTGAAAAAAAAAGCATGCGATGTTTGCATTATTTCCGAGAATGATGGCGTAGATGCATGAGAAGACAATGTTTTGGACTCCATTTTTCAACCACTAGTCGATCGTAATATTATTTAATAAAAATGTGTTTACATAAATATCTTAAAATATATAATAAAATAATATAAAATTATTATATTTTTGATATTAATTTTTAGTTATTAAATGTAAAAATGTATAAATTTATTAAATCTCCTAATAAATAATAAAATGAATTCGTTTTTTTTTTTTTTTTTTTTCATATTAAAATTTCTATTCAAATAAAAACGTTATTTTCTTTGGTTCATTACAAAAGAAATTAGAATTTTAAATCTTTACTTTTTGAAAAATTGGAAAACAATTATTGTTGCATAGGTTGACTCTTTTTCTTTCAAAAAGGGAAATAAAGTATTTAAAAGGTTTTAAGTTTTGTAGAATTTGAATTCAATTTTGGTATTTGCGTAGGTTAAAAGGTAGGTTGGCGAATGCAATCAGACATAAATCATTATTTATTAGGTTTCAATTTAATATATTTATTTTATAATTTATAAATAAATAGCTATATATTTTACACCGTAAATATATTTATAAATCTAAATATATGTTTAGATATTTTAATTTTAAAATTTATTTATACTTTTATTTTTGATACTGGCTAAAAAAATTGGTTTTGAAATTTTGAAGACTGACACTATTTTAAGCAATTTTTCTCAAAATTGGCAGAAAATTTTTGGATGAAACTTCTATATTGTAATATTCATAATAATATAAAAGCATCTATAGTTAGTGGACAAAAGTCAATTTCTGGACAAAAGTCTGTTTCACTACTGTTTCTTCATTATAGAATAATAATTTTTCCATGAAAATTTATAATAATAAAATGCATTAAATGCAATCATTTTTTATACCATTAAAAAGTATTTTAAAGGAAAAATAAAATCATACAAATAATTGATAAAAACTATCATATGTTTCCCTTTTTTAGTATTTGTATTTATATATATATTTATATTTAATTGATGGGAATTTTTCTTCATATTATTATGTTTTTATTAAGATAATTTAAAATATTTCTTTTGGCATCAGTCTCAAAAAGTTCAAAAGTAAACTTTTTGAAACATATACTAAAAATCTTTTAAAATTGAAGAAAAATGAGCATTTATTAAAGAGTAATGGTAAGTAAAAAGAGTAATGGCTGTAAAATAATTGATAAATCAAATTTATAAATACTAATTATTCATTTTTATTTTTATCAAAATCTAATTAAAAATTATTCATTTTTAATATAAAAATTATCTTCTAAGATCAATAAATACAGACATTGATATGAAAAATGGAAAAAATTGAATTGGATGGCATACTTGTTTATTAAATTAACATAGAAAAATGAATTGGTGCTTATTATGTAATCACTTTCGCTTGTTACAATATTATAAGATGAAACTAAATCATCAAATGAATATTATTTCTGCAAATTAGGTATCATGCTAATATATATATTACTTTTAATTTTGAAAAGATGCCCAAATAAATTTGAAACAAACAAAACAGTAGTACCTAATTTTAATTAATGAAATATTGAATAAAATATTCAATATTTATTTAAATGACAAAAAAATGAATGCAAATAATTGAATTTTAGAAAATTTCTCGGCTATTTTTTTATCTTATGGATATATTATAATTATATATCTTTTATATTCCAAAAAAAACTTTATATATATTCTTTATTTCAATTTTTCCAAATAATCATAGGCGAATGGAAAAGTCATTCAAAAAGTGAAGATTTTTTTTGAGAGAAATACGATCAAAATAGACCGTTAATATTTTGAGAGTAACACAAAAAGTTAAACTTTTTGATTCAATTTTTTTTGAATAAATATTTGCGGTTAATGCTGTAAATAATTGACCTTTTTGTATTGTTTAAATAGCGCCAATTTGATTTTAAAACAAATAATTAATATTGACTTCCAAACAAAGCTATTGTTGGTTCAATTCCAACCTTCCACCTATTTTAGTGGAAGCCAGGCGGGATAGCTTTGATTAGGAGCCATATTTTTGATCTTTTGCAACAGATATCTTTGCAATTAATATTGACTTCCAAACAAAGCTATTGTTGGTTCAATTCCAACCTTCCACCTATTTTAGTGGAAGCCAGGCGGGATAGCTTTGATTAGGAGCCATATTTTTGATCTTTTGCAACAGATATCTTTGCAATTAATATTGACTTCCAAACAAAGCTATTGTTGGTTCAATTCCAACCTTCCACCTATTTTAGTGGAAGCCAGGCGGGATAGCTTTGATTAGGAGCCATATTTTTGATCTTTTGCAACAGATATCTTTGCAATTAATATTGGCTTCCAAATCAATCAATCAAACAAAACAGCAAAGCAGCACAGCTGCACAATAATCTATCAAACAAAACAGCAAAGCAGCACAACTGCACAACAACCAATCAAACAAAACAGCAAAGCAGCACAACTGCACAATAATCTATCAAACAAAACAGCAAAGCAGCACAGCAGCACAATAATCTATCAAACAAAACAGCAAAGCAGCACAGCACTACAACAACCAATCAAACAAAACAGCAAAGCAGCACAGCACTACAATAATCTATCAAACAAAACAGCAAAGCAGCACAGCACTACAATAATCTATCAAACAAAACAGCAAAGCAGCACAGCACTACAATAATCTATCAAACAAAACAGCAAAGCAGCACAGCACTACAATAATCTATCAAACAAAACAGCAAAGCAGCACAGCAGCACAATAATCTATCAAACAAAACAGCAAAGCAGCACAGCACTACAACAACCAATCAAACAAAACAGCAAAGCAGCACAGCACTACAATAATCTATCAAACAAAACAGCAAAGCAGCACAGCAGCACAATAATCTATCAAACAAAACAGCAAAGCAGCACAGCACTACAATAATCTATCAAACAAAACAGCAAAGCAGCACAGCACTACAATAATCTATCAAACAAAACAGCAAAGCAGCACAGCAGCACAATAATCTATCAAACAAAACAGCAAAGCAGCACAACTGCACAATAATCTATCAAACAAAACAGCAAAGCAGCACAACTGCACAATAATCTATCAAACAAAACAGCAAAGCAGCACAGCACTACAACAACCAATCAAACAAAACAGCAAAGCAGCACAGCACTACAATAATCTATCAAACAAAACAGCAAAGCAGCACAGCACTACAATAATCTATCAAACAAAACAGCAAAGCAGCACAGCAGCACAATAATCTATCAAACAAAACAGCAAAGCAGCACAGCACTACAACAACCAATCAAACAAAACAGCAAAGCAGCACAGCACTACAATAATCTATCAAACAAAACAGCAAAGCAGCACAGCAGCACAATAATCTATCAAACAAAACAGCAAAGCAGCACAGCACTACAACAACCAATCAAACAAAACAGCAAAGCAGCACAGCACTACAATAATCTATCAAACAAAACAGCAAAGCAGCACAGCAGCACAATAATCTATCAAACAAAACAGCAAAGCAGCACAGCAGCACAATAATCTATCAAACAAAACAGCAAAGCAGCACAGCACTACAATAATCTATCAAACAAAACAGCAAAGCAGCACAGCACTACAATAATCTATCAAACAAAACAGCAAAGCAGCACAGCACTACAATAATCTATCAAACAAAACAGCAAAGCAGCACAACTGCACAATAATCTATCAAACAAAACAGCAAAGCAGCACAACTGCACAATAATCTATCAAACAAAACAGCAAAGCAGCACAGCTGCACAATAATCTATCAAACAAAACAGCAAAGCAGCACAGCACTACAACAACCAATCAAACAAAACAGCAAAGCAGCACAGCACTACAATAATCTATCAAACAAAACAGCAAAGCAGCACAGCACTACAACAACCAATCAAACAAAACAGCAAAGCAGCACAGCACTACAATAATCTATCAAACAAAACAGCAAAGCAGCACAGCACTACAATAATCTATCAAACAAAACAGCAAAGCAGCACAACTGCACAATAATCTATCAAACAAAACAGCAAAGCAGCACAACTGCACAATAATCTATCAAACAAAACAGCAAAGCAGCACAGCTGCACAATAATCTATCAAACAAAACAGCAAAGCAGCACAGCACTACAACAACCAATCAAACAAAACAGCAAAGCAGCACAACTGCACAATAATCTATCAAACAAAACAGCAAAGCAGCACAGCACTACAACAACCAATCAAACAAAACAGCAAAGCAGCACAGCACTACAATAATCTATCAAACAAAACAGCAAAGCAGCACAGCACTACAATAATCTATCAAACAAAACAGCAAAGCAGCACAACTGCACAATAATCTATCAAACAAAACAGCAAAGCAGCACAACTGCACAATAATCTATCAAACAAAACAGCAAAGCAGCACAGCTGCACAATAATCTATCAAACAAAACAGCAAAGCAGCACAGCACTACAACAACCAATCAAACAAAACAGCAAAGCAGCACAACTGCACAATAATCTATCAAACAAAACAGCAAAGCAGCACAGCACTACAACAACCAATCAAACAAAACAGCAAAGCAGCACAGCTGCACAATAATCTATCAAACAAAACAGCAAAGCAGCACAGCACTACAACAACCAATCAAACAAAACAGCAAAGCAGCACAGCACTACAATAATCTATCAAACAAAACAGCAAAGCAGCACAGCAGCACAATAATCTATCAAACAAAACAGCAAAGCAGCACAGCACTACAACAACCAATCAAACAAAACAGCAAAGCAGCACAGCACTACAATAATCTATCAAACAAAACAGCAAAGCAGCACAGCACTACAATAATCTATCAAACAAAACAGCAAAGCAGCACAGCACTACAATAATCTATCAAACAAAACAGCAAAGCAGCACAGCACTACAATAATCTATCAAACAAAACAGCAAAGCAGCACAACTGCACAATAATCTATCAAACAAAACAGCAAAGCAGCACAACTGCACAATAATCTATCAAACAAAACAGCAAAGCAGCACAGCTGCACAATAATCTATCAAACAAAACAGCAAAGCAGCACAGCACTACAACAACCAATCAAACAAAACAGCAAAGCAGCACAGCACTACAATAATCTATCAAACAAAACAGCAAAGCAGCACAGCACTACAACAACCAATCAAACAAAACAGCAAAGCAGCACAGCACTACAATAATCTATCAAACAAAACAGCAAAGCAGCACAGCACTACAATAATCTATCAAACAAAACAGCAAAGCAGCACAACTGCACAATAATCTATCAAACAAAACAGCAAAGCAGCACAACTGCACAATAATCTATCAAACAAAACAGCAAAGCAGCACAGCTGCACAATAATCTATCAAACAAAACAGCAAAGCAGCACAGCACTACAACAACCAATCAAACAAAACAGCAAAGCAGCACAACTGCACAATAATCTATCAAACAAAACAGCAAAGCAGCACAGCACTACAACAACCAATCAAACAAAACAGCAAAGCAGCACAGCAGCACAATAATCTATCAAACAAAACAGCAAAGCAGCACAGCACTACAACAACCAATCAAACAAAACAGCAAAGCAGCACAGCACTACAATAATCTATCAAACAAAACAGCAAAGCAGCACAGCAGCACAATAATCTATCAAACAAAACAGCAAAGCAGCACAGCACTACAATAATCTATCAAACAAAACAGCAAAGCAGCACAGCACTACAATAATCTATCAAACAAAACAGCAAAGCAGCACAGCACTACAATAATCTATCAAACAAAACAGCAAAGCAGCACAGCAGCACAATAATCTATCAAACAAAACAGCAAAGCAGCACAACTGCACAATAATCTATCAAACAAAACAGCAAAGCAGCACAGCACTACAATAATCTATCAAACAAAACAGCAAAGCAGCACAGCACTACAATAATCTATCAAACAAAACAGCAAAGCAGCACAGCTGCACAATAATCTATCAAACAAAACAGCAAAGCAGCACAACTGCACAATAATCTATCAAACAAAACAGCAAAGCAGCACAGCACTACAATAATCTATCAAACAAAACAGCAAAGCAGCACAGCACTACAATAATCTATCAAACAAAACAGCAAAGCAGCACAGCACTACAACAACCAATCAAACAAAACAGCAAAGCAGCACAACTGCACAATAATCTATCAAACAAAACAGCAAAGCAGCACAGCACTACAACAACCAATCAAACAAAACAGCAAAGCAGCACAGCAGCACAATAATCTATCAAACAAAACAGCAAAGCAGCACAGCACTACAACAACCAATCAAACAAAACAGCAAAGCAGCACAGCACTACAACAACCAATCAAACAAAACAGCAAAGCAGCACAGCACTACAATAATCTATCAAACAAAACAGCAAAGCAGCACAGCACTACAATAATCTATCAAACAAAACAGCAAAGCAGCACAGCTGCACAATAATCTATCAAACAAAACAGCAAAGCAGCACAACTGCACAATAATCTATCAAACAAAACAGCAAAGCAGCACAGCACTACAATAATCTATCAAACAAAACAGCAAAGCAGCACAGCACTACAATAATCTATCAAACAAAACAGCAAAGCAGCACAGCACTACAACAACCAATCAAACAAAACAGCAAAGCAGCACAACTGCACAATAATCTATCAAACAAAACAGCAAAGCAGCACAGCACTACAACAACCAATCAAACAAAACAGCAAAGCAGCACAGCAGCACAATAATCTATCAAACAAAACAGCAAAGCAGCACAGCACTACAACAACCAATCAAACAAAACAGCAAAGCAGCACAGCACTACAATAATCTATCAAACAAAACAGCAAAGCAGCACAGCACTACAATAATCTATCAAACAAAACAGCAAAGCAGCACAGCAGCACAATAATCTATCAAACAGCAAAACAGCACAGCAGCACAGCACTACAACAACCAATCAAACAAAACAGCAAAGCAGCACAGCACTACAATAATCTATCAAACAAAACAGCAAAGCAGCACAGCACTACAATAATCTATCAAACAAAACAGCAAAGCAGCACAGCACTACAATAATCTATCAAACAAAACAGCAAAGCAGCACAGCACTACAACAACCAATCAAACAAAACAGCAAAGCAGCACAACTGCACAATAATCTATCAAACAAAACAGCAAAGCAGCACAACTGCACAATAATCTATCAAACAAAACAGCAAAGCAGCACAGCACTACAACAACCAATCAAACAAAACAGCAAAGCAGCACAGCACTACAACAACCAATCAAACAAAACAGCAAAGCAGCACAGCACTACAATAATCTATCAAACAAAACAGCAAAGCAGCACAGCACTACAATAATCTATCAAACAAAACAGCAAAGCAGCACAGCAGCACAATAATCTATCAAACAGCAAAACAGCACAGCAGCACAGCAGCACAATAATCTATCAAACAAAACAGCAAAGCAGCACAGCACTACAATAATCTATCAAACAAAACAGCAAAGCAGCACAACTGCACAACAACCAATCAAACAAAACAGCAAAGCAGCACAACTGCACAATAATCTATCAAACAAAACAGCAAAGCAGCACAGCACTACAACAACCAATCAAACAAAACAGCAAAGCAGCACATCAGCACCATAATCTATCAAACAAAACAGCAAAGCAGCACAGCAGCACAATAATCTATCAAACAAAACAGCAAAGCAGCACAGCACTACAACAACCAATCAAACAAAACAGCAAAGCAGCACAACTGCACAATAATCTATCAAACAAAACAGCAAAGCAGCACAGCAGCACAACAAACAATCAAATAAAACAGATGATTTTATGTACTAGTTCAAACATTAGACGATAACAAATACCAAAAAGATTACTAATAATTGATATTTTCATCAATCAACTATAATCAAACACAACAACACAACAGTTTTTCATTAATAAAATATATTTTATTAATTATTAAATTTTTATTTATTTGCAATTATAATTATAATTTATTTACTTACCATAAAAAATTCATAATGAACTTTGTCATGATTTGTTAACGAATTCAATAGTGAATCATGACAAAATTCATAATGAGTTTTTTCATTATTTTTTAACGAATTCAATAGTGAATCATGACAAAATTCATAATGAGTTTTGTCATGATTTGTTAACGAATTCAATAGTGAATCATGACAAAATTCATAATGAGTTTTGTCATGATTTGTTAACGAATTCAATAGTGAATCATGACAAAATTCATAATGAGTTTTGTCGAAGTAATGTTTATGTTATAAAACAAAATATTGTTTAACAGCTTACAGCTGTTTCGGAAATAGATTAGAATTTTTTGGAAATAAAATAGTAACCGTTTTATTTTTTTGGAAATTAAATATTTTTTTTTGGAAATAAAATAGGAACGATCATTTTATATTCAATTTTATCATACTTAAAAACAGAATTAAAAGATAGATTAATGAAATTTTATGGCGTTTTACACATTATTATGCTAATATATACACGAGTTTTGTTTTTAACTGTTCAATATGAAACATAGAGTATGTTTTTGTGTTTTTAATATGATATTACAAAAATATTGTTTTCATCCCAAATTACTCAATAAAATCTTCAATTTATTGACAATTATGCATTTTTTATGATTTTTAATATGTAAATTGATGATAATGTATATTTTGAAAAAACTCTTGCATTAATGAAAAAATCACTTTATTCATGATTATTAGTGATTATTATATCGAAATTGAAAAGAAATTTTCTTTTTGTTTTATCCAGGATATATTTTAAAAAAGATATTATGCAATCGGTGAAATATCAATTATAAAGTATCTTTTTAATAACATCTGTCAAAATATATTAAATTGGCAAAAGATTGTTCAGATGTAATTAATATTTGCTTCTGATTTAAATGTTTTTCATTAACAAAAATACTGGAAATTGAATGCAAAATAATCGTTCACTATTTTATTTCCAAAAAAAAATATTTTATTTCCAAAAATATTTTAGCGGTTTTATAAACCATTCAAATTATGCTATTTTATTTCCAAAAAATTCTAATCTATTTCCGAAACAGCTGTAAAAGAAAATTAAAATAAAAATCTATATTATTTAAATGTCATAAAAATGTATGTTTATTATTTTTATTCACATCAGATGAATTTATGATCATTCATCAATTTATCTGCATCAAGCCAGCATTTGATTTTAAATTCTCCAATTTTAGATAGAATATTTGGCATTTCGTTTTCATTTTGAAAAAGCATTTCGCTTTGTAAATAAATTTCACTAATATAAAGATCATAATTATCATTACAGATAGAATATGCGCGTTCACCAATGTCTTTATATATGAAAATTATTTCTTTCACAGTTTCGTAATATTTTGACTTACACAAAAGTTGAATATCATTAACGCAATTTCGCGTCCAAAAACTTAGATCATCGATTTTCACTTTTTCTTTCCTTTTAGTAAATTTAGTGGAATTGTTTTTAATTACGATTGGAGCTGTTTCTTCACAATGAAATTGATTTTTTGTATAATCTTCATTGAACTCAAGTGGGTCTGGAAGCCGATAACAAAATATTGTTAGCATTTTTTGAATAAAAGAAAATGTTGTATTTTTATCTAAATTTATTTTAACCGATTTAGAATAATAGTTGCATATTTCTAAAACTTTTTGATCAATTTGTTCTTTTGAGAAATTCTTTGAATAATTTATTTTCATATTTAAAAAGTAAATAATAAAATCTTCAATATTAATCGAATTTAATTTCGAAAAATCTTTTATTTCATCGCATAAATATATTTGAGCAATAATTTTATGAATACATGGAAAAGGTACACCATACAATGAATTGTTATAAAATTCATCTTCACAATTGCATCCAATAATATATTTTTTATAATTGAAAGATGGCGATGATAATAAATTAATAATTTTTTCTATCAATTTTGAATGGCGAATTGAAAATGATTTACCATGATTTGTTTTTTTATTCTGAAAATAATTCAAAATATAATTGATTGTAGCAGATAATCCTGTGGAAAAATTGTAATTTCCACGGCGATTTATAGATTCATTAATGTTACCATGGGCTCCTTCTGCATGGTTAGAGCATCTTCCCATATGGAAGTCTGCTCTAAGCCATCTGGCCCACTTAAATATATAATAATTTGATTCTTCTTTTCCATTTAATCCTGAGAGCATAATTTTTAATTTATCGATTTTTTTTTGAGTAATTGAATCAATTTGTGAATAAGTTTTTTTATAATTGATATAAATTTTTAATTCTGCATTTATTTCGGCTGAAATTTTGAGATATTCTGATTCATTTTTTGATTTTAACAATCTAGCAACCATTAAACCAATAGGAGAATTAGATCCGAATCTTTCGATCAGGTGCCTATGACAAATAAATCTGGGCATGTTGAAAGATTGACAGAATAATTTGATTTGTTTGCCCATATCGGCTAAAACTAATCTACCTTTGAAAATATTTGAGTCGATTTTATAAAAATCTAAACAATCAAAAATAAGATTATATAACTGAAAATTTTCAGTTGGATTCAAAGTAAAAGCAAATGGTATGGATTCATTGAAATAAATCCCATGGAAAATACAAAAAGAATAGCCAGGGAAAGCTTTAAAAGAACCGTCAATTTGGCAATAATGAACTTTTTGAATCACTTCACTTGCCCAAGGGAAAATCCAAGAAATTGAATTAACTGTTGAGATTTGACCATTTTTGAATTTAAAATTATAACCACCATAACCATTTTGTTGGTATCGAAATAGTAATTGGCCGGGTATATTTTGTAACATTTTAATGATATTATCTGTACTTGAAAACTTAGATTTATATCTCTGTGTTCTTTTACTTTGAAATTTTGAAAAAGAATATTTTAAAAATATTGGGCATTTTACAGTTTTATTTGATACATATTGACCGAATGATGTCAACATTGAACATGAATCTTGTTTAAGTAAAATCTTGTCAAAAATATCATAATTAAAAGCAGTTAAATTAAATATTAATAAATTATCATCATTATTAAAATAATTCAAAAAATCTTTAACAAAAACTCGAATGTCTTTGAAATTTTCATCTATTTCAATACGTATAGAATATAATTTTTGTCGACTTGATAAAATTTCTTGACATATTTCTCTCTTGTTCGGTTTTGAATGTAATGTCAAATAAATACCTTTTGATGTTGATCTTTCAGGAGGTTCTGTTATAAATTGAGGATAAGTTGAATAAGCAAATGTAATAAAATCAAATAAAGAAAACTCATTTTTGTTTTCAGGAATTATTTCAATTTTTTGATGTTGTCTACTTGAATTTAAAATTGTTTTTGAAAAAGTTCCATTTTTCATTCTATAACGCATAATTGTGGTATTTTGAAGAAAATTTTCAGTTTGAAAAGTACCAACAGTATTTATTGTCATTTTTATAATTTTTGTTTCTTTATTACACCAGTTTTCGCCAAGAACAGAAACAGCTGCAGGAATTTTTATTTCTTGAATTGAAGTTTCAAGAAAAGCTGATTTTTCTATTTTCTCAAGCTTTGAATCATATGAAAAATTAATATGTTTAAGTTTTCGGCAATTATAAAAAGCCCCCTCACAAATTATTAAAACATTAGTTGGAATGGTAATGCTTTCAATTGAACATTCAGAAAATGCATATGAATCAATACGATTAATGAAACTTGGGATTACAACACTTTGAATGTCACGTCTTGCAAAAACTAGTATATTATAATTTACATCTTTTATATCGTCTTTGCTTAATATCATTTCATTATTTAAAAATATATATTTACTGTTTTGAGGCATGATAGTAATTCTTTTCAGTCCAACTATTGAACGACACCAACCTTTTTGTAAATTGATAATACTTGATGGGATATTGAGAGACTCAATAGTAGAATATGCAAAAGCATCCTTTTGGATAGTGGTTACTCTTGAATTATTTTCAAAAGAAAAGGACTTGATCGTTGCGTTTTTGAATGATTCTTCATTTATACTCACTATATAATATTCATTTTTTTGGTAGATTATTGTTGTTGGAATTAAAACGTCACCAGATATTTCACTAGTGCTAATGACGCTTGCAGTTTTAAGGTTGTGATCTAAAGAAAAAATGATGCCATTTTGGGCTAAATAATTTGCTTGGCCATTCATAATCAAAATGATCCGTCATTACACAATTTTGAATTAATGTTCGTTTAATTTTTGTTGAATTTAAATATGTCATTTAATAAACTTTAATCATATTGAACGATATTTTGTTTTATAACATAAACATTACTTCGACAAAACTCATTATGAATTTTGTCATGATTCACTATTGAATTCGTTAACAAATCATGACAAAACTCATTATGAATTTTGTCATGATTCACTATTGAATTCGTTAAAAAATAATGAAAAAACTCATTATGAATTTTGTCATGATTCACTATTGAATTCGTTAACAAATCATGACAAAGTTCATTATGAATTTTTTATGGTAAGTAAATAAATTATAATTATAATTGCAAATAAATAAAAATTTAATAATTAATAAAATATATTTTATTAATGAAAAACTGTTGTGTTGTTGTGTTTGATTATAGTTGATTGATGAAAATATCAATTATTAGTAATCTTTTTGGTATTTGTTATCGTCTAATGTTTGAACTAGTACATAAAATCATCTGTTTTATTTGATTGTTTGTTGTGCTGCTGTGCTGCTTTGCTGTTTTGTTTGATAGATTATTGTGCAGTTGTGCTGCTTTGCTGTTTTGTTTGATTGGTTGTTGTAGTGCTGTGCTGCTTTGCTGTTTTGTTTGATAGATTATTGTGCAGTTGTGCTGCTTTGCTGTTTTGTTTGATAGATTATTGTGCAGTTGTGCTGCTTTGCTGTTTTGTTTGATTAGTTGTTGTAGTGCTGTGCTGCTTTGCTGTTTTGTTTGATAGATTATTGTAGTGCTGTGCTGCTTTGCTGTTTTGTTTGATAGATTATGGTGCTGATGTGCTGCTTTGTTTGATTGGTTGTTGTAGTGCTGTGCTGCTTTGCTGTTTTGCTGTTTGATAGATTATGGTGCTGATGTGCTGCTTTGCTGTTTTGTTTGATTGGTTGTTGTAGTGCTGTGCTGCTTTGCTGTTTTGCTGTTTGATAGATTATGGTGCTGATGTGCTGCTTTGCTGTTTTGTTTGATTGGTTGTTGTAGTGCTGTGCTGCTTTGCTGTTTTGCTGTTTGATAGATTATGGTGCTGATGTGCTGCTTTGCTGTTTTGTTTGATTGGTTGTTGTAGTGCTGTGCTGCTTTGCTGTTTTGCTGTTTGATAGATTATGGTGCTGATGTGCTGCTTTGTTTGATTGGTTGTTGTAGTGCTGTGCTGCTTTGCTGTTTTGTTTGATAGATTATTGTGCTGCTGTGCTGCTTTGCTGTTTTGTTTGATTGGTTGTTGTAGTGCTGTGCTGCTGTGCTGTTTTGCTGTTTGATAGATTATTGTGCTGCTGTGCTGCTTTGCTGTTTTGTTTGATTGGTTGTTGTAGTGCTGTGCTGCTTTGCTGTTTTGTTTGATAGATTATTGTGCAGTTGTGCTGCTTTGCTGTTTTGTTTGATAGATTATGGTGCTGATGTGCTGCTTTGCTGTTTTGTTTGATTGGTTGTTGTAGTGCTGTGCTGCTTTGCTGTTTTGTTTGATTGGTTGTTGTGCTGCTGTGCTGCTTTGCTTTTTGTTTGATAGATTATTGTAGTGCTGTGCTGCTTTGCTGTTTTGTTTGATTGGTTGTTGTAGTGCTGTGCTGCTTTGCTGTTTTGTTTGATAGATTATTGTGCAGTTGTGCTGCTTTGCTGTTTTGTTTGATAGATTATGGTGCTGATGTGCTGCTTTGCTGTTTTGTTTGATTGGTTGTTGTAGTGCTGTGCTGCTTTGCTGTTTTGTTTGATTGGTTGTTGTGCTGCTGTGCTGCTTTGCTTTTTGTTTGATAGATTATTGTAGTGCTGTGCTGCTTTGCTGTTTTGTTTGATTGGTTGTTGTAGTGCTGTGCTGCTGTGCTGTTTTGCTGTTTGATAGATTATGGTGCTGATGTGCTGCTTTGCTGTTTTGTTTGATTGGTTGTTGTAGTGCTGTGCTGCTTTGCTGTTTTGCTGTTTGATAGATTATGGTGCTGATGTGCTGCTTTGCTGTTTTGTTTGATTGGTTGTTGTAGTGCTGTGCTGCTTTGCTGTTTTGCTGTTTGATAGATTATGGTGCTGATGTGCTGCTTTGCTGTTTTGTTTGATTGGTTGTTGTAGTGCTGTGCTGCTTTGCTGTTTTGCTGTTTGATAGATTATGGTGCTGATGTGCTGCTTTGCTGTTTTGTTTGATTGGTTGTTGTAGTGCTGTGCTGCTTTGCTGTTTTGCTGTTTGATAGATTATGGTGCTGATGTGCTGCTTTGCTGTTTTGTTTGATTGGTTGTTGTAGTGCTGTGCTGCTTTGCTGTTTTGTTTGATAGATTATTGTGCTGCTGTGCTGCTTTGCTGTTTTGTTTGATTGGTTGTTGTAGTGCTGTGCTGCTGTGCTGTTTTGCTGTTTGATAGATTATTGTGCTGCTGTGCTGCTTTGCTGTTTTGTTTGATTGGTTGTTGTAGTGCTGTGCTGCTTTGCTGTTTTGTTTGATAGATTATTGTGCAGTTGTGCTGCTTTGCTGTTTTGTTTGATAGATTATGGTGCTGATGTGCTGCTTTGCTGTTTTGTTTGATTGGTTGTTGTAGTGCTGTGCTGCTTTGCTGTTTTGTTTGATAGATTATTGTGCAGCTGTGCTGCTTTGCTGTTTTGTTTGATTGATTGATTTGGAAGCCAATATTAATTGCAAAGATATCTGTTGCAAAAGATCAAAAATATGGCTCCTAATCAAAGCTATCCCGCCTGGCTTCCACTAAAATAGGTGGAAGGTTGGAATTGAACCAACAATAGCTTTGTTTGGAAGTCAATATTAATTGCAAAGATATCTGTTGCAAAAGATCAAAAATATGGTTCCTAATCAAAGCTATCCCGCCTGGCTTCCACTAAAATAGGTGGAAGGTTGGAATTGAACCAACAATAGCTTTGTTTGGAAGTCAATATTAATTATTTGTTTTAAAATCAAATTGGCGCTATTTAAACAATACAAAAAGGTCAATTATTTACAGCATTAACCGCAAATATTTATTCAAAAAAAATTGAATTAAAAAGTTTAACTTTTTGTGTTACTCTCAAAATATTAACGGTCTATTTTGATCGTATTTCTCTCAAAAAAAATCTTCACTTTTTGAATGACTTTTCCTTACGCCATAATCATATCTGATAATATTAATGCAGAATTATATTATGTTTTATATATATATAGTGTAAATATGAAAGAAAAACTTGTTCATAAAAAGTGAAGTTATATTGCTTAAAATAGCTCAGAAGATAGTAAAAAAACATTTTTGAATTCAAATAATTATTAACTTAAAATAAACATCATTATCCAGCTGAATTTTTCATGAAATACTGTGATTTCTATATATTATTATACCAAAATACACGTATTAGTATATTATATAAACAAAATGTGGAGACTATGATAACTCTGCAGAAGAGGTCATCTTAAAAATATATTATAAAAAAGAATGATATTTACAAATCCGATCTATAATTTTTATTATTATTAGATTATTTGAGAATCATCTACGATATAATTCTTATTGAATAAATAAAATAAATAAAATATGAATAAGAATTGGAAGGAAATATGAAATTATTAAAAATATGGATTTCAATGAATTTCACCAAAATTTCAAATAATAAAGCATTTAAACATATAAAATGAAACATACACAATCAGATATTTAGAATACTTAATATTGTGTCTTAAATACAAAATATCATTATATTTGTTGAATTTTTATTTTTTAAAAAAAATGGCGTTTATCCAAATGTATAAATGATATTCTTCAAAATAAATAGCATATTCATGAATAGCTTAAAATTGTTTATTAGTTAATTAACATGCCATTTCCTAAAAGGTATGATTTTAATATAAAATTTTCAAATTTTCAGAATATTTGATATTGTATAAAAAAGAGTCAATATCAAATAATTAAGTTCTCACACAATTTATATAATGAAGATTAATAGTATTAGTATATAAATGTTATATTATAAATCTTGAATCTTATTTAATTTTTGAAAAATTAACGATTTTATTTTTTTTGTCCTATCAAAATTGAATAAAGGAATTTTCATGAATATAAAAGAAATTAGTATTTACTTGAATTAAATAAAATATTTATACATAAATATTTTATATTCATTATAAACAAAGAGTGAAAACTCTCTATATTGTTTTAAAAAACTTATTTTTTTCGACATGTGAAGTGAAACAGACTTTTGTCCAGAAACAGACTTTTTTCCACTAACTATATATATAAATTATTAAATGGCTAACGTTCAATTTTTTTTTATTCTGATTTTTTTTATATTCATTTTCTTTAAAAAGGAGCTTTTCTAAATGTAAATATTAATTATTATGACCTAGTAATAATTTTTTCTAATCTACATCAATTATTATTTATATTCAAACCATTTATTTATTATATTTTAATTACCTTGGCGAGTTATTGTCAATACGAAAAAATGATATTTGAGAGGATTTCATTCAAAAATTGAATTAAAATCAATAAAGCTTTATTTTCCTAGTGTATTTAAGATTTTGTTTAATTTATTTTATATATTTGCAACTATTACAATGAACATTATTATTTAAAATAAAGATAAAGCCAAGTTATTAATTATTTATTTTAAAATTTGGATAAATTTATCTTGATACTATTGAAAACATTCAATTCATTCAAATATAAAAAACTATGTTTATGCAAATGTAAAAGAACCTATAAAAATATAAATGATATTTATATAGTATATATTTTATCTAATATTAAATTGACTTATATGCGATTTTTAAATTTAAATATTTCATGCAAAATATATGTTTAAAAAACAATAAAAAAACATTCAAATTTTAAAATTTATAATAAAATTAAGGGAAAATGCATTCTAGCCCCCATTTTTCATATCACATTTCTTTTGGGGGCTAAATGATTTTTTGTTTATTTTTTTATTGAAAGTTGTATTTTAGCCCCCAATTTTTTTTATTCATAAGTGTTTTTCATCCCATAGACTTTACATTTCGCAAGTATTTCCCAAAATATTTTTTCTTTGTTGCTCCTATATGCATATTACTAAATAAATAAATAGAATTTGTTGAAAATAAAAAAAGATATTATTATTTATCTCTATTTATAGGTAAAAAGTACATCTTATCTCTTGAATTTGATAGAAATAAAATGATTAAAGGTTTTATTTATAATATTTTCTCTATATATAATGTTTTGTTTAATCAAAGATTATATATTCTAAAAATTTTTCTTTCGTTTTTGGTTATATATGTGTAATTATTTTCGAATATCGTTTATTATTTTATTCACCAAAGAATTTCTCTATTTTTAATTATTTTTGTTGTTCATTAAAAAAAACTAAACGACTTTATTTTGTTTTTGCTAAACGATTATTTTTATGTATTTTTGATAGTTTATTTGGTCAAAGTATTTTCAAAAAGTTTCTATTACAACCATATATTCTCACAAAATTTTTGGTAATAAAAGAAACACACTAATTCTTATTTAGGATCAATTAAATTAAATTATTTAACGCAGCAGCATTTTCTTTTTGCCCAAAATGATCTTAAACTTAAACCAGACATTATACTTTCATATTTTTATAATGAATATGAAATATAATAATTTATTCATGTTAATATAAACACCAGCTTTTTTTGAGATAATATATAATTTCCAGTATGAGTTAATGATTCTTTCCCTTTTTATTCTATCTATCATTAAATAGTTTATCTTAATAGAGTAATCATCAAGAATTATTGATGTTTTTTAGAGTTTTTCGTTTTATATTTTTCTTTATATGTTTTTTAACATATAACTTCCTTTTTTTTGCATTTATTTTATTTTAATATGCTTTATTTGCTCCTTTTTTTAATTATATTTACGATTATTTTCAATTGAAAAAGTTTTCAAAAAAGTGGGGGCTAAAAAACACATTTTTACATTTTTTCCCCCATTTTCCCTTTCAATTTTTGGGGGCTAAAAAAAGTTCCCCTAAAATTAAAATATCTAAACATATATTTAGATTTATAAATATATTTACGATGCAAAATATATAGCTATTTATTTATAAATTATAAAATAAATATATTAAATTGAAACCTAATAAATAATGATTTATGTCTGATTGCATTCGCCAACCTACCTTTATCGTTATTTAAATATTCAAAAAGTGTTCACAAAATTCTATGAATACATTGAAAAATAAACTCATCTAATAATTTAAGGATAGTTTTTTTTACTTGAACTTTTACTAAAATTTTCATTCAATTTTTTTTCTATGGATTTTTTTTCTTGAACTTTAACTAAAATTTTCATTCAATTTTCAATCAACATTGCTGATTCAGCAATTCTCGAAATTTATCAAAGTGAGAGTAAAAAGAATATGAATATAAGCAATAGTATTTAAATATTATTTATTTTATTATTAATAAAATGAGAATTTACATTCTTTTTATATATTTAAATTAGGGATGGGAAACGGGCACAGGGCGGGCAATGGGCCCGAAATAAACGTACTGCCCGGGCCTGCCCGGGCAAAACGGTTATTTACGTTTTTTCGGGCGAAGCAGTGCCCGTTTCCACTGTTTTGGGCAATTGCCCGGGGCTGCCCATTTTCATAAAAAAGAATTTGGTTCGATTATTTTCCAAACTTTTTTTTTTTTTTTTTTAGAAAAAAGCATTGACAAAATAAAGTTTATGAATGATTTTTGTTTAAAAAAATGCATGAATATATTGTATTTTATATTTTAAATATAATTAAATTAAAAAAATCACATTTACTTATCTGATCACATAAAAATTTCATTTAGATATTATGTCATTAACATAAAAAAGCAAGTTTAACACAACAGTATAATATATATATGCTATTCTAACTATAAGTTCATAAATAAAACTTTTTGGAACAAATTAAATTTTGGGATATTGAAAAAAAACTATACAGTTAATGAAATACTTGTGGGAATAAAAAAATATGCATTTTAAGAATAATAAAAAATCAAAATTTTTTATATAAGCCAAAAAAAGAGTAAAAAAAAAAGTGATATTATTTTCATTTAAACAAGTTTATAAAAAAAATCATTTTCTTATTGTTTATAAAAAATGAAAAATAAATTGCAATCATAATGATATGAATAAATATTTTTAACATGGAATATAGGTGGAGAAATTGGGGAAAAAAAAAAGATTAGACGAAAATCGAACAAGCAGCTTTTACTATTTCAAAAATTTACGGGCAGGAAAGAAAACGATGAACGGGCAATCAATTTAACAATCAAATGGGCAAGAACGAGCAAAAGCGGGCAATGTAAAAAAGACGTTTGTGCCCATTCTTGCCCGGTGATATGACCAATCTGACATTGCCCGGGCACGTTTCGGGCGCCCGTTTCCCATCCCTAATTTAAATGAAAATATCACAAATAATTATTGTGAAAAAAGATAATTGAACTTCCATAATTAACACATAACAATCTAAACTTCATCAATGCATTTCATCTGTAGAGTATTGAGAGGAAACTTTGAATTCTTTGAATTCCGTTAATTCTGCTTTAAAGTAAGTATATTCCCTAGAAATTGCAGGATATTAGATGGCTGTAAAGTATAGAAACAATAAATCATGGATTTTCCTTCTTTTTTTGGGCACTAATTCAAGAAAATGTGGGCATTTCTTTGGAATAAAGCTTTATTTCACAGTGTTTTGTTTGCATTTACATGTATGGAGCCTTTTCAAAGTGGATCAAAATATCAAAACATCAAAGAAAAAGACAATTCAAATGTTCTTCAATCAAATTAATAAACTAACTAGGGACTGGCCACGACGATTAAAAATTATAGAAAAAAATTGAATGAATATTTTAGTATAATTTCAAGTAAAATAATCCATCAATTTAAGGGTCGAGTTTAATAGAAAATTTGAATTTTCACATCAATGTTTGTCTGTTATTAACATCAGTGTTTGTCTGTCGTTAGCATATATGTTTATCTGTTGTTAGTATTCCAAGAGAAAATGAAGCCCCAGCTTTTTGAGAGGCCAAAAATTGAATGAATAAAAAATATAAAAATTTTAAAATGTTAAAAATGCGTTATATAAAACCAACAAAAACGAAATATAGCATTTAGTAAAACATATATAGAAAAAAAGCATAGAAAATAATTGAGAGGGAAGATTTTTTGAGTGTATTTTATATTTTCGCTAAAATGTATTCAAATTTGAAATAAACAAATTGAAAGAATTTCAGATGCACACAAAAAGCAAGATTATTTTTTCTATGATATTGAAAAATCAACTTCATAACGTATTATCTTCAAAGCTTTGTTATTGATGATTATGTTGTAAATGAGCAAGGATTAGTTAGATTAAAAAATTGAAAAATTTTCCAAATTTGAAAAATTTTTATATCTTCACAAAAGTAAAGTTCGAAAAATTTTAATTGAATTATCGTATAAACAAAAAATATATTTATCTATTAATTTGACTAGCATCATACGAAAATAAAAATAAATAAATACAATAATATTGATCAATAAAAAATAAATATACTGGAATAAATAACAAATGTTTGAAAAATAGATTCGACTAATAAATTCCTTTGAATAAATCTATTCCAGCATATTAATTTCCTTTGAATCTATTAAAAAAGAGGCAAATTAAGTAAAAAATAATTAAAATGTTTAGTAACTTTTTTAATAAGATAAAAAATAAAAATCAATTGAAATTCACCTAATTTGACCTTTATGTTATTGTTCCCAATTTTTTAAAAATTTAAATATCTTTAAAATTATAATAGAAATAATAAAAAATAAAAAATAAATAATAAATAAAATTTAATAATTAATATGTTTTTATTAAGGCGTGTATTCAATGATGTTTAATACTCCATCTCTTTCTATATCATACTTTGGAAGTTGATTGTATGCTGTTTCTGGAGTAGTTTCATCTTCAAAATAATTTTTTAAAGCTGAATGAAACAAAATATTGTTATAAATAAATACTATGATGGGGATATCTTTATAATCTTTCAATTTTTCTACTATCGGCCACCACCTTTCAATTTTTGCGTTTTCTTCAGGATTTCTTGGACGAATTTTATAATGAAAAATTTTGCTTTTTTTAAGTTCTTCTTCAAAATCGTTACCAGTAAATTCTTTACCGTTATCGGTTGTTATTTCAAAGGGATATTCATTTTCTTTGAAATTTGAGAGGCAATTATTCAAAGCTTGAGCAGCAAATTCCATTGTTTTATATTCACCAATTTCAAAATAAATTATTTTTCTTGAATAATCATCAATAAAAGCTATCAAATAATGAACTTTTTCAAAGTAAGGTGGTTTGTCCTTCAAAAAGTGGATATCACAATGCCACAAATAATTAACCCTTGTTGCATGATATCTTGAGTCATGTACAATTTCTTTTTTTTCTTTTTGTTTTGGTGGATATAAAATATTATGTATTTTTCTAGAATGCCATTCTGAAATATTTAATATGTTTCCAATACCCTTATATCCACCTTCCCATGAATTGTGAATCTCTGAAAATTTCTGAATGAGTTCATCTGAAATATTGAGAGGTTTTCGACCACATTTCAAATTTCCTAAATCAATATTATAATTATTTTTAAGAAAATTGAGTAAAGTGGTTCGTTTACATTTAAAATATTTAAAAATTGATTTTAAAGAAATTGAATTGTCTTTAATTGAATCAACCAATTTATTTATTTCTGAAGCGTCCAACTGATATATATCAAATTTTGAATTAAGTATTTTTGAAAGATAAAAAAAATCTTTGTCTATTCCGGTCAATTTTTCGCAATTCTGAATTATTTTTTGATGATTGCTAAAACAATTCATTGAAATTTCTTTATTCATTATTTCATAAAGCATATCAAACATTTGAATAGTTAAAGATTTATCACCATAAACTTGACAAGTATTTTGATAAATTAAATTGAAATCCTTTGTAAAATCGTCTATATTAAAATATTTATTATCACTTATTTTATTTTTGATTATTTCAAAGCACATTGGAGTTTTTACGATTGAATAATAATTTTTTTCTTGTTTTTCATCTGGTAATTTTTCGAAATACAGCGAAATTGGTTTTTGGGCTATTTTTTCCATAATTTGATTGAGCTGTGATTTTAAAATCTCTTGCGACATGTAAAAATAATTTTAACGTATTTTATTGAATTTGATTTGAATAGTTTACATACTTTTGAATGGATTCCTATTTTGGTAATTCAATATTTTTGAATTTTTAGAATAATATAATATAATTGATAATAAAAAACATATTAATTAATAAAGAACATAATTTTATAATTGCAATTAGCTTGATAAAAGTTTTTCAAAAGCAAAAACAGACCATAATTTGGCTATTTGGTCAAAATTTAAATAAATTCTCCGATATCTAATACGAAAAACATGAAAAGAAGTTTATTACTTATATATAAACGATCTTTACTATGCCAAATGTTGCATTAATAAGATTTTTTTTGAAATTCATTGATGAAAAACGATTTAAAAAATATAATTTCAGTATTTCCACTTATTTTGCAACAGTTATTATACCATAAAACCTTTATATTATATGTATAAAGAGCATATAGATTGAAATAATAGCGATTACAACTTCGTTAAACCTGAATAAAGTCCTTAGATTTATTGCTGATGAGATTAAACCAAAAAAGGATCGTTAATTTTTATATTTTCTTGGTTAAGAATACTATTTATCAAATAAAATAAAGCAAAAGTTACGAGACCAAACTTATTTTTCATTGAATTCCTAACCTAAACAAAAATTAGCTTACACTTTCTAGTATATCAAATAGAAAAGAAAGCACTTGACTGAGTTCACTCTGTTATCATTTTCTCATTTCAAAAATTGATATAAAAATAGTATGCATTAAGGTATTTTCTTTTTTCTTTCCTTAAGCATGAAAGTAATAATTGATCATGCTGCTAAACGAGACTCGTTATTTGTTCCTAGTAGGTATCATAGCATAGTTAATTGTAACAATCCATATTTAGTTCTGATAGATTTATGATGGAGGTTAAAAAAAATTATTGATATTCAAACTACATTTTTCATTTAAATAGATTTGATTACTCCTTATGCTTTCTCAATCATCAGTAGTTGATAGCCTAAATTGTAAAAATGTATGGAATGCTTTATTTCTCCAGAAAAATACTAAGTTCAACAAATTGTTTTACTGTGATTGTGTTGTGAGCTTAAGGGAAGATTTTAATGATATGAGTTAATACTTGGTAATTTATTAATTATTTGATTAAAATAAATGCATTTTTAATATTAAAAACTCCCTTATGCTCATAGAAATTAGTCAATATCAACCATATATGTAATATAATGAAAACTTTTTTGATATTCCAATACTGTAATAAGTAAGCATAAGTCACAGAAAATCATTCATCAAAAAGGTGATTCTCAATCTTGGAAAACATATATAATCGGTTGTTTTCATTTGTTTGAGCCTATTTAAAGCTGTGACTCAAAATGAAATTTCGTTCCTAGGAATTGAGGTAGGGGAAATCAAGGTTTTCTTATCTTATATTTAATAACTAATTGAATGATAAAAAAAAATCCCATTATTAAACTCAATAAGTATAATAATTTTCAGCATACTTCTTCAAACTTTTGATAAAAACACAATATAAAAGGTTATAAATAGGTAAACTAGTTGAATAAACTTGAATTGTTCTATTTCACAGAACTGTTGTTTAGTTTAAAAGACGTTTTTTAAATTATAAATGAATAAATGAAAAAGGATATTATAAATATATAATATTGGTGCTTAATAACAAATTTAACATGGCCTTGAACATATATATGTACTAATAATTATTGAAATAGAACTAAAAAAGAACAAATTTAGATTTTTAAAATTTGAATATTTTACATCTTTGAAAATTTTTATTCAAAAAGTTTTTAAAAATAATGAGAATTCATTCAAATAATAAAAAACACTATTTTCATTTTATGATAGAAAAACGACCATCAAACCCGTCTTAACTAAATCAGCAAACTCTTTGAACTTAATAAATTCAAAAATATTCGCATTCGAACAATTTTTTTTTATTTTATTATTGCTAGCCTTCAATTTCAGATTATTCAAGCAAACCACTTTTTAAAACCTTTTATGTTTTATTTTATTATTGCTAGCCTAATTTTATTATTGCTATTAAAAAAACTTAATTATTTTTTTCGATTGAAATTCAAAAAGAAACAAAAATACTTTTATTTGTATTTTTTAGCTTGTTTAACAATATATTAAGATAATTCACTTCAATGTTTAACTCTAATGTACATTATTATAATTCATAACTATAGGAAATTTTAGTAAATGAATTCTGATTAATATTTGCCTCTTTTTTAATAGATTCAAAGGAAATTAATATGCTGGAATAGATTTATTCAAAGGAATTTATTAGTCGAATCTATTTTTCAAACATTTGTTATTTATTCCAGTATATTTATTTTTTATTGATCAATATTATTGTATTTATTTATTTTTATTTTCGTATGATGCTAGTCAAATTAATAGATAAATATATTTTTTGTTTATACGATAATTCAATTAAAATTTTTCGAACTTTACTTTTGTGAAGATATAAAAATTTTTCAAATTTGGAAAATTTTTCAATTTTTTAATCTAACTAATCCTTGCTCATTTACAACATAATCATCAATAACAAAGCTTTGAAGATAATACGTTATGAAGTTGATTTTTCAATATCATAGAAAAAATAATCTTGCTTTTTGTGTGCATCTGAAATTCTTTCAATTTGTTTATTTCAAATTTGAATACATTTTAGCGAAAATATAAAATACACTCAAAAAATCTTCCCTCTCAATTATTTTCTATGCTTTTTTTCTATATATGTTTTACTAAATGCTATATTTCGTTTTTGTTGGTTTTATATAACGCATTTTTAACATTTTAAAATTTTTATATTTTTTATTCATTCAATTTTTGGCCTCTCAAAAAGCTGGGGCTTCATTTTCTCTTGGAATATGTTTATCTGTTGTTAGCATAGATGTTTATCTGTTGTTAGCATAGATGTTTATCTGTTGTTAGCATAGATGTTTTTCTGTTGTTAGCATAGATGTTTGTATGTTGTCAGCATCGATGTTTTTCTGTTGTCAGCATAGATGTTTATATGTTGTTAGCATAGATGTTTGTCTGTTGTAAGCATCAATGTTTGTCTGTGGTTAGCATCGATGTTTATCTGTTGTTAGCATCAATATTTATCAGTTGCTAGCATCAATGTTTGTCAATATTTAAGATAATATTATCTGGCGATAGGATTATCTTGTTGTGGGATTTATCTGGCTGTGGAATTTGTATCAACTAAAGTATAGTTAGTCTTTTCTGAAGAACCTTCAAAAAGTGGAAATCATTCAGAAAAAATAATCTAAATAAAATAATTGAAAAAACAAATCTTTTTATATTTTTACAAAATTTTTACCGAGACTACATACCGCCTAGCGGGCGTCGAGCGAGGCTGAACGAAGCGAAGCCGAGTCGAGACCCCGCGGCTGGCGGTAAGAATCGGTAAAAATTTTGTAACATAAAAAGATTATTTTTTTTATTATTTTTATTTATAGAATTTTAAAATCTTATTAAAATCTATTGATTATTTATTAATATCAAATATGTAATTTAGTATAGTAAACAACAAATAAATAAAAAATATAATATATAATATGGAAAATGCCCATTTTCTCGCAATAATTCTTTATTATTATTATTAAAAATAACAAACTTTTTAAATAAATTTTATTTTTTGACGATCATCAAATTGAGAGGTGTCAGTACCTTTATCAAAACCTAGCTCCTCAACGCCCTCGGCCTATTTTTCAAGGCAAAGCTCCCAAAATACCCCAGCCTATTTGCCAAAATCTGGCTCCTCAACAACCTCCGCCTATTTATCAAAACCAAAATACTCAAAAACTCCTCCGCAATGTCAAATTCAAAATTACAGTTCAGGTCAACAGAACTTTCCTATCTTTAATTTTCCATTTTCTTTTGTTCAAGCACCTCCATTTCCATCAAACAATTCATCTCCTAAATTCGCGCTTTCATCAAATACTTTATTATCTCAAGCTAATCTACTAAATTCTAATTTACAGAATAATCAGAAGTCATGGCTTGTATATGCCACTAATCAAAAGAACTATTCAATATCTCACAAAATAAAAACTCACAATTTTCCACTCAAAATAAATGACAATAATCATTTATACAAATTTGAATACTCTAATGGAAAAACAGCTTATTATTATTGCTTTAGCAGACATATATATAGTGTCAAATGTCCTGCAAGAAGGATTTATACAAATGGTGAATGAAAGATGCCTTCAAAAAAGAAAACATTAATCACTCAAGTGTTAAATGTGATTTAGAAAATTTAGAAGAAAACGATTATCACAAAAAGATTCTTTATAATACAAAATTGAAAATAAGAGATTTTTATTTAAAAAACAGGAATCTATCACCAAGAGATATTCTTTACCAATGTATAAAGTGGGAATATACATGTTCAATCCCTCTAATACTGGATAAAGGACATTATATCTGAAACAAAAAGTAAATTGGCACACCTTAAATTCATGAAAGATGACATAAATCCAGAGCAAATACGGCTTTTGGGACGCTTGCATGACGAAATAAATGGTATTATCATTTTTATGACGGACTTGGATGAAGATTTTTTAGTTAATTCTGATATCTTGATGGTTGATGGAATTTTCAGAACCACTCCCCCTGAATTTGTCCAAGTTATCAACATAATGGGTGCTAATTTATTATTAAATACTTATTTGACTGTTTGCCATATTCTGATAAAAGGAAAAAAAGAAGAAGAAATGAAAGAAATACTTTATGTTTTACTCTATGCTTTTTCAAAATACTATAATAAAGAAAAGATTGGAAAAGAAATGAAAGAAATACTTTATGTTTTACTCTATGCTCCATGTATAAAATGGGAAGTATTAACAGAGTGGATTACTAATTTGTTAAATCTAAAAACTCAAATAAATCAATTTCTCCTTTACTATAAAAAGATATGGTTGAGTCAAAAAGAGACCTGGCACGCTTGCGAATCATTACGTGAAAGTATACTTACCAATTGTGCATTAGAATCTTACAACCGTAGGTTAAATGCTGTATTAAAAGCATCTCCAACACTTGAAGACTTCGCAAAAAGCTTGTACGCTTTTGATATGAAAAATTATCACGAATTACAAGTGAATCATAATAAAATCAGCTATTTCTTAAAAAAAAAAGGACAAAATTCTTCACAAGATGGACAGTATTCTAGAAAATTTGAAAGATGGCAACAATAACGAAAAAAAGTCTGTTAATATAACAGTTTTAGATAATGATTCAGAAAGCTTGTGTAATTATGACGAAAACAAAAGTAGTATAGTATAGGCTCCGCTATCGCCAAGCCTATACTTAAGCCCATTTCACAGCCACTTGGAGCCTTTGGAAGCCCCCCAGAGCCTTCAAAAAGCTCCAACCACCTCGATAATTCAAAAAGTTCGCAACAAAAAAATTCCAAACAAAAAGTTTTATCGTCTCGTTGTAAAAATTATTTTGGCACAAAAAAAAAGAGTTTTTAAAGTAGTATATATGAATGGCGTGATTTCTTGAAGATCCCGTCAAGAAAATCCCTTCCATTCAAGAAGTTGTTTTATAATGATTGAAATGTACCCGATGCTCAATCCAGTAATGTTTTTTTAATATTTTTGATTGGCCAACTGATGGCTAACTTGCTGAGTGGTGAATATTTCATATTTGCTAACTAATTCCTGTGTTGTAACAAAACCATTTGTCCGCAAGGTAATATTTATCGCATTGGTACATGAATTGTCAATTGGTATTTCATATGTTGAACTAACACTGTTATCCAAAGTAATTAGCTTGTGAATAAAATCAAATTTAATGAAATGATTCTTACCAACAATATCTTTGAATACAAATATATGTAACCTATTCCACACAGCAGCTACATTTGAGCCAGCATACTTAAATCTAATATGATTTAAGTTTTCCATTGGTAATTCAAATACAGAAGGTATTATTTGATAGCCATCATTTAATCCAAATCTTTTGAGCTCATCTTTGGTATAGTAGTTGGTCAGCTCATTCCTTGTAGATAAGGAAATGTCCTCATCAATTGTTGCAGAAGATATTTCACAACCAATATAATAACCATAATTAACATCATCATAAATGTAAATTTCACCAGTCATGACATCCCAATCAATATATAATCCTTCACTGATTTCAGATTGTTTGATGAATAAAACACAATTCCAATATTGAGCCTCTGAGATTTCATCTTGGGCCTCAAATATTATGTCAAATGAATGCTCAACACTATCTGGATCAGTATATTTTCCAATTAAATGAGTTCCCTCATGATATGGTATATGAGATGTTGTAAATCTCCTTTGTTCATCACCATCATCCAATAACGCTTCTTTATTTGTTATAGAGAGTTCTTGATGATTATGATAGGATATATCATTTAATTTTCTATATTCTGATAAATCATCTTTGGTGACATATGAACCATTTTCTAATGCTGCTAATCTTGTCTCTAAGTTTTCTATCCTTGTCTTCAATTCATCATTTTCACTTTTCAAAGCATATTTTGATAAATCTACGACGGCAGGAATCTCTTCTTTTGTCGCATATTTAGCATCAGCTTCTTCTTTCGTATACAGGTTATCCATATTTATCATACTATTTTTTATCAACTTTTTCATCTAAGGCAGCATTTACTTCATCCACAGTCGGAAAATCATCTAATGTAGATGTCATGGCCCGCATCATTATTATGTGAATTAGCAGCTAGAGCATCAATCTTTTTATGTAATGCATCTATATCACAAGTATATGCTAAATCATTTGTTGTAAATGTCATATTTCTCATTCATGAATTTCCCTGAACAATAACCTCTGAAATCTTGGATGTATGAGTATTTTGTATGGTAATAGTATTGTCTTTCTTTTCATAACTATTTAACCATGCGGCCCTAAATTCTTCACTTCTGGCTAGAGGTTTTATGACAACATCCCCCAATGTAATATTTTCTGCCACCCCTTTATATTCTGTTATATCCCCATTTTCAAACTTGAAATAGCAATTCTTTTGAGCATTAGCCAAATATATAAATTTTCCCATTTTGGTTTCTTTTATGACCTATGCATTATATCATAATTCATAATTTTCTTTTTGAAATTCAAATCGTATATGATATTTATATTTATTATTAATATCCTTCATAATATGCAAGTTTATGAATAATATCATATTTTTATCTGATATATTTAAGCCTTTGTTTTTGTATTTACAATTGTATACAACTTGTCCGTTTAAAAATTACAATTGTAATTACAATTGTAAATACGTTATTTTCTCGATATTAGTTTTTTATTTTTATCTTGATCTACAATTATTTTTTTATATTAAAAATGTTTTAAATAATTTAAAAATAAAAAGATAAAATAGTAAAATGTTTTTCAAATTAAATAATATTATTTTTGATTCTTCATAAAATAAAAGGGGAATTTTTGCCTCAATTTTTTTTGTTAAAAAAAATGAAGATATACAAATAAATATAAAATATTTTAAAATATATTTATATAATATAAAATATATAATGGAACCTAAAATATATATTGAATAAAATATCTATTAATAATCTTTTATTTCAAGATTTTTTATACAATTAAGTGTTTTTTGACACATAGAAATACATTTAGTAATCCATAATTAATATAGTTATAAAAATATGTATATTAATTTCAATGAGAATAAATAAAGAATACTCATCGTAGGAATAAAAAGATAATTCAATATATAATATTTCTGAGTAAGTTTATTCAAAAAAAAATTTGAACTATTTCCAAATAACTTTTTGATATAAAATCTTTATGTTTTGAAAGCTAATAATTTTTTTTTTCAAAACTTTTTCAATTATTTCTTTTTTATTTTCCAAAAAATTGAATATTTCCGAAACAACTTTTTGTATATATAATATGATTTGGAAATATTAATTTTTTTAAAGAATTAATTATCAGTTTTGGCTGAAAATGCAGAAAAATTAATATTCCAGTTCAATGATTTCGTTTCACTCGAAAAAAACCTACTTTTATATAAACTTTAGTATTGAATGGTTATTTAAAATATGCATAATTCTTTTTCAAAATCCACTTATTTCCGCATTTAAAAGATTCAATATCATCTTATACAAATCAATGGACAATAAATTTGCAAATTAAAAATCAAAAATTGGAAAAATTAATTAAAATTTATCTGAAATATTAAATTTTAATGTAAACGAATAATAAATAATTGTTTTAAACGCATATTTAATTGAATTATTGATTCTTTTTTTAAACAAATATTTTTTGTTTATCAAAAAAAAGATTATTTATTAAACAAAAAATACGTTATCTACTCATTAAATAACGTTTTTTCTTAAAATGAAGATACTATTAATTTAATGCATATCTTATTTTAGGTTTAATATTTTATCAAAATAATTAATATATATAAATTGAGTATATATATAAGTATTATCATATGATATATTTTTAATCACTCTATTTAATAAAAAGATATAAACATATTATTCGAATTCATTTGAGAATAAAAATAAAAATTGAATTAAAAATTAGGATTTGTATCAAAAAGTTTAAATTTTTGAATGAAAAACATCTTTTTTATCATATCTTTTTTTTGCTACGATAAATTTTTTTTATTACTAATTAACATTTTATCAGAATTGAAAATTAAAATTATTTATCATATTTAAAAATCACAAATCCAAATTTGAAAAAAATCTCAAATCGGTTCCCCTTTATAAAATAAAAAAAATTTATTCGCATTCAAAAAGTTTCATTAATACTACAAATCAAAAAATCGTTATTTTATGAAAAAAGACGTTAAAAAGACGTTTGTAGTATTTGTGATGTAAAAAAAATAAGGCCTAGATATATTGCATAAAATTTTCATAAACTTTGATTTTTTCTGTTAGTTCATCGAAAATGTATTAAGCATGTTATTCTTATTTTTTCTTAATTCATTGCAAATTTGGCCATCTTTAGTGTCTTTCATCATGTTTTTTAGTTATCTTTTTATAAATAGCTGCGATAAAATAATCATAGAAAAATCCTATTTTCGACCAAAAATGCATTTAAAAAAATCGTCAAAAAATAAATCCAAAATATCTCAAAAATGTATTGTAAATCAATATGTATTATTTAAAAATTAGTATATATGCTATTAAACATTAATAAAATATCATTATAGTGATATTTGACCGTAAAAAATAATTTGAGTACTTTATTTTGACACTTTACAAAATTTTATCACACCTATGGTCATTTTAAAAATCGGTTATCGCCAATATACAACAGTTTTTAGTCGACCATTTTGAACCATTATAAATTGTGTGGAAAAATTGAATAATTCAGGTTAAAACAAAAAAATAAAAATACAAAATATCGTTACGCTTAAAAATTAGAAATTATTTTATAGTTACCTTTATAAATCTAATATGTATATTATATATCCTTCTCTTATTGAGATGGTCCGTCAATTTTTTGCTATTTAAGCTTTTAATTTTCAATATGAAAATGACGATAAGTTCTCAATTTTAATGTAAATATTTCAATTAAATATTGGTTAATTCCAAGAAATGGAGTTGATTGCATCTTATAAAAAAAATAATATCATATGTGTTTAAATTTTAACTTTAATATTATAAGCATTTTTCCCCAAATATCTTATGTTAAAGCATAAAAAAAGGCCTTTTTCCAAATAACGAACAAAACCGTTGAAGTTTCCGCCGTTCTGCTCACCCTATTGATTTACGTCATTTTCAAATAGAATATCCATATATTTTGCCTTTTAATTACCCTCTTTTTGAAATAGTTAGAAAAATTTTATTTTTAAATTCAATTTTAGTATAAAATAAGAGGAGGGTCAACTAATTGAATTGGCAATTTTTTCTCATTGTTTTCCTTTTTTTTGCGTTATGTAATTAATAAATTCAAAATTTTATTTTATTTATAAATAAAATAAAAACAATTATATGTAAATATTACTTTTATGATTTGATTAAGGGCAATCGATGAAAATTGGAGATTCTCAATTTCAAATAATTCAAGATAGATCAAATGATGATTTAAAAGTATCCGCTAATATAATTAGAATAAACCATGCGAGATTCAATATTTTTACAAAATGGCTGAGATATAATCAGTTTTTTTGAAATAATTACTGATGCTATTAAATCAAACATTGCCCCAAATTCAACACACCAAATCATTCGAAAACAATACATAAGATATATATGCGTATAATAAATCTATTTATTTGACTAAATCTCAAATCCCAACAACCAATATTTTATTAGAGTCATGATAAGTTACACTCGATCATTAGTTTTATACATTCTCCCAAGCAAATATATAAATTGATTTAAAATACTCTATGAGTAATTATTTTTTAAATCTATATACATGATTAAATATGCAAGAATATTTGTAAAATATTAATATCCCATCAAGAAAAATTTGTAAAACTATAATACCAAAATTTGAAAAGAAAAAATTGAGAGAAAAAATATTTGAATAGGCATTCAAATTCGATTAATTTGGAATAAAACATTTTTATCTCAATAATATAAATAAATTATAGAGATATTTTAGATAGAAAAACTATTATATATTATATTAAATATTATATGCACTTATGAAAAATCCAAACCAATTATACTATGAGTTTTTGTGTTAAAAATAAGTTGACCCTCCTCTTTTAAATATTGAAAATAATAAATTTGAATTGGTTCAAAACTCAGATGAATACCTTTTTTGTATTTATTATTGTTGAAAAGTGGGTCGACTTTTGAACGGTAGTTTACTAACAACATAATTTCTCAAATTGAATATATTATTCAATTCTATTGTTGGGATTTTCTGAAACTGTTTAGCTGAATAATTAACTGTGTATAATCATCATTTAAAATATTTATTCATTTTCAATATTTATTCATTTTCATTGAATTTATTCCTTTCAATTCATATTATTTTTTTTTTTTATATAGAAATATAATTTATATAAATATCTTGTAAACAAAATTATACAACATTATATATTTATTAAAATAGCTTTATCATAATTTTTTTAAAATAACTGATAAATTATATATGAATCACTTGATTAATTCTCTTAATGAATACATTTTTATCATGAAACTTATATAATTCAATATCATTATGTCTAGTAATTAATTGATTCAATATTACATTTATCTCAATGAAAAGATCATTTAAATATGGTTGGGGAGGGAAAAAAATACCTTCGATATATTATATTATTTATAGTTATTGTTAACTATAATGAAGCATTGTCAATAATTTGGTTTGATATTTTAAATTAATTATAATCATTGTGAATTTTTTTTTAATTAATGAGAATCTGATGCGAATGACTCTACTCAAAAATTCGTATATCTGATTTCACCATTATTTCTCCAAATTTAATTGTTTCCTCTCAATTTTTTAACATTTTCAAATAAATTGAATGTTAAATAATGGTTGAAATGTTAAAAAAAAGATAATATCATTCAATTTTTTAAGAAATTTGGAGAAATAATTAGATATTTATATATATATATTAATGGGTTTAAATTAATCCAATATGGCTAGTTAAAAATATTACATCAAACGGTTATTTGGTATATTAAAGAATTTCATACAAAAGTTCCAACCAAAAAATTGTGAAATTATTTTTTTTTTTTTCTGAGCCATCATTAATACGATTATTTTTTTTTGTGATAAAATAATTACAAGACCACATGATATTGAATTAGTAAATTTCTTGATATAAAAGAAAAAAAAAGATAATATAATAAAAAAAATAATTTATTAATCAAATAATAACTTACTATTTCTTGCTTTTATAATAATTTACCAAAAAAAAAAAAAAAAAAAAAAAAAAAAAAAGATTTCAATAAATAAATAATAAAAAAAAAATAAAATATCAATTTTTTCACTATTTTTTAATAAAAACTACAAATTATTATTATGAAATATTGATAATTTTGTGCGATTATTCTCTAAAAAACATTCAAAATAATTTGAATATAATATAATTGGTATTACCAAAAGTTATTGAAAAGTTAAAGCTTACCAACGGAGATTCAAATTCAAATATTATTTCCCCTTGATAAAATTAAAGAAAAAAATTAATATATTAATAATTAAGATAATAATACTTTCATAATCATGAAACGTTATAAAGAATAAGATATTGAAAAAATTGAGTGTTTTAGTGAAAAATAAAATAATAATTTGAATTTTTAAATATCTTGTAATATACTTAAAAATGATAATGATATTTTCGATAATAGGATTATATGCTATTACAGCAAATTCAATTAGTGATTTTTGCCCGATAATTCCTTCTGGTGCAATTGATCTCTCAACTACACAAGAATATACAACTAATAAACATCTTTATGGATGTGAATTAAATATTGAAGAACGAATCAATGGAAATAAGAATATATTGACACTTTATTCATGCACATTCAAAGATTTGACTGATTCATCTAGTGAAGGAGGTGGAGCGATATATATCACCACGTCTTCGTCAGGCACACCTAAAGGAAACATCAGCATTGAACAATGTCAATTCACACATTGTATTTCAACGATTGGTGGATCGATCTCAATTTCGACTTCACAAGGAAGTCGACATTTCAAGATAACAAAATGCTTATTCATGAACAATGAAGCCAGTGAAGGACAAGGAGGCGCCATTTGTTTCAAAGGAATCTTTGGAAACATTGAAGAATGTCAATTCATCAACAACAAAGGCAGCATCAGCAGTGAAATATACTATGAAAGTGGAGGTTCAACATCGACCGATCAACAAATATTATTAATCCAATCGAATGAATTCCATCGAACTAATGATGACAATGACAAATATCTAATCCACATTGAACGAGCAAAGACCACTCAACTCACATTCAAAGACAACAAGATCAATATCAACAACAACGACAAAGAAACATACTTACTCAACATTTTTGGAACAACTGGAACTCTTGAATTCACATCTAACTGCATCAAACCAAACAAAGAATCCATTTGTGAATCATCCATTTTGACAGAAAATATCGAGAATGGATTCACAGATACATGTGAGATAACAGATCCAGATCTTCCTAATCATCCAACTGATCCAATCATTACCAATACACCAACCGTTGAACCAACCGTTGAACCAACACCAGAACAACCAAATTCATGTCCAATCATTCCTTCTGGTGCAATTGATCTCTCAACTACACAAGAATATACAACTAATAAACATCTTTATGGATGCGAATTAAATATTGAAGAACGAATCAATGGAAATAAGAATATATTAACACTTTATTCATGCACATTCAAAGATTTGACTGATTCATCTAGTGAAGGAGGTGGAGCGATATATATCACCACGTCTTCGTCAGGCACACCTAAAGGAAACATCAGCATTGAACAATGTCAATTCACACATTGTATTTCAACGATTGGTGGATCGATCTCAATTTCGACTTCACAAGGAAGTCGACATTTCAAGATAACAAAATGCTTATTCATGAACAATGAAGCCAGTGAAGGACAAGGAGGCGCCATTTGTTTCAAAGGAATCTTTGGAAACATTGAAGAATGTCAATTCATCAACAACAAAGGCAGCATCAGCAGTGAAATATACTATGAAAGTGGAGGTTCAACATCGACCGATCAACAAATATTATTAATCCAATCGAATGAATTCCATCGAACTAATGATGACAATGACAAATATCTAATCCACATTGAACGAGCAAAGACCACTCAACTCACATTCAAAGACAACAAGATCAATATCAACAACAACGACAAAGAAACATACTTACTCAACATTTTTGGAACAACTGGAACTCTTGAATTCACATCTAACTGCATCAAACCAAACAAAGAATCCATTTGTGAATCATCCATTTTGACAGAAAATATCGAGAATGGATTCACAGATACATGTGAGATAACAGATCCAGATCTTCCTAATCATCCAACTGATCCAATCATTACCAATACACCAACCGTTGAACCAACCGTTGAACCAACCGTTGAACCAACCGTTGAACCAACCGTTGAACCAACACCAGAACAACCAAATTCATGTCCAATCATTCCTTCTGGTGCAATTGATCTCTCAACTACACAAGAATATACAACTAATAAACATCTTTATGGATGTGAATTAAATATTGAAGAACGAATCAATGGAAATAAGAATATATTGACACTTTATTCATGCACATTCAAAGATTTGACTGATTCATCTAGTGAAGGAGGTGGAGCGATATATATCACCACGTCTTCGTCAGGCACACCTAAAGGAAACATCAGCATTGAACAATGTCAATTCACACATTGTATTTCAACGATTGGTGGATCGATCTCAATTTCGACTTCACAAGGAAGTCGACATTTCAAGATAACAAAATGCTTATTCATGAACAATGAAGCCAGTGAAGGACAAGGAGGCGCCATTTGTTTCAAAGGAATCTTTGGAAACATTGAAGAATGTCAATTCATCAACAACAAAGGCAGCATCAGCAGTGAAATATACTATGAAAGTGGAGGTTCAACATCGACCGATCAACAAATATTATTAATCCAATCGAATGAATTCCATCGAACTAATGATGACAATGACAAATATCTAATCCACATTGAACGAGCAAAGACCACTCAACTCACATTCAAAGACAACAAGATCAATATCAACAACAACGACAAAGAAACATACTTACTCAACATTTTTGGAACAACTGGAACTCTTGAATTCACATCTAACTGCATCAAACCAAACAAAGAATCCATTTGTGAATCATCCATTTTGACAGAAAATATCGAGAATGGATTCACAGATACATGTGAGATAACAGATCCAGATCTTCCTAATCATCCAACTGATCCAATCATTACCAATACACCAACCGTTGAACCAACCGTTGAACCAACACCAGAACAACCAAATTCATGTCCAATCATTCCTTCTGGTGCAATTGATCTCTCAACTACACAAGAATATACAACTAATAAACATCTTTATGGATGCGAATTAAATATTGAAGAACGAATCAATGGAAATAAGAATATATTGACACTTTATTCATGCACATTCAAAGATTTGACTGATTCATCTAGTGAAGGAGGTGGAGCGATATATATCACCACGTCTTCGTCAGGCACACCTAAAGGAAACATCAGCATTGAACAATGTCAATTCACACATTGTATTTCAACGATTGGTGGATCGATCTCAATTTCGACTGCACAAGGAAGTCGACATTTCAAGATAACAAAATGCTTATTCATGAACAATGAAGCCAGTGAAGGACAAGGAGGCGCCATTTGTTTCAAAGGAATCTTTGGAAACATTGAAGAATGTCAATTCATCAACAACAAAGGCAGCATCAGCAGTGAAATATACTATGAAAGTGGAGGTTCAACATCGACCGATCAACAAATATTATTAATCCAATCGAATGAATTCCATCGAACTAATGATGACAATGACAAATATCTAATCCACATTGAACGAGCAAAGACCACTCAACTCACATTCAAAGACAACAAGATCAATATCAACAACAACGACAAAGAAACATACTTACTCAACATTTTTGGAACAACTGGAACTCTTGAATTCACATCTAACTGCATCAAACCAAACAAAGAATCCATTTGTGAATCATCCATTTTGACAGAAAATATCGAGAATGGATTCACAGATACATGTGAGATAACAGATCCAGATCTTCCTAATCATCCAACTGATCCAATCATTACCAATACACCAACCGTTGAACCAACCGTTGAACCAACCGTTGAACCAACACCAGAACAACCAAATTCATGTCCAATCATTCCTTCTGGTGCAATTGATCTCTCAACTACACAAGAATATACAACTAATAAACATCTTTATGGATGCGAATTAAATATTGAAGAACGAATCAATGGAAATAAGAATATATTGACACTTTATTCATGCACATTCAAAGATTTGACTGATTCATCTAGTGAAGGAGGTGGAGCGATATATATCACCACGTCTTCGTCAGGCACACCTAAAGGAAACATCAGCATTGAACAATGTCAATTCACACATTGTATTTCAACGATTGGTGGATCGATCTCAATTTCGACTGCACAAGGAAGTCGACATTTCAAGATAACAAAATGCTTATTCATGAACAATGAAGCCAGTGAAGGACAAGGAGGTGCCATTTGTTTCAAAGGAATCTTTGGAAACATTGAAGAATGTCAATTCATCAACAACAAAGGCAGCATCAGCAGTGAAATATACTATGAAAGTGGAGGTTCAACATCGACCGATCAACAAATATTATTAATCCAATCGAATGAATTCCATCGAACTAATGATGACAATGACAAATATCTAATCCACATTGAACGAGCAAAGACCACTCAACTCACATTCAAAGACAACAAGATCAATATCAACAACAACGACAAAGAAACATACTTACTCAACATTTTTGGAACAACTGGAACTCTTGAATTCACATCTAACTGCATCAAACCAAACAAAGAATCCATTTGTGAATCATCCATTTTGACAGAAAATATCGAGAATGGATTCACAGATACATGTGAGATAACAGATCCAGATCTTCCTAATCATCCAACTGATCCAATCATTACCAATACACCAACCGTTGAACCAACCGTTGAACCAACACCAGAACAACCAAATTCATGTCCAATCATTCCTTCTGGTGCAATTGATCTCTCAACTACACAAGAATATACAACTAATAAACATCTTTATGGATGCGAATTAAATATTGAAGAACGAATCAATGGAAATAAGAATATATTGACACTTTATTCATGCACATTCAAAGATTTGACTGATTCATCTAGTGAAGGAGGTGGAGCGATATATATCACCACGTCTTCGTCAGGCACACCTAAAGGAAACATCAGCATTGAACAATGTCAATTCACACATTGTATTTCAACGATTGGTGGATCGATCTCAATTTCGACTGCACAAGGAAGTCGACATTTCAAGATAACAAAATGCTTATTCATGAACAATGAAGCCAGTGAAGGACAAGGAGGCGCCATTTGTTTCAAAGGAATCTTTGGAAACATTGAAGAATGTCAATTCATCAACAACAAAGGCAGCATCAGCAGTGAAATATACTATGAAAGTGGAGGTTCAACATCGACCGATCAACAAATATTATTAATCCAATCGAATGAATTCCATCGAACTAATGATGACAATGACAAATATCTAATCCACATTGAACGAGCAAAGACCACTCAACTCACATTCAAAGACAACAAGATCAATATCAACAACAACGACAAAGAAACATACTTACTCAACATTTTTGGAACAACTGGAACTCTTGAATTCACATCTAACTGCATCAAACCAAACAAAGAATCCATTTGTGAATCATCCATTTTGACAGAAAATATCGAGAATGGATTCACAGATACATGTGAGATAACAGATCCAGATCTTCCTAATCATCCAACTGATCCAATCATTACCAATGCACCAACCGTTGAACCAACCGTTGAACCAACCGTTGAACCAACACCAGAACAACCAAATTCATGTCCAATCATTCCTTCTGGTGCAATTGATCTCTCAACTACACAAGAATATACAACTAATAAACATCTTTATGGATGCGAATTAAATATTGAAGAACGAATCAATGGAAATAAGAATATATTGACACTTTATTCATGCACATTCAAAGATTTGACTGATTCATCTAGTGAAGGAGGTGGAGCGATATATATCACCACGTCTTCGTCAGGCACACCTAAAGGAAACATCAGCATTGAACAATGTCAATTCACACATTGTATTTCAACGATTGGTGGATCGATCTCAATTTCGACTGCACAAGGAAGTCGACATTTCAAGATAACAAAATGCTTATTCATGAACAATGAAGCCAGTGAAGGACAAGGAGGCGCCATTTGTTTCAAAGGAATCTTTGGAAACATTGAAGAATGTCAATTCATCAACAACAAAGGCAGCATCAGCAGTGAAATATACTATGAAAGTGGAGGTTCAACATCGACCGATCAACAAATATTATTAATCCAATCGAATGAATTCCATCGAACTAATGATGACAATGACAAATATCTAATCCACATTGAACGAGCAAAGACCACTCAACTCACATTCAAAGACAACAAGATCAATATCAACAACAACGACAAAGAAACATACTTACTCAACATTTTTGGAACAACTGGAACTCTTGAATTCACATCTAACTGCATCAAACCAAACAAAGAATCCATTTGTGAATCATCCATTTTGACAGAAAATATCGAGAATGGATTCACAGATACATGTGAGATAACAGATCCAGATCTTCCTAATCATCCAACTGATCCAATCATTACCAATGCACCAACCGTTGAACCAACCGTTGAACCAACCGTTGAACCAACACCAGAACAACCAAATTCATGTCCAATCATTCCTTCTGGTGCAATTGATCTCTCAACTACACAAGAATATACAACTAATAAACATCTTTATGGATGCGAATTAAATATTGAAGAACGAATCAATGGAAATAAGAATATATTGACACTTTATTCATGCACATTCAAAGATTTGACTGATTCATCTAGTGAAGGAGGTGGAGCGATATATATCACCACGTCTTCGTCAGGCACACCTAAAGGAAACATCAGCATTGAACAATGTCAATTCACACATTGTATTTCAACGATTGGTGGATCGATCTCAATTTCGACTGCACAAGGAAGTCGACATTTCAAGATAACAAAATGCTTATTCATGAACAATGAAGCCAGTGAAGGACAAGGAGGTGCCATTTGTTTCAAAGGAATCTTTGGAAACATTGAAGAATGTCAATTCATCAACAACAAAGGCAGCATCAGCAGTGAAATATACTATGAAAGTGGAGGTTCAACATCGACCGATCAACAAATATTATTAATCCAATCGAATGAATTCCATCGAACTAATGATGACAATGACAAATATCTAATCCACATTGAACGAGCAAAGACCACTCAACTCACATTCAAAGACAACAAGATCAATATCAACAACAACGACAAAGAAACATACTTACTCAACATTTTTGGAACAACTGGAACTCTTGAATTCACATCTAACTGCATCAAACCAAACAAAGAATCCATTTGTGAATCATCCATTTTGACAGAAAATATCGAGAATGGATTCACAGATACATGTGAGATAACAGATCCAGATCTTCCTAATCATCCAACTGATCCAATCATTACCAATGCACCAACCGTTGAACCAACCGTTGAACCAACCGTTGAACCAACACCAGAACAACCAAATTCATGTCCAATCATTCCTTCTGGTGCAATTGATCTCTCAACTACACAAGAATATACAACTAATAAACATCTTTATGGATGCGAATTAAATATTGAAGAACGAATCAATGGAAATAAGAATATATTGACACTTTATTCATGCACATTCAAAGATTTGACTGATTCATCTAGTGAAGGAGGTGGAGCGATATATATCACCACGTCTTCGTCAGGCACACCTAAAGGAAACATCAGCATTGAACAATGTCAATTCACACATTGTATTTCAACGATTGGTGGATCGATCTCAATTTCGACTGCACAAGGAAGTCGACATTTCAAGATAACAAAATGCTTATTCATGAACAATGAAGCCAGTGAAGGACAAGGAGGTGCCATTTGTTTCAAAGGAATCTTTGGAAACATTGAAGAATGTCAATTCATCAACAACAAAGGCAGCATCAGCAGTGAAATATACTATGAAAGTGGAGGTTCAACATCGACCGATCAACAAATATTATTAATCCAATCGAATGAATTCCATCGAACTAATGATGACAATGACAAATATCTAATCCACATTGAACGAGCAAAGACCACTCAACTCACATTCAAAGACAACAAGATCAATATCAACAACAACGACAAAGAAACATACTTACTCAACATTTTTGGAACAACTGGAACTCTTGAATTCACATCTAACTGCATCAAACCAAACAAAGAATCCATTTGTGAATCATCCATTTTGACAGAAAATATCGAGAATGGATTCACAGATACATGTGAGATAACAGATCCAGATCTTCCTAATCATCCAACTGATCCAATCATTACCAATACACCAACCGTTGAACCAACCGTTGAACCAACAACAGAGACCACCAATGATCTTTCTGAAATGGAACCATCTAAATCAGAGCAATCCATTGAATATACAGAAATTAATACCCAAACACCAACCATAAATTACTCTTTTGTTGAAATAACAGTAGATACTCCATTTATCATTACAACTGATACAATTGAGTTCAATAAAGATGGTTTTAAGGCAGATGATAAAGTGTTTTCTATTAATAATAACACTAATGATATAGTTCTTATTAGCTCACAGGGTGATTCAAAAACTATTAAACTTAACACAACAGATGAGATACCAGAAAAACCACTCTTTGTTTCTCCACATACAAAAGGAACAGAAGTTGTCATTTTACCTCCAAATAATGAAGCTGAAAACTATGGACATGGTGAATTTGGTGTTCATGCAAACTCGAATATTAATAAAATTATTTTGCCCAAAGAAGACGTTCCATTAAATATCTTCAATGATGAAATCAGTGAATTTTCTTTAGAAATAGACAAAACAACAACTGAGAAAACAGTTACATTTAATCAATTGATCATGAGCAATGGATTGATTCAAATGAATGCTCCTAAAGAAATTGATTCTATTCATTTCAAAGCTGTTGAAACTTTCAAAATAGAAAGGATTGAAACAAAGAGAAACAATGAAGTAATTGAAACTAAAATTGATGAATTAAAAATGAATTCTGGTTCTCAATTAACTTTGGTTAATTCAAACTTCAATACTCTTATTAAGTCAGCTGCTGGATCAAGACTAAATATTGAACAAAAAGCTACATTTAATGAAAAATCAGTTATTGAGTTTTCATTATCATCTCTCATTGAATTTGGATCATCAAAAGTTGAAGGAGTTTGCAATAAAATTAAACTTATTGATGTGAATTCAACAAATCGTTTACAAGATGATACAGAATCAGTCATTCCAATGATCTGTGGCTCAAACTTTGACTGCGATGCATGGAAAGATAGATTCTATGGAAATGAGGAATACCAAACAGCATTGTGCCTTAAAACACATGATAGTGTTTGCCTTTCAGCAAGAAACACTCCAATCAAGGATCGTGAGGCTAACGAGAAGTCATTATCAACTGGCGCAATTGCTGGAATTGTCATTGTTATTATAGTTGTTATCGTAGCTGTTGTTTTATTCGTCATTTATTTGAATAAACATCGTAAGTCGAGCTCTGATATTGGAATCATCGATTTCGAAGATTATTCGAATGATTATTCAGAAGGTGCAGCAATGTAAAAAAGTAACAACCATTGGTTTAATTTTAATTTAATTTTTTTTTTTATCTTAATAGGATAAAAAAATTACTTCGTTTTTAGATATAATAAAACATTTTTTTTAATTGAATGCTATTTTTTTTTTTTTTTTTTTATAGGCAAAAAGATGGTGAAATCCCTTTCTTTTTCATTTTGATTATTCGAATTGTCGAAAAAATGAAAGGTGAATTTTTCAAAATAAAAGGCGAATTTATAGAAAATATGAAAATATATCCAAATATATGCATAAATGTGGAATAAATTCTAAGTATTTCATTTTTTTAATTTCAGAAGATACTACATGCTTCACAGCTGATTGAAATATACTAGAAGTTGATTATTAATTGATTTAAAAAAACATTTGTTAACACAATTTACAATGTTGATTAAGTTTAAATTACTCCTTTGTTAATAAATGAATGAAAAAATAAATATATTTACCAAAATTGTATATAACAAACATAAATTTATATTTAATGAAATTTAAATTTTAAGAAAAAAATAATAGTACATATGAAAACATAAATTTACTCATGAAAATATGCTGTAAATTTTGAAAACGTATCACAAATTTAATATTGTAAGAAGTTTGATGAGATTAATAGAAAATGAAAAATATCGTGAATTTTCAATAAATCTATTCAAACAATTAGCCAAGTAAATAAAAAGCATTCAAATATAATTGAAAAAATATCGTGAATTTTCAATATATTATTGAAATTGAATATTTTTTATATTTCTATTAATTCAATTAATTCAGAAAACCATCATATTATTTTAGGCCTTATTAAGGTATTCATTCAATTTTGTAGTATTCAAAAAGTGACAACGAAAATACATATTTTGCGAAATATATCATTATAAATTTTAATTTTTTTTATTAAATATTCATAAAATTAATAATATCATTATATAATATATTTAAATTATTGTATATCTTGCTAAAAGTAGAGATAATTTCATAAATAATCACTCAGCTAATCTTTTCAACCTGAGTTAAAATTTGAAAAATTGGCCATATTTTTTGATTTTAAAAAGATTTATTTTAAAAAATCAAAAATTCCGACGCTGGGGACTTTATTTTGGATAGATTTTTTCTTTGAATACTTTACATATTTTTACTTTTCAGAAATCTTTATTTTCTCACAATTTTACAATTGTTTATATCTTACAATCTCACAATTATTTCTTAAAAAAATGCTCAATATTCTGAAGCATATAATAATTTCATAGAATTGATCTCAATTTTCTGATGATTCAAATATTTCATAAAAAATAAATTCAATTTAATAAATTAACTAAAAAATATATCTTATATTTTAAATTGGATTTTCCTCATATTTGCTATAATATTTATACAAAACATCATTTTTTTTCTAAACTTATCAAATTGTAAAATTTTCATTCAAAAAGAAAAATTAGTTTATTTTTATATCATACGTCAATTTTACCATTATATTTAGTAAATAAATTTTTTATCATCATATATTTTATTATATTATAATATGATAAAATATACTGCTTTTGTTCAACCTTAATATGGTCTATTATTTTTCTAATAAAAGTATTCAAACAATTAGCCAAGTAAGTAAACATCATTCAATTTTAATTATGAGATTTTGGGTTCATTTTTTAATTTAGGTTATGGAAAATAAGCAAACTATACAGACAATTCATGATCACGGTTACGAGTTTAAACGAATTATAGGCAAAGGAGGCTTTTCAACAGTATATTTATGCTATAGCAAAAAGTATAATCAAGACTTTGCTATTAAACAGGCTAGAAAGGACAAAATAACCAAATACGAATTTGATATGCTTGTTTTCCTTAATCATCCAAATATAATCAGAATATATGACGTTTTTGAAGACGAATCTTCTCAATATTTAGTGATGGAGTATTGTCCAAATGGCACAATACTTCAGAAAGGTAAACTTGAATACGATCAATTTGTTTCTTATTCCAAACAAATATTAGATGCCTTGGACTATTGCCATTCTAAAAATATTGCACATAGAGATATTAAACCAGAAAATATATTAATCGATAATTATAACAAAGTTAAACTTGCTGATTTTGGAATTGCCAAAAATTTCGGCACTAACAATAAGTCAAAGGAAAAATGCGGAACAATGAAATATTTTGCACCAGAAATGTTTTTATATAATGAAGTTTGTCCATTTAAAGCAGATATTTGGGCTTTAGGAATTACATTTTATTGTATGGCCACAGGAAAGTATCCATTTTCTAGTCATTCACCCCAGAGAATTAAACAAAGTATATTAATTGGCGAATTTGATTTTATTAAGAACAAAATTGATCAAAGAATACTATTTTTGATAAATAAAATGACAGAAAGCCAACCAAGCTTGCGTCCCACACCTAAAAAAATACAAAAATTTCAAATCTTTCAAATATCAAAAGATAATAAGAAAAACCACAGACAGATTATTACACATAAATGTATAATAAAACCAAATATTTCATCAAGTAAGTCATTTGTTGTGAAAAATAATTATGCAAATGCAATGACAGATATTCATAATGAAGCTCCTCTTACCAAAATGAATTCATACAAAAGTTTTAACCATTTACCTGGCATCCAGCAAATTAACGGGCATATGTTTCTTACGAGAATATAGATTTTAATAAAAATTGTACGTATTATTATGCTAATTTTTTTGTAATCAAAGATAAAAAATTAAATTTTCTATTTTAAATTAGGATTTTTTAATGAGAAGCTAAGATAATCAAGAAATAAAAAAACTCGTTAAATAATGTAGTTAACAGTTTTACAAATACAAATATGAATTGTGATATAAAAACATAGCTTAAGATGATTTTTGTTTTTTTCTTTTCATTTCTCCGAGATAAACATTTAAGTCAAGAAAATATTAAATTTGATCCACCATTATGGTTTTCAGGATTAAAAAAATCTGAATTTTTACTTACTATTAATGGAACAAATATTGGATATTTCGACGTCTCAATATCATCAATACCAATCATTAATAGTACAAAATTAGACAGTCCTAATTACTTATTTGTATATTTAAACATGAACTCCGTTAAACCTGGCACATATAATATTAATTTAATCAATGGACAAGAAAAATATGTTATTCCTTATGAAATACGTTCCTTAAGAGATCCAAGACCACGAACATTTGATTCTACTGATGTTATCTACCTAATCATGCCAGATCGTTTTTCCGATGGCAATACATCTAATGACAACATTCCCATGAAGTATCCATACAAAGTAGATCGTGAAGATCCAGATGCCAGACATGGTGGTGACCTTCTTGGAATTGAAAATCATCTAGATTATCTCGAAGAACTTGGTGTCACTTCACTTTGGCTGACGCCGATACTCGAGAACGACGTTGCAAGCCTTTCATATCATGGCTATGCTGCCACTGACATGTACAAAGTAGATTCTAGACTTGGCACAAACGAGGACTATCAAAAACTAGTTGAAAAATGCCATTCACATCACATTAAAATGATTCAAGATTTTGTTTTCAATCACGTCAGCAGCGAACATCCATGGATGCTTGATCCACCGACCAAAGACTTCTTCAACTACTATGACAAGTACATTCAAACACAGAATGATTTAACTACAGCTTTTTCTCCTTATGCTTCTGACTATGATAAAGAAATCCTTACAAAAGGATGGTTCGTTGAATCGATGCCTGATTTGAACCAACGAAATTTGTATCTGGCACGTTATTTGATTCAAACTTCTATTTTTTGGATCGAATACGCCGATATCGATGGCATTAGAATGGACACTTATCCGTATGCTTTTCCTGAATTCATGGCAAATTGGGCAAAAGAAGTCTTGGATCAATATCCTGACTTTAACATTGTAGGTGAAACGTTTCGTACAAATTCGGCTGCTGTTTCATTCTGGCAAATGGGAAGTAAATATAATTTGAATAAAACATACTTAAAAACAGTCATGGATTTCCATTTAATGGATATTTGCCATGACACTTTTTTTAATTCTGAAAAAATGTATAATCTTCATGATCACATGAGTTACGACTTCTTGTATAGCAACGTGAGTAATTTGATGAGATTTTTCGAGAATCATGATACTGATCGTTTCTTCCTTGAACAACCGTCTGATTTAAAGGCTTATAAACAAGCGATGGCGTTCTTATTGACAATTCCTGGGATTCCTCAAATTTATTATGCAACCGAAGTTTTAATGACTGGTAAAAAAGGAATTTCTGACGGTTATTTGAGAAAAGATTTTCCTGGTGGTTGGCCAAATGATACAGTTAATTATTTCACTGAAGAAGGAAGAAAAGATGATCCTCTTCGTTCTGAAGCTTTTGATTATTTGAAGACTCTTCTGAATTACAGAAAAGGAAATGAAGTGATTTCAAAAGGTTCAATGAAACACTTTTATCCAATGACTGGCGTGTATGCTTATCAAAGAAAATATAAAGATCAAGCTATTCTTGTATTTTTAAATGGTAATGATAATGACCATATTGTTGAGCTTGAGCAATATCAAGAAGTTCTTCAAAATGGAATCAAATTTAAGAATATTTTGACCAATGAAATTATGTATTTGAATAAGTCATTCACTTTGAAGCCTCGTGAAGCTTTGATTCTTGAGCTTCAAATTAATTCAGGTCCAATTCCACCATCACCAATTGGACCTGAAAATGCTACTCTTAAAAAACTGATTATTTCTGTTTGCTGCTGTTGTGGTGGAATTTTTGTTTTCGTCATTATTGCACTAGCTTACATATATGCTGCTAAGTATTCAAAGAAAACAAAGCAACTAAATGAAGACCCATTAATAAGTTTACGGCAACAAAACAAATAAAATAAACATTTAATAAAAATCAATTTTAAAGTAATGAAAACTTTTTTTAGTGAAAAAGTTGTGTTGAATTATTTATTTTTTATTATTTTTTTGAGCAGCCATCTTGTATAACTTTGCAGCTTCATCTTTATCTTGTGCAACTCCATTACCTTCATTGAGCATATCGGCATAATTTTTCATTGCTTTTGCATTTCCAAATTTGATTGCCATTTTATAGTAACGCACAACTTCTTCTTTATTTGCATCTTTTTCAGCATTTAATAAGAATGCATAACTGTTCATTGCATTTGAGTCATTTCTTGCAATTGCCTTTTTCAGGTAACGAATTGCTTCTTCTTTATTAGCTTTAACATGATCACCAGTATAAAGCATGTTAGCGTAATTAACCATTGCAGCAACATTTCCTCTTTCAGCTGCCATTTTGAAATAACGAACAGCTTCGAAGATGTCATTATGATGATATTTTCTAATGGCATAATTGTTCATTGCTTGAGCATTTCCTTTTTCAATTGCCATCATGTAATAATGATCAATATCATATCTGTGTTTGATACTGGTTTCACTGACGATGTTTATGTAAGCGTTCAAAGCATAAATACTTCCCTTATCAGCAGCCATTGTGTACAAATTTTCTGCCTTTTGTTTATCCATTTTGACGTTGTATCCAGTCATTAACAAATCCGCATAATCACACATTGCTAGCACATTGCCAGCCAATATTGCTTTAATATAATAAAAATAGGCTTCTTTATAATTATTCTCTGCTTTCATCATTACTGCATATTTGTACATTGCATAATGATTTCCATTGTCAGCTGATATTTTGTAAAAATACGAAGCTCTTCCTTTTGTAACTTCAACTCCATCACCATAAAAGTACATTGACGCATAATTGTACATTGCATCAATATTGCCAGCATTAGCAGCTTTTTTAAAACAAGAGGCAGCTTCTTCCTTGTCCATTGGAGTTCCTTCTCCTTTCAACAAACACAATGCAAAATTGTTCATTTCACGCCCAACTTCATCTTTGTCATAATTAACCACAAAAGAAGAAGAACAGTCATTGTTTATAGCCATTTTGTAGTAACGAACAGCTTCTTCTTTATTCTTTGGAATTCCATCTCCGTCTTCAAGCATGATTGCATAGTTATGCATTGCTTTTGTGTTTCCAGAATCGGCTGACATTTTGTAGTAACGAGCAGCTTCTTCTTTGTCCATTGGAATTCCATCGCCATCATCAAGCATGATTGCATAGTTATACATTGCTCCAATGTGGCCCAAATCAGCTGCAGTTTTGAACAAATTAGCTGCTTCTTTCTTATCGGCATCGGTGCCTTCGCATAAGATGCATGCAAGGTTGTACATTGCCTTTATGTTTCCTTTCTCAACAGCCTTTCTATATAAAGGAATGGCATCTTTTTCATTGTGATCTTGAAGAATGCATGCATAGTTGTACATTGCATTGGAATTTCCTTTCTCAATTGCCTTCTTATAGTATTTAATGGCCCTCTTTTTATCAACCAAAATTCCTTCACCGTTATCAAGCATGACTGCGTAATTAAACATCGCTTCAGAGTTCCCGTTATCAGCGCTAATATTGTAAATACGAGCTGCTTCAGGAAGGTTTTTAATAACACACTCACCCAGTCTCAACATGCTTGCATAATAACACAACGAATAATTGTTGCCCAATTCAGCTGACTTCTTAAAATAGCCAAATGCTTCCTTCTTGTCTTCTTTAACACCATTTCCAGTGTAAAGCATGAGTCCGTAATTGAACATTGCGTCAGGATTTCCTTTCTCAATTTCCATCTTGTAATACTGAACAGCCTTGGCCATATTTGAAGGCGAACTCTCATCATTCTCAAACAGAAGTCCACATTCATTCATAGCATTTGGATCACCATTTTCAAAATTATTGCCAGAATCATTTTGTTCTTGTTTTTCAGTCGTAACTGCTTTCCCATAATATTTAGAGGCTTCTTCTTTGTTAATCTCAATTCCATCACCTTTGGAAAGCATGTCTGCATAAGATCGCATTGAAGGAACGTTTCCTTGATCTGCTGCCTTTTTGAAGTATTGGGCTGCTTTTTTCATATCAACAGGGACGTAGTAACCATTTTTTAATATTGTTGCATACTTAAACATTCCTTCAAGATGTCCCCCATCAGCAGCAATCTTGTAGTAACTGGCTGCACTTTTCTTATTCAATGCAACGCCTTCTCCTTTATCAAGCATGTTTGCGTATTTGAATGCAGAGTCAATGTTTCCTTTATCTGCCAATTCTTTTATATATTTTACTTCTTCATTTTGGCCAGCAGGGACAATTTCACCTTTGTGTAACATTTCTGAATAACGGTTTTTCCCTTCATAATTTCCTCTATCGGCGGCCATTTTGTAATATTTGGCCGCTTCTTGTTTATCAATGGGAACATTATCGCCGTAATAGACCATGTTTGCGTAATTAATCATAGCTGCTATGTTTCCTTTGTCCGCAGACTTTTGATAGAGCTGGACCGCTCTTTTTGGATTTTTTGTAACAATTCGCCCATCTCGTAACATATTTGCCATATTATTCATTGCATGATGGTCACCTTTATTACTGGCCATTAAAAGGTAATGGAAAAGATCGTTTTCGTTGTCTGGATTTATTTCATTGTCGTAAATCATATCAATATATTGACTCATCCCATAAAGGCTTCCTTTATCTGCTGCCATTTTGTAATATTCGCCAGCTGCAATTTTATCAACAGAAACGCCTTCTCCTCTTCTTCTCATGTCTGCATAAATATTCATTGCTTCAATATTCCCTTCGTCAGCAAAACCTTTGTAATAATATGCGGAATGCCCTTTTTCTATACGAACTCCTTCTTTTGCTTGTAAATTCTCAGCAAAAGTGCTCTTTTCTGAAGAGTTATTGGTACTCATAATTAAAAAACTTTGACAATTTTTTTTTTTTTTTTTGAAGAGATGTCAAATGGTTTGAATCATTATAAACCCAACAATTATGAATTTATTGTTATAATAGGAAGCCTCTGTAGTGTAATGGATTTAGCATAAGTGTCTACGAAATACTTGGTGTGGGTTCGATTCCCATCAGGGGTATTTTTTGCTTTTTTTAATTCAATTAATAATTAATTAATTAACGTAAAAATTGGAAAACTCGATATTTCAATTATTTTATAAAGCTGCATATATTTCTCAAATTTTACACTCAAGAAAATAATGTTCGGTCTTCTCAAATTTTGTGAAAACGAAAATTTATAAATTTTATAAACTTCTGATTTTTTCAAAATATCAAAATTTTTTAATGTTCTTTTTAATTCTATTTTTTTTAGCCAATAGTGCTCCAAGGAATTTTAGCTTCTATTATGGTTCTACTCCTAATTCTGATTGCTATAACTATAATAATGATATAACTTTTTTTAACGTTAATGAGTCCATTGATTTTTCTTCTATCGTTTCGAACAAAATCAATATTTCGGACACCGAAATTACATTTTGTTATAACACAGAAGTGCCATTCAGAATTCCTTTAAAAATTTTCAATGATAAAAAGTTCAATTTACTCGTAAATACTCGTGTTTCAGGGATACTTGATTTTACAGGTGTTCATAATCTTGTTCTAAACATAAGTTCTATGTATTATTACGCATCTTCTAAATATAATATCACATTTACTGGATCTCATCCAAAGCCAGATAAAACATCGATTACAATAACCAATATCAATTTAAGAACAGAATCAAATGATATTTTTGTCGATACATTAACAATAATAGATCCAATGATCTCGCCATCTTCCTTAAAAGCTCACACTCTTTATTTTTCTAACAGAAAAGCAATATTAGTTACACATCGAGACAACTGTGTTGTTGTTTCTGGCATTAATGTCTATTTAATCGGCCCAAATCCACTTTTTTCAGTCAAAAGTAATAATTATTACGGTTTATTTTTCCCTGAAAACACTCTTTATTTATTCAACGAGGCTGAAAAATCAAATATTTCATTTGAAATTAGTCGATTTGATAGAATTATGATATCAGGAAATAAATTCCTAGATTCAAATGTGATGAAATTTTTTCTGTGCAAAAGTATCGAGATAAAAACAAGCTCACTTTTTATAGATTCAATTAGTTTTTATAAAGGCTATAATAGATTCTTTATGAATATTTCAAATTCCGTTAAAATTAGCGGCCCAATGACACTCATTAGTACTTCTGAAGTTTATCTAAATTTAACAGATAAAGGCACATCAAAAGTAGCAGTAGAATTTGACAAAATCATCACTGATTTGTCAAGATTAATTATTTTGAGTTCATTTATTGACGTTCATATTCATACATTTGAATTCACTTTTAAAGAAAAGACCGATTTGGAATATTTTCCAACATCTGTTTGCTTTGGTTACGGGGGAGCATCATTAGTGACTATTGATGAATTCGTTACATTTTCTGATATAAAAAAATTTGATTTTCCTGAGTACCAAGTTGACTTTAAAGGCTTTCAATCTGATGAAAGTTTATCTGAACTGGTTTCTAAAAATTTGAACGTAATTACAGTCAAATCACATCAATTTGATTCTAGCATGTTTGATACATTTTTTCGTTTTCTTGAATATAAAGAAAAAGAGGGATTTGATAATCTTTTGCATTTTAATATTTCATTAGAAAATGGATTTGTTCTTTCATTACATTGTTCTTCATTTTCAACGATTCCATTTGAAGTGCAATTGACAGATAGCTCTTCCCTTGGCTCTTCTTATGTTATCAGTGATATTTCTGAACTTTCCAAAGTAATTCAAAAAGATACAAAATTTGTGAATTTGACTATTGAAAAAAATGTCACTTTTATTGATTTATCTTTTATACAAAAGAAAATACAATTTTTTACTATATCATCATATTATAAATACCCATTAAGATCAATGAAATCAAACTCAAACATTGATCATTTGATTTTTTGCAACTGTTATTTGGATACAGGCACTTATGAAATTGATTCAAACCAACTTACTCTAAATTGTAACACACTTGACAAAAATTCATCATTAAATTTTGTGTTTTTAAATGATCAAATGATTACTAACATTTATTTTAATACATTTAACTCAATCATGCAAAATTTTGTTTCTCCTTTTCGGTTAGTTAGAGTGCTCAGTTATACTGGTGTATGCACCATATCAGATGATTTTTATTTGACTGATGGCGATTATGATGTGCCAATTCCACGAAAAATTGTGCCAAATTTAATAATTGAATCCAATTCTCGAAATATAGCGATCATTTTCTTGACAAAATCACTAGATTTCTTTAAACTGAGAGCAATAAATACTGATAATGATCGCAAATCAGTTGACATTAGTATTAATAATTTAGATAATGTTACTAGCATCGGCTCATTTTCTATTGAAATGGTGAATTACACAGGAATTAATCGCATTACTTTGAATGATTGCATTTGGAAAGATAAATTGGCAATTAAAGGAGATAAATATACAGTAAATAATCAAGCTATAAATCAAAGAAACATCTTTTGTGTCTGCAAAGAAGAAGAAGAAGTTTGTAATGAAATTTGTGAAGAAGGTTCGTTTTTAATAACCACTTATGATTTATCAACAATTTCTCAAAAATTTTCTGAAGGAAAAGCTCTGATTCAAATTGTTGGTTCTGAAAAAGATGCTGATTACCCTATTTTACCATATTCTAGTATTAATAAGAATTGCATTTCAATTGTTGGATCTGGAGTCAATCCAAGAATAAAGATTAATTGTTCTTCAGATGAAATTATTGATAATTTGCATGAAATCACATTTTCACAAATAACAGTTGATTTCCAATCTTCTTCTAATGATTTACGTCTGTATAAAGCAACATTTTTGAAAGATAGTCAAATTGATTCTACATTATCAAATGAACAAATGCTTACTATTGATTTTTTGGATTGCTATTCATCTCATCTTGTTTTCAAAACAATTTTCATTAAAGTAAAATTTCATTTATCCGACAGTCCTGAATTGTCTGAATCATTTACAAAAGTAGCTTTTGCTCCTTATGCAGTTTTTATGGCAACAGTTCCATCTTTAGTTACTTTTTCTGGTCCTAAGATGCTGATATCAAACCTTGAATTTGACTTAACTGATTGTTCTCCTATTTTCGTTACAAGTAATAGATTTATTTGTATTTTGGGAAATGATGGAAACATAGATGCTGTCATGACAAACATTTCAATAAGCGCAGCAAAAATTGAGATCAATGGAACTTGGACTAGTGAGCATCCAAAAAGATTCTTTGATATATCATATTCTAAATTAGATTTATATTTAGAAGCAGTAAATGCACCATTGTATTTCAGAGCACATGATTTATATATCAATTTAGAAAGTGAAAGAACAAGTATAAATGGGGAATTATATGTAATTGATACTTGGAATTCAGAAGGTGCTTGCTCGATAAATTCAGCTATAAATAAACGAACAGCATTTCGTTGTAGATTAATTCAGACAAGAACAACTTATATAGGACAAGGTGTTGATTTAATCTTGGAAAAATATGATTCAATGCTAAAATTTCATATTGGATTGAATAATTGTGGATCTGTTGAAATAGAAAATGATCCTAATTGCGCTATTAAATGTGGTGCAAGTTTTGGTTTCAGTGGAAACTATTTAATACCTGAAGTTGTAGACTTTTTAAACAGAGTGAATTATTCAGTTATAACAATTGACAATGTTGAAAATATTGAATTTACTGACATTTATGTTTCACATGGCAGTTTATATGGATTTTATAAGAAAAACTTCAAATTCACAGCAATCGGAAATAAAATTTATTTTGGTCTTGCTGAAAATCCAGAAATATCATTGGCACTTCTATATTCAAATACAGAAAAGAAAGAATATAATATTCATTATGGAGACATTCCGTATGTCCATCAATTTATACCAATTCCAAATGCAACAATTGAATTCACAACGTATACTAATTTGTCTGAAATTTTTTTTAACTTTGATAAAGTAAATTTTACCATTTATCAAGTGAATTTCATTTCATTAGATGGTATATGCCAAGCAGCTATCAAATTTGGAAATAATGTTGTTTCTAATTTGTATTTGAAATCAATGATAATTGATGTTCCAGAAAATGATGTTTTTACAATTGAAAAAATAAATTTGACACAAAATTCAGTATTTACAAACCTTTCTAAATATGATAGTTGTATCAAATCAGTTTCATTTGATTTCAATTCATTAGTTAAGGCAGATTTAAGCAATTTTTCAAGTGAATTAAATTTTCTATCATTTGATAATTATGAAACATTAAAAGTAAACTTCACAACAACAGGCGTCACCTTTGAAAAAATAGAAGGTTATTATGATAAAGTAACAAGAATAGCTCATATTGACTTCTCAAAGTGTCCAAATGTTAATTTAATTATTTATTCTAATGACTCTCCTTTTTTTACTATCGAAGACGATGTAGTTGACTTTAAACCAATGAAATCGGTTCATTTATTTTCAAATAATTTTCATTTTGGATCGAATTTTAATAAATTTTTAACGCCTGCAAACTTTGTCATTGGCAATACTTCCATTCCACATTCAATACACACATACTCATTTCCACTATTTTCATTGGATTTCATGTATAAATATCCAATTTACTTCGGAGAACATTTATATCCAATTACATTCCCATATAAATTCATTCTTAATAATGAAAATTTGAATATAGTACTTAATTATTTTACTGATTATTGGAACATAACATTCAATGAAGTGGCTTCATCTGACAATTCATCAATATTTTTTGACAAAAAACCTAGTGACAAAGTTTATTTGACTAAAAATATAAATAACGTAAATGTTATAAATGGAACTCTTAAACTTTATAATCAAACATATATTACTAATGAAATTTCACTTGGAAAAGGATCCATTCTTTGTGGAAATTTCACTTGTAATCAAACTTTGAAAACAATTAATTTAGAATGGGATTTGAATGAAGCGCCATTTTTAAATACACCTTTATTAACTAATTTGAATAATACTGATATTAATATCATTTACACAGGCGAGTCTATCGAAGGAAGAGAGAAAGAATTCGATAAATTCTTATCAAAAGGAATCATTCTAATGAAAAGGATCGAATTTAATGATGTTTTTAATCACATTCATTTCATTTCAATTAATCATGTGAATGAATTCGAAGAAGGTGAAAATTTGAGCATTAAATGTAGATACATTTATGATCAAAGCATTCAATTGATTACAACAAGATATTTCTCACCTGAAAGTGAAATTGTTGATGATGAAACTATTCCAGAGGTGACTCCAACTCAAGTTCCAACTGAAAGTTTTTCTCCTGACTTTCCAACAACCGACTCTTTTATTTCATCAAATTCCAACATCAAATTCACTGATGATGGATTTATTGATGGAAATACTTTTATTTCAACTGCCAATAATAAAAATGTTTTATTCATCAAATCTGACAAGCAGCACATAAATTTGTCGGTTGAGGTCAATTCAAAACCAAATGAAAATCTATTTCTTTCACCTCAAAAAGAAAAAGTTGTCATTTTTATTGATTCACCTGAAAGTGAGGACTATGGAACAGGCCAGCTTGGAGTTCATGCCAATTCTAATAATGTAACAATCAATTTGCCACAACCAAAAGTTCCTTTGAATGTTTTCAATGATGAATTTTCAGAAATTAATTTTCAATTAAACGATGAAAATGAATTAATTTTGATTTCACTTCATAAACTGACAATTAGTAACGGTAATATAGTAATGAATTTACCTCAAAATTCAAAAGGTATTGAATTCGTTGATGTTGAAACTTTTTTGAATGGTGAATTGAAATCTGTGTATGACCAAATATCCATTGAAACAAAAATTGGTTCATTACTGTGCAATTCAGGCTCTTCAATCAAAATGACAAATGTCAGCTTTAACAAACAAATTGTGACAAGTTCACATTCAAAAATTGAAATTGAGAAAAAAGTGACATTCAATTCACAAACAAAACTCGAACTTTTTGAGAACTCATTTATTGAATTAGGCAAATCACAAATTGAAGGAATTGCTGAAGAAATAAAAATTATAAGAGGAAATTCGGCTCGATCTTCATTAAATGAAGAAATAGAAGCGAAGTTGATTTGTGGCGCCAATTTTGACTGCCATTCTTGGATTGAAAAGTATTCAAAAGATGAGTTTTATAAAAATGCAAAATGCATTGAAAATGATTATAAAGAAAAGTGTTTCGTTGCAAGTAATACAGACAAAACTTCTCCTAAAAAGAAATCTCCTTCTACAGCTGTAATTGCTATAATTGTTGTTGTCGTTTTAGTTGTTGTCATTGCAGCTGTAATAATTGCGATTGTGATTATCCTTAAGAAAAAGAAAAGCACAAATGATGTAAGTGAAAAAGAAGCTAAAGAAGAGGACAATGCTTCCGATACTGATAGTCCTCCAGGAATAACTGAATATGTCTAATAATATTTTCGATAAATGATATTATTTTTTTTTTTTTTTTAAAAATTTAAATTCACTTCCTCAAAGTTAATACATACTCCATGTCGAAGTAATTCGACAGTTCAAGGAGGATAATAGGTAATTTAGTAGGCATTCTGAGATTGGATAGTTTTCAAAAAGCGGAAATTGAAACTTTTTTAGCATTTTTATTACATTTAAACATGAGGTTATTATTAAGGAACAAATCTCATACGTTACCCAAACGTAATTTTTTTTGACATTAATTTAATTTCTCGACATGTTAAAAAAAAAAATTTATAAAAATTTTTATAATTGAATAATATAAAAAATAAAGTTCAGAAATTAAAATCTGACACCAATTGAAATTTAAACTTTTTCTGTGATGGTTCTTTTCTTAAAATTTTAACGTGCTTTATTTCAATTTATAACGTATGAGATTTGTACCTTAAAAACGTAATAAAACCAAACTATTTTCTTCAAAAATGTTAGCGAGTTATATATGTTATTACACATCATATATAAAAATTAATACAGTAAAAAAATTAAAATTTTTAGCATATGTTCCAAAGATAATTGCTAAACATTGCAATTTTCGACATTATCTACATTTTTCTCAAATAAAAATTAATGAAAAACAAAAATAAAGAGTTTTAACTAATAAGTAATATATGAATAATTATTTTATTTAATTTATAATCAATAAATGTTAATTTCAAAATGTTTAAAAAAATTAATGCAATTCAATGAAAGCATTCAAAAAGTTATGAAATTCATAGAAAATAATCATCCAAGATCTTATGTGTCAATTGGTCAGATTTTCACATATTTGTTTTATCTCCTATGAATAAATTAAAGCACCATAAAATGATTAAGTATCGAAGGCGAATAAAGAAAATAAAATTGAGAGCATAACGATCATTTTAAAAATACCATTATCTTACAAAAAAATTTTAAAAATTAGATTTTTATCTTAAATATAATATTAAAAATATCACATTTATATAATAACAAATTTGTAATTCATATAAATAGCATATTTGTATAAAAATAGCTGAATTATTTAAAATACGTTTTTTTGAAACTTTTGCGTTTTATCACGTTTTACCTTAATATTATGCTGTCAAAATTTTAACTTTTTTTTTTTTTTTTTCCAAAATTTTCCTCAACTATCATTTCCAACTCAAAATTTTCAAATTTTTTATACATGCTTTTTCTATTATCTATTATTGTCCCTTTTTCTCACCAAACAAGTCTAACAATATATAGAGGATCTTATATATCTAGAAAAACAACTAATTTTTTTATTAGTTATTATTTTGATGATTCATATTGCCAAAATTGTTCATTTTTATTTATCGATTTTGATATTAACAACAATGAAACCAGCTATTACATCAAAAGAACCCTGTGCGGCATATATATGGATGATTTATCTTCTTTTTATTATATTGGTTTTTCATTTAAAAACAAAGATGCTTTCAAATGCTTCAAATTAGCCAAAAACTATATTGAAAAAATAGTTGTAACTGATTTTTATGAATATAATCCGAATCATTTCAATATTTCAAACAATATTGTAAATATTTTTATTTAAAGTTGACAAATAGCACACAAGTACAAACAGAACAAACATATCATGGTACTTTTTCAATAATTAATATAACAAACACGACATTCACAGCGAAGAAAATAGATGAAAACAAATATTTTAAAGAAATTCAAAAATTGGTTAAATTTTGTTTTCTTTTTTATTTTTCATCAGTATTTTATTGGTCATACTTATTTGTGTGCATGAAAAGAAAAGATGCTTTTAATTATATTTCACCTTTTTCTCTTCAAATGCAGTCATCTTTTGATTACATGATTTTTATATATTATTTAATCGAGAAAATTGAAGAAACAAAACCTATCTATGATAGAGTCAAATTTTTTATTTATATATTATATTTTATATTGCATTTGAATTTTTTATATTCTTTCTTTTTCTCAGAACTCGTTCATGTGATAAATAGGTTCAATATTTTGACTTGGTTTTCGAATTCAGCAATCAGCTTGCTTTTATATAACACAATTGTTTATTATTTATGGCAATATCCATTTATATGTTTCACTATGCTATATTCTTATTTTATTCCACAAATACTATTTTCATATAAATATAAAAAGAAAACAAAAACAACTGGTTTTTACTTAAGCTTGTTTAGGTTTATTTTCATTTTTCGTATCATATGTCACAACTCAAGCATTTTGTTTAATAATTATTATTCACCACTGTTGTTTGCTTTTATAACTATTTATGTGTTTATTCAGATTTTTATAATATTATTGCAGAATAAGTACGGGGGCAATTTAATTTTTTTGAGAAAGAAAGGAATTGAATGTCCAATTTGCTTGGATCTCATCAACGACGATGAAGATAAAATAATAACATCTTGCAATCACTTATTTCATCGCGAATGCCTTGAAAGATGGACAAATACTAAATCTATTTGTCCATATTGTAGAAGTCCTATTTTATAAAATAATTGTTTTTTTTTTTTTTTTTCCTCATATTTTCAGAAGATTTTATTTTTAACGATCATGTTTTGTGAGAAATACATTCAATTAAAAAATTATTTTAGTCACATTAATAATAATTATTGTTATGAATAAGAAATCGTTCATATTATCATCAGCAGGATTAAAAAATCTAGTCCAAAATCAAAATTATGGTGATGACTTTAAATTTATTTTTGGAGATCACGAGATCAAAATGAAAAACCTTTTTGCTGAATTTATTTCGCCATATATTTCACAAATTCATCAATCAGATCCAACAATTACTTCTATTCACTTTCATAACACGGCTTTTACCAATCAGTCGAAAATCAATTCTTTAACTAAAATGAGCGAAGAAGTTTTTTCTCTTTTTGAATCAATCAGTAAAGGTCACTCGATTGAACTCGATAAAGAACAAAGTTTTCAGCTTCAAATCATCTCAATTCTTTTAAAAAACAAAGAAATGTTCAGTAAACTTGACGAACTTTTTGATGAAGAAAATTTTGAGAAGAAAATCCGCGAAAAACTCGATCTTGCTTCATTTCTTGAAATGAATTCAGATTCAGTGGGAATGTGGAATCAGAATAAAACCATTGAATACATTGCATCAAAATTATATTCGATTGAAATTGGTCAAATAATTGACCTTCCGAGGACCGTTTTTTATTCAATTTTGAGGAACGCCAAACTGACGATTGAAAGCGAAGACTGGCTCCTTGATCTGATAGACAAATTCATGAGCAAACAAAAAGAAAAAGAAGAAAAGTGCCAACTTTCAATGGATAACGGATTGAGTGACATTTATTTCTATGAAGAGGTCAATTTTGATTTTTTGAGTGAAGATAAATTGAAAGAGTTCATTGAAAAAGTTGATCCAAATGAAATGACAATCCAACTTTGGAACAAAATCAGGAAGTGCTTCTTCTTCAGCATGAAAGAATCACGGCAGAAATCACCCAAGTCAAACGAAAGGGAAGGAAACGGTTTCTATCGGCATATTCAACGATACGCTGAAAATATCGTCGTTGGCGGATATGATGAATACCGTCAGATTGGTGAAAACAAGCATAATGATGCTATCATCAACCCTCCTCAGAATTTGCAGCTGGATCCGTCTTCGCTCCTGTCTTACTCAGCCTACTTCGGCCACTCTGTTTCTGTCACTCGTTCCGGCTCTCTGATCGGAGTTGGCAACAACAACGACGGCCGAATCAGCGGCTCGCTCGAGAAGACAGGCATCAGCCGATTCAAAGAATTTTCGATGAATGACAGCAGCGGGCGGCCGCTGGCGCCTGTTTCTGCTGTCTGCACAGCCAGCGGCACTCTCTACATGTTCACAAAAAGTTGTGGCAGCGGGAGGCAGCTCGCTTACTGCGATGGTGGAATAAACGGTGGCACCCCGGTTTTTCTTGACATCGGCAGCCACGAACCAGTGTCACTTTTCGCAAGTTTTTCACATGCAGCTGCGATCTGCACCGATGGTGAAGTCATCTTCATCAACCGCAACTCAGTCTCAAATTCGCAATCGTCACGCATCGATGCTGTTTCTCTTCCCGGCGGCGAGAAGGCGACGATGGTTGCCTGCCTAATCAATTCAGTTTTTGCGCTGAGCTGGAGCGGGCGGGTCTTCGCGTCAGTCGTCGAATCAGGAAGCTGCGTCCTCAATTTTTCAGTGGTTTCAGAACTGTCAGGCCAAAAAGTCGTCTGGCTGTCTGGCTCGCGCGATCACTGCCTGGCAGTCAGCAGTGAAGGCCGAGTCTTTGGGCGTGGTGCAAACAGCTACGGCAAGCTCGGCTTTGAGCAAGGAAGAAGTGAAGTTCCCTCCTTCACTGAGATTTCGTCACTTTCTGGTCAGGAAATCAGGGCAGCCTACGCCGGATGTGATCATTCACTTTTCGAGACGCGTGAAGGCAAAGTCCTCGCCTGCGGATACAACAATTATGGCCAACTCCTCCTCACAGGTGGCCCGAGCGACGAACACGTTTATTCGCCAACAGAGACGACGATCACAGGCGGTGCAACTTTCTGTGTTGCAGGTGACTTGATGAGTGCTGTTTTCATCGGCGGAGATCCGCCGCCAAACACACCAAACATGCCAGTCCGCTATCAACTCTAAGCAACTAAATTACAACTCAGACCATATTTTGAATGCAAACATGATGTAACGATCAAAAATTGAGATATAAGAAGTTTTAACGATCAAGTAAAGTATTCAAATTATATTCAAATAGTGCTCTAACTTTTCTGTCCCAGTTTATCTTGAATCCTGCACATAGAATTTTATTTTTTATTCAAAATTTATAATCAATATATCATATAACATTTAATTAATTTGCTTATTTTGTGATCTATGGATTTTTAAAGTTTTATTTTAATTATTTGACACTTCATTTCCGATCGCCACACCTATATAAATGGATAATAAATGAATGAATGGTTTACAAAATATTTTTTCAAATATAAAAACTTTAAGTATTATTTCATATCACATTTCATTAATTTTGACAAATTGTTATTTTGTAAAAATGAGTTCAGAAGCATTTGTTGAAAAGATGAAAAGTATTCAAAGTTCCCTTCTGGAATTCCTTGAAGAAGAATCAGATGGTGACGACGAATATGAAAATTTCATTAATCTTGTCTCGACTCAACAAATAATTAATGACGAACATGAATTTAAAGCATTATTACGATTAATAAACAGTATTGTGAACAATCATCATCGTGATCGTAATTTTATTTCTAAAGTTGAGCGAATTTTGAGACATTTCAAACAAGATCTCCAAAAATATTTTTCAAATTCAGAAATTTTCAAAATTTTCAAAGATAACAAGAGAATCCTTCTATTTCTTCTTGAAGAAAAAATGATGGTAATTGATGAATACATTTTTTCAATAATTACAAGTTACTTTTATGCCAAAAAGAACTATTGTGAGTATTTTCAACCAGAAATCAAAACGTTTGTCACAGAAGAAAACATTGAAAAATACGGCTGCAAGAATGAATCATTAAAAGATTCTGAATTTATTGAACGAATGAACAAGGAAGTTGAATACAATTTCTATGAAAAACGACGAGAAGGAGCAAATGATGATTCTTTGTGTGAACTGATTCGAAATAACGAAATCAAAGAATTTATCAGATTTACAGAACAAAGAAATTTGTCACTCGAAATTTGCATTAAAAAATCAATTTTTGAAACAAATCGACTTTTGATAGATAAAGACGAAATCAGTCTGATTGAATATGCATCATTTTATGGTTCGAATGACATCATCAAATACATTGAAAAGAAAGGAGTTAAGCTGACATCATTGATGTGGATTTATGCTATTCACAGTTGTAATGCAGAACTGATCAAATATCTTGAAGACAATCATGTTTCACCTCCAGAAAATAAATATGAAATAATTCTTAAAGAATCGATTAAATGTCATCACAACAATATTACAAATTACATCATTGACTATTTAATGAAAGAAGAAGATCTCCAAAATGGCATTGAAAACAAATATTATTATAATCTTTATCAATATGCCGTTGAATCTCACAATTATTGTTTTTTCCCAGCAAACATGAAATACAAAAACATGTTTTTTTATTCATGTGAATTTGATTATTACACACTTGTGGAACTTTATTTGACAGAAGGGAACATTGACATAAATGCTAAAATTAAACATCAATCATTTAAACGTCATTTTAAATCAAAAACATTCATTATATTCAAATCTTACTTTTTTCATATGATTGAAAAATTGAATGATTTATGGAATTTAACTCGAACATTTTATAGAACGGCGTTGATTTGTGCTGCAGAATATGGCTATGAAGAAATTGTTGAACTATTAATAAGCCAAGAAGGCATTGATATCAACATTCAAGACATTTTAAATCAAAAACATTCTTGATATTCAAATCTTACTTTTTTCATGATATTGAAAAATTGAATGATTTATGGAATTTAACTCGAACATTTTATAGAACGGCGTTGATTTGTGCTGCAGAATATAGCTATGAAGAAATTGTTGAACTATTAATAAGCCAAGAAGGCATTGATATCAACATTCAAGACATTTTAAATCAAAAACATTCATTATATTCAAATCTTACTTTTTTCATATGATTGAAAAATTGAATGATTTATGGAATTTAACTCGAACATTTTATAGAACGGCGTTGATTTGTGCTGCAGAATATGGCTATGAAGAAATTGTTGAACTATTAATAAGCCAAGAAGGCATTGATATCAACATTCAAGACATTTTAAATCAAAACATTCATAAAATTCAAATCTAACTTTTTTCATTCAATTGAAAAATTGAATGATTTATGGAATTTAACTCGAACATTTAATTATACGGCGTTGATTGGTGCTGCAAGAGAAGGCCATAAAGAAATTGTTGAACTATTAATAAGCCAAGAAGGCATTGATATCAACACTCAAAATATTTTAAATCAAAAACATTCTTGATATTCAAATCAAACTTTTTTCATATGATTGAAAAATTGAAAGATTCATGGAATTTTTGAAATAAAATATTCACAAAGCTGCCATTGACTATGCAATAGAAGAAAATTATCGAGAAATTGTTGACTTTCTATCTAAAGGACCGATCAACGTAAAACCATAAGGCGATAAATTGAAGTCTAAGTGATTAATAAAAATTAACTACTACATTATAATCAAAATTATATTTTAATCTTTAATAGAATAGTATTTTTATATATAGTTGGTGAGAAAATGCATTCTAGCCCCATTTTTCATATCAAATTTCTTTTTGGAGCTAAATGATTTTTTGTTTATTATTTTAATGAAAGTTGTATTTTAGCCCCCAATTTTTTTTTATTCATAAGTATTTTTCATTCAATAGACTAATCGTGATAGATAAAAAAATGGGAACTTTTCAAAAATTTTTTCTCAATTTTTTTACGAAAAATTTTAATTCAATTTTTCTGTTCCATTGTCTATCTATTGTAATTTAATTCAAAAATTTAAACCAAAAATTTTTACTTAAATCTAAAAAGGACATTGAGCAAAGATATTTCAGAATTGAAACACAATACGATAGTTTTAAATATATATTATCACTTCGAGAGGACCAGCAGGACTCAAAATCTTTAAACAGCGACGGAAAAATCACAAATTCTTCAAATATCCGAACCCAACAAAACGATAATTCAAATATTGTAGATGGTTTTATTGTTTACAGAGGTTCTAAATGCTTGAATAAAGAATATATACTCACAAATAAACCAAAAAAAAAGATGTTATTTCCTTTTGAGAAAAAATGGAATTTCCATTTGTTGTCAGTTTTTCTTAATGAATTAAATGAATTTATAAAATCGGATCATTCATTTCGAACTAAAAATTCAAATAAAGGAAAAGTTATTAAATTTCATTTTATAAGCAGCTTAAATGCTAATTTTCATGTTTTTATAACGATAACTTCCGAAGATATAACAGTAAAAGTATCTACTTTGTTTCTATTTAGAAGATGTAAAATTGATATTTTAAGATCAATAGAGAAACCAAATATAAATACAAAAAAAAAATAGCTAAAGGTGAAGATACTATTCAATTTTATAAACTTTTCCTTATTTCTAATTCTTCAGATGCAATTTTAAATGACCAACCTCTTGTTTTTTTTTCAAAATTTGATTTTTCAAATAGTTTTCATTTTTTCGCTAAACATTTTAATGATTTTCATATTAGTCTAATTAATGATTATCGATTCTTAAATAATTATTTTTCTCTATTTTGTAATATTAAAGAAAAAACAGTTAATTGTTTGCAACATTTAAATTTTATTTAGAAGAAATAAAAACTGAAAAAAGGCTGTTATGGAATTGACATTCCCTGTTCACATAGACTAGAAAAAGGTGCAGAATTTAGTGAATTAAAAAGATTGAGTAAAATATAATTTTAATATTCTAATATGATTTATTTATATATTTTTGTTCTTTTTTTATGAATTTTTTTCGAAAAATTTTAACATTTTAAATTGAGATAAAATTTTTCGAAAAAAGTTCCATTTTTGAATGTTAGTATTCAAATAGTATTCAAATAGAAAATTGAATGAAAAATTTCGAAAAAGTTCCATTTTTTTATCTATCCTAATCGTTTCGCAAGTATTTCCCAAAATATTTTATCTTTGTTGCTCATATATGCATAAAGTCATTATAATCCATCAAAGCAACACTATCTTTGATGAAGATATGCATAAAGTGGTCAGAACAAGTTGATACAACAAAGGACACAAAGGAAATTGTGTAATTAACGATAGATATAACGACTGCCATAATTCAGTTTATGCAACAAAATCAACAATTCAACAAGTCAAATCTAAAGGCAAGAGTCTAAGTGGCGGAGAAATCGCAAGAATTGTTGTTGGATGCTTTGTAGCGATTGCAATTATTGCACTGGTCGTTTACTTCATAATTAAGAAAAGAAAGTAATTAAATTTAACAAATTCATTGGATGAAAACAATGATTCTGAATCTGTCGGATTTTGATTGCCTTTCAATGGAGATCTTTGGCTTTTGAAATAAGTAAATAAGCAAATAAAAAAAAAAAAGAAATTTAAACTCGTTTAGTATTTAAAGATGCCAATTGAACAATTTGAGTTTTTTTTCTTATGATTGTTCTGTCAAAAATTTATGATTTGCTAAGAGAAAAAAAAAAAAAAAAGGATTTTGACATTAATTATTTTTGATTTACTATTTTAACAAAATAATTATTTAATTGGTTTATATTTACAGCTCGGAATTATTACTGTTGCGTTATTTTACAGTAATAAGCAAATAATAGAGCAATTTGAAAATTTTCAAAAATTTTTAAAAATTTAAAAATTTAAAATTTTAATATTTTTTTCAATTGTGTTCTTTAGTTGAAAATCGTATCATTCTCTTAATTATAATAAAAAAAACTTGGATTTATTCATTTATAATTTTACTATTCTCAAAAAGTTTCATTTAATTATCATTCATTATTATACAAATATAAACGATCTGAAGGTCAAATATATTTGACTTTAAAAAGGCCAAAAAGTTCATATTACTGCGGTTAGCGGTTTACAGTAATAAGGTATTCAATTCAATTTTACCATAAATAGGTGAAAAAACCGCCCTTATTACTGCAGTTAGCGGTTTACAGTAATAAGAATTCAATTATTATTGACCTATTTTTTGCCTTAAAAGAGGTTATTGATTAATATTATGGTGAATATAATATTCAATATAATATTAAATTTTTTTTTTTTGACTTTCTAATATTTTTTAAATGTTCACATTATCATTAAATTAATTCATACTTTTTTACTGATTTAAAGCAAATTGAAAATTTGTATATTAAGTTTCTAAGAATTAAATAGAATCGAAAAATAATTATACAGAAAAAATTAATTAATTTTGAATTGTAATCTGAATTTTATTTTTTGAATATTTTATTAATATTATTTTAATTATTTTGAATACTTTATTTATTATATTTTATTAATTTTGAATGCTTTTGTTAGCATTTTAAATTATTTGTTATATTTTCTCAAAACTTAAAAGAAAGCAAAATTTTTCAAAATTTTTATCATCAAAAATTTTTAATTTGACAATTTTAAGCAAAATCCCAAATCGCAGTCATAAGAAGACAAAAAATTGAATGGGCCTGCAGTAGTAATTCTGAGCTGTAATTTATATTTTTCCTAATCATATATAGAGTCATTTAATAATGTTAGAATTGAATCAAACGTTGATATCATATGAATACAAATTTGTTTTAATTGGTGCGATGGATGCATTTTAATATGAATATTATCTGATATATGGCTGCTTAAATAATGATTGTTAATTTTTTTATAAAAAATTTTAAAAGATTAAAACTAATCTCTTATAATAATAAAATATTTAATGAATATCATAATATATTACAATATTGTTATATTGATAATATTTTTAAATCATATTTTATTCATAAAATCATAGGATATTTATAAATTAAAATTGAAACTTGGGGCAAATTATTTGAATGATCACATAGAATCCACATATTTCTTTAAATGAATTATCCTCTTTTGTTACCATCATCTAGATTATTTGAAGATTCAAATTTAATTGATGGAATTCATCAATCTTTTATTGATTTAGAAAGCAATCCACCAGCCAATGAAGTCATAAATTTAATAACTCAATCTTTAAAATATCTTGATAACGAATTAGATAATCAAACTCTTAACGAAATATTTTTTTAATTAAATCTTGTTATGAACATTATCCAAACCAGCCTCTTGAAATTTCACAAGAAATATTTGAAAAATCAACCAAAAATTCGAATCGAGTTATTGCTACAGCTTCTATCTTCTCTCTTCCCCAAACCAAAAGACAAAACTTAAATGACACTTTAAAAAAGTCTTTAATAGATTTTACAACAGAATCATTTAATCAAATTCATTCGCAAATTAAATCGAAAAATCAAAATTTCATAATATTTAATCACGAAATAAAAGAACCATTTAAAACAAGTTTCATTATAATAAAGAGCAATTTGATTGAATATATTCCAGGAAAGATTTTTGTTGACGATAACTTTTTCAGTATTTTTTCAACCGAAAATCTGGGAGAAGTCATTTCGAGAATGAGAAAAAACAACGTCATAAAGATGATTTCGTTAATTGAATCCAAATTATCAAATGAAAAGAAATTCAATGCGAGGCTTGCGAATAGCATTTTTATTTTCTGTGCCAAAAACAACATCAATTTCAAATTGATGGACACTTTGTTAAATTCTATAAATTTGGAAAATATCAAGGCTAGTTTTTGGCCTTATGTCGAGAAATATGGAATTATTCTTCCATTAAGTTTGGCAGGAGAGATTAACGAATTTCCAATTCCTGTTGCTGCTGTAAAAGTCATGCCTGACATTTCGGTTATTCCGCCTGAAATTGTCGGCCAAGCTTTGCTTGAATTCGATGATCTTCGTGATTATCAACGAGTCTTTTCATCATATCCATATTTGAATAATATAACGGTTTTTTCGGATATTCCGTTCTGGCTGCATATTTTGAAGGTCATTTCGAAATCAGAATTGAATGTCACAAACGAAATGTTGAATCAACTTTACCAAATTTTCATCAATTTTATCAAAGTCGACAGATTTTGCGAAGTATTCGAATCGATGATTTTTACTGAATTCTCGAATAATAAAGGAAATAAATTTCTCCTTGATTTTTATTACAAATTTAATTATAACTACAAAAGAGATTTCTTAAATGATACAGTTAATTTTCCATCAATAATTGAAAGTAAAAATGCTCTATAGCATCCTTCTTTTTGGAAATTGATCGGTTTGGAAAGGATGATTCCAAAGGATAAAAATTCAGCAATTGAAAATCCTATCATCCTTTATGCTTATGAATTTTCATACATTAAATCATCACTGAATATAACTCAGCTTTCAATTAAGCCAATACTTGACAGTGAGTTGAATTCAAACTTTGTTTTGGAATTCATAAAAAGGAAGGATGTCGATTATTTGATGAATGTAAATATTGAATCTTTGTCGTTCATTATTTCAGCAATGATTTTCACAAGCAATATCAAAAAACCTGAAATTATTGGATTGACTAAAGAAATGATTTTTCCATTCTTTGCAATTGCATTCATTTATGTTGAAAAATGTAAAGGAAAACTGTTGTTTGAATCACCGAATATTTCGTCTATGCTAATTGATGCTTGCAGTCTTTTGTCAGAGAATTCTTCACAACTCATTGAAACATCAATTAACACAATTCTATCTAAAGATGAGTTATTTTTAAATAGAAGCATTTTTCCTTATGATAGTTCAATTAGAATTCTTGATAATTTGATGAGTTTGTTGGTTAACAACAATTATAATGGCGATAAAGACATTCTTTTGTCTTCATTCTTCAGTTCGAATGATCAGAATTTATTTGATAAATATCGAATCGATCTATTCAAAACAAACCAAGTTAACTCATTCTCTAATTTCGTCTTTGTTTAAAATAGGTTCAGAACACGAAGGAAACTTCCAATCATTCGTTTTTCTTACAAAAATTGCAGTTGTGTTTCCATTTATTTTTTCTCCGAATCCGATCCAAGTTTTTGAATCTGTTCTTCCTTCTCTTAGTAATTTTTCGTTATTAATTACAATCCAAAAAGATTGTATAAATAATAAAGTTAAAAAAGCGATCTCAGCAATTTATTTCCTTTTTACAACTTTGAATTCTGTTAAAGTTTTAGACGCATTTCTTCCATGGTTATATGAAAACATCCAAACATTTGACGAATCACAAATTCTTGCTTTTATGATAATTTTAACATCGTTGTATGAAAGTAAAACAGTTAAAATCGTCATATTAGGATACTCAAATAAGTATAAATTTGTTGAAATTGCAGCAGACTTGCTTGAAAAAGAGGTTCAAAAGGAGATAAGTACTCTTTACAAAACGACTATTTTCAATCTTATCAAAATCCATTACAATGAGTTAAACAGGCTGAATAAAAACAGAAAGATGGTTTTGGTTGATACGATTCAATATGTTGAAAATCCTTTTTTAAATAAATTCAATAATTTTTCAACAATTTTCCCTAAAGAATTAAACAAATTAATTCTTCCATTAAGTAACAACAGCGCCATTTCAAATTTCATTAAAAACATGGATGAAATTAAAAAAATCACATTTAAAAAGCAAGAAAATCATCCAACAAAGCTTCAATTCGATGAATTTATTTCACATTTCAACCAAATAGAAGATATCTCTGAATTTCAAAAATTTTCTAATTTTTCACTAAAAGTTCCATACACATCCAAAGTAGTTCTAATGAGCATTATTTCTGCTTATCCCAACTGGGTTTATAAGTGGATTGTTAGAAACAAAACTTTTGATCCACTTTCTGAGCACATTTTAATTTTAGAAGAAGTGACGAAAAGAATTAATGACTGCAATAATGTGCAGAGGAATTCAATAGAAAATAAATAATGCGTTGACATGAAAGTTAACGAATATTTCACATCTGAATTTTGCCAAAATAAACTATTTAACGAAATAATCTGCAATTCGATTTCATGTAACATTGATAGTTTCTTTAAACTTTTAATTTCATTAGTCGATGCAATATCGAATGATGATTTGTCACTTTTATGCTTTCTTGATATTTTGAATTTATATTTCATCAGAATGAGAGATGAAAATAACGCATCAAATGATGTTGACAAGATTGTAAATCTCCTTCTGTCATCAAAGATTTCAAATCAACAAGCCTTCAATAACAATTTCATTGAAGTTTGCGGAAACAACTTAATTGAACTGGTAATTTCGCCTTATTATAGATTGAATTCATCTCTTCTTTACAATGTCTTAAAGATTTTCATTCTTTTCACGAGTAAAATGCCGATCCGTATTGTTCATCTTATCGGATTCATACTGGTTCAAGACCAGCCACAAATCGTTTTAAATACGATTGATTTGATTGGCAAAATTGATGAATCGAATTTGGTATATTTGAGCAAAGCCATTGAAACTTCATTTGATAAGAATTTCAATGTCGAAAATCCTTCATATGATGTCATTAATGGTTATATTGAAAAGATTCCTTCGCTCATCAAATCGAAGATACAAAACGTTCCAGCACTCCTAGACGATGTAATTTCGAACTACCAAAAGACAAAGAAGAACGGATCTCTCGATTTGATTTGCACTTTATTCAGCATTCTAGCCCCAGAAAAAGGTCAAGATGAAGGAAATGAAGATGACGGAATTGACTTTTCTGCTTCTTATTCGCCGTCATCGATGAATTTTTTAAAGCAGCTTAATTCTTCATCAACAGCAGTAAAGCAACTTTTGTTGAATCAAATACCACAAAATATCAAAGAAATGGATCCGGTATTTTGGAATCTTTTAGAAAATAACCGCGAGCTAATTAATGACATATTAATGAACGACAAGTCTAAACTGAGCAAAATGAAATTTCTTTTAAAATATCCCGAATTGTTGAACTTTAAAACGCGTTTGAATTATTTCAAAGAGCAAATGAAGAATAGGATCGAGAAATACAACACAATTCACCTAAATGTAGATCGCTCCAATGTTCTTTTGTGTTCATTTAACCAACTTCGTAAATTGAAGCCAAATGAATGGCTTCGTAATCTGAGTGTTAAATTTGAAAATGAAGCTGGTGTCGATGCAGGAGGTCTCACCAATGAATGGTTCACTCTTGTAATCAAAGAACTTTTTGATGCGAATAACGCCTTGTTTAAGTTAAGTGAAAAAAATACGTATCAGCCGAATCCGTCTTCGTATATAAATAATGACCACATCGAGTACTTTCGGTTTGCTGGCCAGATAATTGCCCGTGCCATGATTGATGGAAAATGTGTTAATTGACATTTTATGCGTTCATTTTACCGTCAAATTCTTAAATGCCAAGTCAAGTTGAAAGACCTTGAAGAGTTTGATGAGGAAATATACAATTCATTAGACATGATTCTTAAAATTGACGTTGAACCTCTTGATTTGTATTTTGCCATCGATGTCAACGAATACGGTGAAAATAAGACGATTTGCCTCAAAGAAAATGGCGACAATGTATCAGTCACAAACGAGAATAAAATGGATTATGTTAGCTTGTATGCGAATTACCATTTACGAAAGTCTATTATTAAACAAGTTAATGCATTCTGCGAAGGGTTTAATTCGCTCATTTCGCATGATGAAATCTGCTTTTTCTCGCCGTCAGAACTCGAGCTTCTCATGTGCGGAATTCCTGAAATCGACATTGATGACCTGAAGGAAAACATATCCATTCAATACCCTTACACAAAGGACCATCCTGTGATTAAGCTATTTTTCTCTGTGATCTCTAAGTGGGACAATGACATATTGGCCAAGTTTGTCCTGTTTTTGACAGGCTCATCGCAGGTCCCAATTAACGGATTTAGCGACTACAATGATAAAGGAAAGCCAATATCAGTCTCCCCTGGTGGAGACAAATCTAGATTTTGCGTTGCTCACACTTGCTTTAACAGACTGGACTTGCCGAATATGAATCAGAGGATGAGATGAATCAAAAGCTAATCGAATCAATTCAACAATGCGAATTTGGCATTATATGAATTCATTCAAATACTGTTCCCCAAAATGAATGCATTGGATGTAATTTTGATTTATCTAATATTAACAAATTATTTTTGATTTGAATTCAAATCAATTTTTTGTTTAATATATTTTTATAAAATAATTGTCTTTTGAACGCTTTTATTGGGGTAAAATAATCTTTTGAACACTTGTTTTTCAAAAATCGCATCAAATCAATCAAAAGTTAATTTCAATCCCAATTTTCTTGCAGGTTAAAATCAACTTGAAAAGAGTTATTGAAATGAATTAGTGCTTCTTGCGAATAGATACTATAAAAAAAAAAAAAAAGCATTAGTCAGATGAAAAAATTTTTACGCAATCTATTAGATTTTCCCCAATACTTAATATATAAATGAAGTATAAATCTATTCAATTTAAATTAAAACTTTGAGCATTTTTTGGACCTAGATTTTGATAAATGTTGATCTTTATTGTATTTGATAGGTCAAATATAATCGTTAATTTTACAATTATATTCAAAAAGTGAGAAATAAAAAAAAAGAATAAAAAAATTGAGGTTATCTTCTTTTTATATTTTATTTTTGAATTTAAAAAGTTATCAATTGATTTTATTGTGCATTCAATTTTTGATCTTTTGGATAATTTTTTTAAAATGAATGTAGAAATGCAATCGGCCGAAATAAAAGCAAGTCAAACTCATGCATTTGTATTTAATAAACCAGTAAAAGAATATATGATTGGTTTTTCAAGTTTTACGTTACAGTACAACAGACCAGATCATCATGTAAAAAGAATATCTGTTGATCTCTCGGATAACCATTTAAATGGCACCGAAATTGTTGTTGATCCACACTTATTATTAAGAGATGATAATGATAGGCATATTGAATCACTTAATTCCACGATTTTTGTTACTGTCATAGCAGTTGTTGGTGAAGAAAATCCATATTTTCGTGTTATTCCAGAAGTTAATGGTCATTCAACCATAGAATTACCCGTTAAACCAGTATTTATCAAATCGACATTAATTACCTCAGATGTTCAGTATCCAGAAGAAGATCATCATGTTTGGAAATATTGGTCTCAAATAGTACCTGTAGCAGATGGAAATACGTATACATTTGTTGGTGAAGCCAAACTTCAAGATAATGGATCAAACTCAGGCAGTGGAAAAGTTAAAGGAAGCGTCCTTATTTACACTGGTGGTCCACAAGATCTCATGTGTGCTGATTTTGACTCAAGAAAAATCGGAGATTCAGGATATATCTGCCTCGGAAATGCTCCCGAATCTTTTGATCAAAAAGACTACGATGTTGCCTGCTTTGTGAATAGATACGAAGTGTCATTTGAAAGTCCTGATAAAGACCATCATGTTCTGAAGGTAGAAATTGGGGCAAGTTTGGGCAAAAAAAAACTTGTCATAGAAAATGATAAAGTTTATGCAAAAGTGTATTTAAAATCTTTTTTGGTTGACAATGGAGAACATCAGTTCGACATTCCTCATAACTCAGTATCTGGGTTTGTTATTGCTTTTAAAAATCAATAAAAAAAAACTTAATAATAGTTAAACATATTAATAAAGAAATGAATATTTAAAAAAAAATTTGTTATAATCAAAAGTCATCATGATGTTAATTTATTTATTATTTAAAAGATTTAGAATATCATTATTGTTTTGTTTGGTAGCTAATTTAACTGGATTTGTTGCTTCTTCTGTTATTGCACTGAAATATTTTTGAAAATTTGTAGGATCTCTTTCTTCCAAAGAAAAATCGTAAGATAAAAAATAATGTGGGAAGTTATTAATTAAAACTGATTGAACATTGATGTCAATATCATCATTTGTTAATAAAAGCTTGACCAACTCATAATTGTTTGTGATGATTGCAGCACATAATGGCGTTTTTCTTTCATGCAAAAAGTCCGTAAAATTATTTTTCTCTTTATTTGATCTATGGAAGCATTTATATAAATATTTGATATCACTTGTAAAATTCAAATTCACATCGATTTTTGGATGTGATAACAAAATACCTACTGTTTCTAAATCTTCATTTTCAATTGCTGTTATTAGTGGAGTTTTGGTGATTTGTATCGCTCTTTCTATGAGAATATTCCAATCAGAAACACTATAAAAAACTAAATTTCTTTGAATAATCATTTCACAATTTACATTGATATCAGGATGATTTAATAAAATCTCAACGATCTTTTTAGTTTTATATTCAACTGATAACTGTAAAGCTGTTTTTTTGAGTGGAGTATGAGGACTAGAGCAATTAAAATCATGAATAATTTTTAAAGATTCAATATTAAATGAATCATTTTTCGTCTCCCAAAAAGATTTTGAATCTTTTTCAATTCTTTTAAATTCCTGAACTACGCGTTGCAAAGAGAGCACATTACAATAAGTATGCTGGTAATTTATATCAATATCTGGCTGTGATATTAAAAATTTGACCATTTCATAATTGTTTTGAGAAGCTGCAAAAAACAATAAGTTATATTCATATTGGATGGATTTTTTTATGTTTAAATAATAAAACTCAGCATTGATATCAATCAATTTTTTTTCAAGTAACATTTTCATTATTTCAAAATGTTCATTCTTGATTATATTATAAAGTAATGAGCATCGTGTTTCTAAATAGTATAAATCTGAATATATGCATTGAATGGCATCAGTTTCCTCAATTAGATTATTGACTAATGGTGTAAAACCATACTTGCAAAATTCATTTATATATTGATAAATATTATTATTCAAAGTGATAAAATCAAAATTATGATATTTGATTGCAAGATATGTAATTTCTGATTCTAATTTCGATTGAATTTCAGAATCATTTAAAAAGTAATTTTGTATAATGTAATTTGCTACTTCATTATGAAAACATTTTATAGATTTTGGCCATTTTTCCAAAAATGATTTATTTGAATCATGTTTTTCAATAAGAAGAATTATTTCAGGATTGCGTCCGTGAAATGCTAAGGGAAAGGTATAGTATGTAATTGTAGCTTTGTTCTTAAATAAATATCTGAAAATTTGAATTGAGCCGAAAAAGCTTGCATAATCAATTAAAGTGGTTTTATTAAAATGTGTCATATAATGATTTGTATCAAAAATTGAATTTTGTATATGTGAATTAATAGAGATATTATTTTTATTAAAATAACTAATAAAACCATCAATATCATCATTTCGGATTAATTGACAAATATATGTATCATTTTCACCAATTTTACGTTTTGAATTGAACTCTTCAATATTTGAACTAATCAATTCAATTAATGGTTTCATTGTATCACTAGATAGCTTAAGTCCTTCTGATTTATTGTTTTTGTTATAATCTGATATTTCGGGATAAAAGTATGAAAGATACTCATCTTCTTCATATATTTTTAAGTAGATATAATGATCAAAAATTATGATTTTGTTTTCAAAAAGAAAAAGAAGAATTCGTTTATTGCTTTGGAAGAGATTAAAAATTTCTGAATTTGTCAAGTGTTTCATAATATCTTCTTTGAAATCAAAAAGAATCTTTTCTATTTTGCTAAAAAAATCTGATGATCGATAATGGAAATTAGCGATTCTAATTAATAAATTCAGAAATATTTTTAGCTCTGATTTATCTTCAGTAATCTGCTTTACTTTAATAAGAGTCAATAAATTTGAATAATATTCTTCAACATTTTCTTCATTATCAATGTAATTGAGAAGAGTTTGTTGCATTTCTTGTTTTTCTTGAATATAACGTTGGGCAAACGATATGCAATCCATTAAAGAATTTTATTTCAATATGAAATGAAGTAAAATTTTGAAATTCAATGTTTTACTTCATTGAAGTCAGATTTTTAAATTTTTCAATGATTTGAAATATTTGAGTGTTGGCAAAGAAGTGAGTATACCATAAAGAAAATTATATAACAATTAAAATTTTTGTCAATATCTTTCTAAGTGTGCTCTAAAACTTTTTTTGAACAATAATTGAATATCTGTTGAAACTGTTTTTAGACTTCTTCAAAAATCTGGCTTGAGCAGAAAAAAGCATTATATTAAAATACATTTGGCTTTATATGCATGATATTCATTATTTTTCAAAAATTATGAATAATGGCATGTATTTAAGTTTTACCTTTGATCCATTAGCAGTATTGAAAGTTTATAGGTCAAAAATTAAATAAACAACAGCTTCTATAGCTTAGTGGTTATAGCGTTCGCCTAGTAAGCGGAAGGTCGCGCGTTCAATCCGCGCTAGAAGCATTTTTTTGCTTTTTTTAAAAAAAATTATCTTAATTATCTTAATTGTATTTATCATTGTAACATCAACATAAGTTCAGAAGAAGAAAATATTCTTTCATCACATCTCATTGAATATGTTAAAGAAGACGAGTTACTATCTCTTCCAATACTAAATTTATATAAATATTCCCAATATCAACACCAAAATGGAGAAGAAAATGAAGAAGATAGAGAAAATGAAGAAGATGAAGAGCATCAAATGATAAATTTGCTGATTAAAATTCTTAAGAAACGAGGCAGAGAATCATCAGTTCTTTTGAATGCAGTTTCATTCAGTAAAACAGGGAATGAATATTTAATTGAAAAGCTTTATGAAGCAGGAGACGATATCGAACTTGATTTCAACATTTTGAATAAACAACTAATCAAATATGTTTATGAGCAAAATCAAGAAAACAAAGAACAATGCAAATCCAACATTCAACATCTAAATCAAATGAGATCAAAAATTGAGAATCAAATTGACGAACTGAAAAACGAATATGAAAGAAAAACGAACGAAATTGAAGAAAAACAAATCAGATTCAAGAATGATATGATGATCAGTATGATGGATCAAATCGAAACAATTAAAAAAGAGATGAATAATATGCGACAAGAAATGAAAGAACAACAAATGATATCAGAAAAACGAAATACTAGCATTAATAAGAATATCGAACTGGGAAAATCAACGAACTTCATTATTATGAATAATATAAAAAAAGATGCAACTTAGGAATTAACAAAGTTCTAGAACTTTTTTGTCAAATGAGAATTTCATATTAAAAGAACCGATCAAAATTGAAGAATCTATTTTCATCCCAAAAGAATCATACAACCAGAGAGAAATCATTTTACAACAAGAACAACAAGAAAAAAGTATCAAATGCATTGGAATTCATTCAGAAACGACAGAAAAATTGTTTTCAGATCAATCATTTGAATTGAGTAAAATGAGTTCACATATGATAAGCACTATGCAAATATTATTTGAACTTCGAAATTCAGCAACAAATTTCCGCAGAATTTTGGCTCATCTTTGTAAAACTAAACGAAATTCATCACCAAATCGTAATAATATTAAAATTAAACTCGTTTTAGACTCGAATGAAATCGATAATTTAACAGATGACAGAAAATATGTTGATTATATCGAAATCAAAACCAATAATTCGATGATCAAAGAAAATCCTTTGAACAGAATTTGGTTCATTGAAAGAAATAACAATTCCATCATCTGTAATCTCACTGAAAAGTTTTTGTTTTTCAGGATGTTCATCGTTAACAAAAGTTTTCATTCCTTCATCTGTTAAAGAAATCTGCGACCACTCATTCGAAGGATGTTCATCAATGGCACGAATAACGATTGGATCTACAGTGCAAAATTGGATGTTCATCATTTAAATATTGCAATCTCTAACAGAAATCTCAATTCCAGATTCAATTGAATCGATAGAGAGTGAAATTTTCAAAGGATGTTTGTCACTTAAGAAAATAATAATCTCTGTCTCAATTGACATGATTCCTGCTTTTGCATTCTCAGGATGCAAGAAACTGAATGAAATTGATATTCCTAAATCAGTTGATTTTATTTGTGAAGGAGCATTTTCGAAATGTTCATCACTGACACACATCTTCATTCCTTCTTCTTGCGTCAAAATAAGTTTCAATTCATGTGAATGCTGTGAATCACTTGTATTTATCGGTCTTACAAAATCCATACCAGCCAATGAAATCTTCACACAAGCCAAAATTTTGATCAGCAAAGATGAATCAGACTCACTTTTTGAATATGATTAACTTCTACGAAAAGGTGATGGAGTTCGAGTTAACAAGTCAGAAGCGATCAAATACTACAAAATGTCAGCAGATTAAGGAAATAAAAAGGCAATTCATTAGTTAAAATCTTTAAATCAATATTTACAGGATTATTTATGCTATCAATGATTATTTAATAAAAAGTTATTTATACATTCAATTCCATGTGAAAAAGATTCTCAGCGAATTATAAATCTCAAAAAAAAGAATCAAACTCAAAATATAAAACATACTCTTTATAGATTTTTATTAAATAATTACATAGTTTTACAATTAATCACTATGAAGAAATATTAAGTGTTATTGCATATAGATGCTATATATTTGTTTAAATTAAAAGAAAATTCAATGTATCATGAAATAATTCTTTTTTTTTTTTTCACTTTTTGAAAAAAATTTCTGTTGATTTAAAATATAATAACTTTTTGAGAGCATATTTGATTTTAAAATGTTTCTACAACAAAATGCTGATTACATACCTAATATTGGTTTTGTTCCGATGGATTTGAAGAAATTATACAAATTAAAACAGTCCGAATCCAATTTAATCTCTTTACTTGATTGTGATTTTAAATTTATATTTGAAAACATGCCAAAAGAATTTATTATTTCCACTAACACTGGCTCGTACAAATTTAATACAGATATTTTAAAAAGTTCTAGTTCTGTAATTTCGAGATTTTTAAAAAATAATCCTACTAATAATCGATATCACCTTGATATTAATGATGAATGTAATGTTTTGAGCAAAATTGAGCAGTTATTGCGAGGAGAAAGTATTTTTTTATTAGACGAAGAAATTTCCACTTTTAAACAAATTATTAGTAATCTCCAATTTTGGAATTTTTCGTTTTCTGTACAGACTCTTTCTTATTTAAAGCATGCATATACAATGAATTTTAGTTCATTTGAAGTTTTTCTCCAAAAATATAAATTAAAACATTTTACGATCTCAACAAAGAGTAACGAATACAAATGTAGTATTTTCGGTGTTCTATCATCCAAAGTTATATGTGAATACATGAATAAAAATCCAACGAAGAACGATTACTTTTATGACATTGATGATGAATTCAACGAATTTCAAAAGATTTGTGATCTTTTCAATTTCAAGAAAGTCCAAATCACGCCGGACGACATGAATTGTCTAAGAAACATTTCAGAAGAATTGCGAATTGAGTGTATTTACGACAAAATTGACAAATACACTGAGACATATGACAACTTTTCAAATAGGATCGATGACGAACAATCTCTCGTTGAACAAAATGAGCAATTATTTGAATATTTGAGCGAAGTCAAAGAAAAAGGAGTTTCATCAGTTTCGAAATATATTCTTGAATCAACGTTTGTCAAGAGTGAAGATGAAGTTAGAGAAATTGCAGGGATTGTCCTTCAAATTGTGAGGAATAATTTTCTTTTGCATCGCGAAATGTCAGAATTAGTTTTCCATCTTAAACAAGAGTCCAACGAAAAAAATCAATTTCATATTTTTGCGCCTTTTATTGTTAATAAACTGCTTGATAATTTTGGAACAGATAAACACGATATCTCATTCATTTACAATCTATACAGAAGAGGAATGATTTCAAGAGAAGAAATAATTGACTCACTCAAGAAGTACAACAATAAAAATAGCAACAGTATTTATTATTGTGAAAATATAATCTATTGGTTTTTCCCAGAAATCATCCAAATAAGTGATGAAAAAGATTTTTTCTACAAATTGAATAGTAGCAATCAATCTTTTTTCAAAAAGTATCTGAATGACATTGATAAATACACTGAAATGCTGGATCTTGGAGAACCGACTGATGAGATAACAAAAGCACTACGTCATGATGATGTTAATTCATTACAAACACTTGTAGCAAACAGCCGAATAAATATTTCAAAGGCAACTGTTCCATACAACATTTTTGAGGATGTTGTCAATAATGGAACCACAAAATACATCAATTATGCAGCTGCTTATGGCTCAATTAAGTGCTTTAAATATCTGTTGTTGAACCATGCTGAAATTGATGATTATTCCTTTAAATATGCAATTTCTGGTGGTAACATTGAAATCATTAAAATTGTTGATCAAAATAAGAAAAAAGACAAAAAAACTGATGATAATGATCATCATCAAAATAGAGGAGAATTGTCTTTAATTGTGAAAAAGAAATGTGATTGTGAAGATATTGTATTGTCTATCAAAAAGCATAGAAATGATTTGTTCGATTGGCTTCTTGAATCAAAATATTATTCTAAAAAAAATGACCAAAATTTTCAGGAAGAACTCGCATTGATTTCGGCTGAAAATGGAAATGCTCATTCATTGATTTCAATAATTGAAACAAGATCTAATTTGACATCAAATATTCCAATTCAGAAGAAAATTTTTGAATTAGCTGCCAGAAACGGTTTCTATCGTATCCTTCAAATTGTTTATAATATTTTATTCAAAAATTCATTGAGAATTAATTTCGATAGTTCTTCTTTTGTTGAATTTGGAAATTTGAAAATTTATAAATTATTTTTAAAGATAGCAACTGATTCTTCTTTAGTAGATTCATTGGTTCATGTTGTTCAAAAAGAAAATGTTGACTTGCTTCATTGTTTTTTTGATAACGAAAACATAAATAAATTGAAATTTACAACGAATGGAATTTCAAGTGCTTTTGTTGCTTCTGCCAAGAAAAAATCAAGTCAATTTTTCTTTTATTTATATGAACAAATTGAACATATTTCTCCTAATGTTTATGATGATTTGTCTTGGAATGATGATATATTGCCAGCAGCTTGTTTACATGGAAATATTGAAATCGTTAAAAAAATCTTAGATTGCTTATTAAATCAGCAAAAAAACAGTGAATCAAAATACAAATTTGGCCTTCAACTAAATAAATTGATTAAAACTGATTTTACTCAGGATCTTATTAATGCTGCTTTATCAGGATCTTTAGAAATCTGTCAATTATTAGTTGATAAAAAGCTTAAAATTGATTTTAAGTCAATTTCTTTATATAGAAATTTGTCGGTTGTTAATGCAGAAATATTTTCATTTTTATTAGAAAATTCTCCTCCGAAAATGCAACCAAATTTCCTTCATAAGTTTCTTTATGAGTCGATATCTTCTAAAAATAAAGAACTTTTAGATTTTATATTAAAAGAATTAAAAAATAGAAATGAAGAAATCAATGAAGACATCTTGATTAAAGGATCAAATTCAAAGGATGTTGAAATTGTAAAAATCATATTAAAATATAAAAATGATCCTAAGTTTGTTAATATTGTTTCATCTGAAGGAACTGCTCTGTGTATTGCAGTAAAGAACAATTCTCTTCCTATGGTTCAATGTCTTCTCTCTGTTCCAGGAATTGACATTAGTTTATATGATAACAATGATCATTCACCTCTTCAGATTGCCTTTAATAAAGATAATATTGATATTATGAATGCATTGATTGATGCATATTGTAATGATAATGTTCGTGCTGATTTATTGGATCTTAATGAAATGTCTAAACGAGCATTGGAACGTTTTATTAAATGCATGCTAGGCAAGAGTAATTTAATTAAAGATTATCTTTGTTTTTCAAGTGTAAATAATAATTTGAATAATAGCACAAAAAAAGATGAAGAAAAAGAAAAATGTTTATCAATTGTTAGTAAATTATTAGATATTAAAGATATTAATCCTAATTACATAATAATGCATAACACTTTCCTTACAATGGCCTGTTCAAGTAACCTAATTGAAGTTGCACAAAAACTTCTAAAATTAGATAAAATTGATCCAAATAAATACAATCCAAGTACATTACAAACGCCACTTATGATTGCTCTTAGTAATTATAATATTGGAATTGCAGAGCTGCTAATTAAACATCCTCGAACAGACATAAATTTCACCAACATTAATCATGAGTCTGCTCTTTCAATTGCGATTTCAAATAGATTAGAAAAAATTGTCAAATTAATTATCAATGATGATAAATTTGACGAAAAGGGAAAAGGTGTCAATTATGCTTTTTACATATCAGATGAATATTACACAAAACTTCTAATTTCATTGAAATCAATTGATGTAAATAAAACATTTCAAATTGAAAGAGAGACTAAAAGTCAATCAATTAATGTTTTATCTTTTCAAAAAGCTGAATTGCCTTCAACAAAATTAATGCAAGCTGTAAAATCAAATGATTTAGAACTTGTTAATTTAATTATTCATCATAATTCTTTTGATATTGATAAATCAAATGTTGAAAAAGTTCTTGTTAATTCAATGTTAAACAATTATAAAGAAATCACCAAAACATTGCTCCATTTATTACAAGAAGTGATAAATGATTTAAGATTTGTTGATAAAAACATATTAATTTATATGATAGATGTAAATAATAATGAAATGCTTAATGAACTGTTGAATAATGAAGATTTGAACTTTAATGAAAAATGCATTTCAGATACTTTTTATCATCTTTTTATTGATGGTAAAAAAGATATAATTAATATAATGACAGTTCTTAATGATTATGCTAAAAAGCATGGATTTAATATTGATTTGAATGAAACTTTACAAAATGGTAAAACATTATTAACTTCTCTTTCATCATTTTTATCAAATGTTGAAAGAGTTGCAAGCTTCCTCTTGGAAAATGGAGCAGATCCAAATCTTCCAAATAAAGAAGGTGTTTATCCACTTGAATATGCGATATTGAATAAAATGGAAGGATTGATTCATGTGTTGATCGAATCAAATCAAATAGATTATTCTATTAGAATCAAATCAAAAACATATCTTCATTTGGCTGCACGAGTATCTAATGTCAAATTATTGAAAGAATTTCTTGATAAAAAGTTGATTGATATTAATTCAACAGATGACTTGGGTGAGACTCCGTTGATGGAAGCAGTTAGAGCTGGAAACAAAAATTTTGTTATAGAATTGTTTAAAATGGATGGTTTGGATTATCTTCATTGTAATAACAAAGGTGAAGATTCATTAAAAATCATTGAGAACATCTATAATAAAGATGAAGAAAACATTAAAATAACAGATAAAGATCAATATTTAGAAAAGCTGCTCCAGAAAATGAGCCCCGTTTTCTCTACATCAAATCTCAAATTAGAATTTGGAAAATATTATGTGAATCCTTTTGAAAAGATTGTCAAATCGAATTTATCAATTAGTAATTCATCCAATGGAAATTATAGCCCAAGCACAACAAGTGTTGTTGCATTGAATTCATCAAATCAAGGAAAATCTACTAAATCTTTCCAACTGAATCCTATTAATCTAAATCCATCTGAATCAAGTAATGCATTTTCAGCTAACACAGGACAAAACAAACTAAATCTAAATGGTTCTTCAGCACAAAGTCCAAAATTTGACTTTGGAAAAGTTGATTTGCAGCCTGCTAATATTAAATTCAATTGGAATTCATCAAGGAAAAAATTCTACAATAAAGATACAAATGCTTTTACATTGAATTCATCAAATCAAGAAAAATCTACTCAATCTTTCCAAATGAATCCTATTAATCCAAATCAAGCTGAATCAAGCAATGCAGGACAAAACAAACTAAGTCTAAATGGTTCTTCAGCACAAAGTCCAAAACTGGACTTTGGAAAAGTCAATTTCCAGTCTGCTGGTATTGCTTATAATATGAATTCATCCGGTAATAAATCTTCAAGTGAGCATGCAAGTCCAAAAGTAATTAATTTTGCAAGCCAATATAGCTCTATTAAAAATGATCAATTGAATTCAAATATATTTAATACGGGGAAAAAACAATCAATCCAAGATGATGCCTCAGAACAGCATCCGAAATTAAACTTTGGAAAATATAATTTGCAGACTGCTGATATGACGACTAAATTGAATTTATCAGATAATAAATCTTCAAATGAAAATGCAAATGCAAGCATATCAAATACTGAAGCAATTGATTCATCAAATCAAGAGCAAATTACTAGTGCTTCACAATCCAATCCTAGTAAAGCAAATCAAGTTGCATTAACTGATCCAAATCTAGATAACTCGAGTAATCCAAATCTAGATAACTCGAGTAATCCAAATCTATAGATCACTCTCCAGCAGAATCTTTTTTTCAGAATCAATCCAAGCAGTATTTTACCAGAAAAAAATTATGAAAATGAAAAAGCGAAGTAAAAAATAAATAAAATACTGCGCTTTTCTGATTTGTAAATATTGCACTTTTTCATATAACATATCATCTTTTATACAGTATAATAAAGAGGATTATCATAAAAAATCTTTTATTTTGTCTATTTTATTTGTTTCTGCAAATGATCTATGAACAATATTTTTATTTCTGGAAAACTTTATTGATGATATATACAAAAGGAAAATGAAGTAAAATTTATAAAAATGCTATTATTCATGGGGTTTTCATATAACATTGTTTTGTAAAATACAAATTAAAAGAAATAATTCAAAGATGTGGACAATATCATTTCATGACATGATAAATTTATTGTTGTCATGAAAATATTCATCAAAAAAAATAAGAATAAATAAATATATCTCTTTCAATTGCTTCTATAAGCCAAATAATTGATATCAGACGTGAGTTTGCTTTTGGAAACTGCAAAATAAGAAATCTCTTTTTTGAATAAATTATTGTAAAAAAATTCAAACTTTTTCAAAAATTCTTCAAATTTTTAAAATTGTAATTTCTCGCTCTACATTGAATGAATAATTTTTTTATTCATATCAACCAATAGTATCCTTATATTTTAAAAGAAAAATAAATTTGTAGACATTATTATTAATCTATATTTTCTTGGATATATTCAAATTTATTTGAATAGAATCTTAAGCCATTTTTTGTGATGTGAAGTCAGTATTCAATTTATTTGAATAGAATCTTAAGCCATCATTTGTGAAGTGAAATTGGTATTCAATTTTTTTTGAAAAGAATCTCAAGTCTTTTTATATTTACTGAATTGAATTCATCATTTCTTATAAATATATTGTTTTTTGCTTCTCCTCTTAGAGAATATTATTTTTACTTTTATAATATATCTTTAATTTAATTAATTGATTTTAATTTGACAATATTAATATTACATGATTATTTCCAATAATTTGAAGTATAGATTTAAACATTCTGATGGCATTTGCCTACCCATTAAAGAAGCTGTTATCAAATTATTTGTATTAGAAACCTTGGTAGGTTTTTTATGCTTTTAATATAGGCTATCAAGCTTATTTTGATCAAAATTCAATCTACATAATATTACAGCAACCTAACTACATTCAATTATAAATATATAAGAAACTTGTTTACTTAATTCGAATTCTTCATGTTTCACGTAATCATATTTATAAACGGCCATTTTCTTTTTTTTCCAATATCTTCTTAAAAAAAATATTTATATTAAGTTTAAAATAAAGAAAACAACAATTAATAGATTGTGATTAAGAATCAATATTAAAATTATGAAAATTTTGAATATTAACAAATTTATCTGAAGTAATTAATAAATGAACAAAAGGTATCAATCTTCATGAATATGTGTCAAATGATGTTTTTTCTCATAATTTAATAATGAGTAGCTCATTCTGAGAAAAAAAAATAAATATCTATCAATAAATTGAATTTGATAGTAATCAAAAATATATTTTATCTATAATTATGAATATAAATATTGATTTGCATAATTTATTTTGTATGATTATACAAAAATATGGAGAAAAAATGCATTTTTCAAAAAAAAAGTAACTTTTCAATCTAATAATAGCTTATCAAAACAACAATATCTTTATGGTATAACTATAAGTAGAAAATATTTTTATTTTTTAAAGTATTAAAATGCATAATAATAAAGAAAAATAGGAATATAAATGCATTTATATTTAAATAACAATGAAATTCATTCATAAATAATTTTTATGATTTTCAGAAACATCAATTGATGAATAAATCAAATCCAAAATGAATTTGTACTAAAAAAAATACATTTTATATATAATTTAAAAGCTAAATGATAGAAAATCAGAATATGCTTCATCACATTCAGAATCATCCCAATCTCTTTGAAGTGAAAAAATGAAATTATCATTTAATTCATCTATATTAGCATTAATAAAATTATTTTCATTTGGGATTTCACGGATTTCTATTGTTTCGAGTTCACTCTTTTTCTGTTTTTCTTGATTTTCATTATTAATTCCATTGGTCATATATTCATATTCTTCACAAATATCTTGTCGTTTTCCAAGTAAGCTATTTTTATTTGTGTTTTCATCTATTTTCTGAAGAAATGTTTGATTATTTTTTTCAATAATCTGGTTATTTAGAGTATCATCACTAGCAATATCACATTTCTGGTTTTCAATGAGAATATCAATATAATTTTTCATTTTTTTGATTGCTTGTTTTTGCAATCTATTAAATTTTTTTTCTTTTGAAAAATCAAAGAATATTGATAATTCAGGAGTATTTATAGGGCATCCTTTAACACAAATGGCTGTAAGGATTGTGTTGCCTCTTATTTTGTTGTGACTTTTTTGCATTGCTTGTATCAAATCAGAGAAAAAAAAAAAATGATTATCTTTCACTCAAAACAATTGTTTGCTTTTAAAATTGAGAAAGATAATATTTCAAAATTTTGAAAATTTTCCCTAACAGCATAAATATGATGTAAAAAAGAAAATAATGAATAGTTGAAGCTTTTGGTTTTTTTATTTTTATTGATGGTTTCATAAATTTTTCAAAGCATTCAATTTTTCAAAAGAACTTAATCAATTTATTCAAATTACGGTGAACAAAAAAAAAAAATAATAAAAATAAAAAAACTTATAACATGAAACTCTTGGAAAAAAAAAATAATGTCAAAAAAGAATTGTATATTTGACCATATCCAATCCTAAAGTAGATAATCTTTTTTAAATATGTCATGAAAAAATTACAATAATCAAATGATTTCATTTTAATAGTAAGGTTATGATGATTGCTATTTTCCCATAATGATGCAAATGTATAATGAATTGTAATAAATAAATAAATAAAAAAAAAGATATGATTTGAAAATTAGAAGTAAACTTTGATTCATCAATGATAAAAGTTAAAATTATTACTATATTGTATTTTTTATGAAAATCTTTATAATTTATAATTCCAAATATACACTAAAAAATTTCAAAATAACGGTAAAATTATTGTTTAAGTTTAACTGCACTGGATTATTATAGCTTGAATGTTATAATAAAAATATCATTTTAAAATATGCCAAATATAACCGTCATTTCACTTGAATCCTAAAATGTTTGAAGATCATATTTAATGCATGGTTGTATCTCATAAAAACTTTTAAAAAATCTAAATATTACGAATAGTAATAGTAATTTACAATTAATATAACTATATAATCGGATACTATTAATAAATAAATAATGATCAATTCAGAAAAATATAAAAATAAAAGATAAAAAATGGATTATTTTAATTAAATTTAAATTTTCTTAATTAAAACTTTAGATCCGAGTCCGATCAAAGGTTTTGCGATGTTTATTTTAATTGGGTAAGGATTGAATATTTCACTCAATGCGTCGCATCCCTTGAAAACGGACACTCCGAACCTCACTGTAGGGGCGTTCAATGTGACCTGCGTCAGTGCAGTGCAATTATTGAAAGCGAAGCTTCCGATTGCCGTTACGCTTGCCGGTGTGCTCAGAACGGTGAGTGCGGTGCAGTCACTGAAAGCGCCGCTTCCGATAGATGTCAAAGACACAGGCAGATCGATTTGCGAAAGACTCGAGCAACCGTTAAACGCGTTATCCTTAATTTTTGTCACTGAAGGAGGAATGTCAACTTTTGAGAGCTTTACACAACCGCTGAAAGCGTCGTTCTCAATTATTGTGACGGACTTAGGAATCGCTAGTTCGGTGAGAGCGCTGCACTTGATGAAAGCCGACTCGCTTATCTTTGTCAAGGAGTCAGAAAGTGTCACTTTTTCCAACGATGTGCATTCAAAGAAATTGGCCTTGCCGATGTCAGTGACGGAGGGCGGAATCTCAATTGAAGTGAGGCTCGTGCAGCGATCAAAGACGCTCTCTTCGATGACCGTTAAAGACGTTGGCAATTGAATATGAACGATAGACAAACAACTGCTGAATGTGAACGCCATGAGAACTTTCAACGAGGGCGGAAGAGAGACGTCAGTCAGGCCTTTGCAGTTGATGAAGCACGACTCGCCGATAGAAGAAACCGTCGATGGTATCTCAATTTTTGTGAGGCCGTAGCAGTTAGAGAATGAATACTTGCCAACGCTCGTCAATGATGAAGGTAATGTGATGTCAGTTAACGCTTCACAACCGCTAAATGCATAGTCTCCTATCGTCGTAACAGACGCCGGAATTTCAACCGCTTTCAATGATCGGCAGCCATCGAAGCAGCTCTTTGGAATCGACGTCATTTTTGAAGGAAGTGTCACTTTTTCTAACGATGTGCACTCCTCAAGAATTGAGTCGCCAATGTCGGTGACAGAATCTGGAATCGTGATTTCAGTGAGCGCTCCGCAGAGGTAGAAAACAGACGATTCTATTTTTGTGAGAGACGATCCAAAATTGACCTTTTTTAGTGAATTGCATTCAGCGAATGCATTGCTTTCAATTACTGTAACCGACGAAGGTATATCTACCGTCTCAAGTGCTTCGCATTGACTAAAACTGTTCACTCCTATCGTCGTAACGGATGGTGATATGACCACTTTTTTCAATACTTTACAATTGAAAAATGTTCTTTCGTCGATTTTCGTAACCGAAGAAGGAATCGTGACCTCAGCCAACGCTGCACAGTCTGAGAAGGCACTGGGGCCTATGTCTGTAAGTGTGTCTGGTAATATTGCTTCACTAAGTGAACTGCATTCTGAAAAAGCCGACGGTTTGATCGTTGTAGCGGGCGATAAAATTTTGATTGAATCTATGTTCTTGTTGTTCTCAAATTCTGTGTTGATTACAGTGGTACCGGAGAAAATTATTGTGATCTTGAGATTCGGGACGTCTTTTTCTTTGAGTTTGGAGACAGTTGTGAATAAGGGACCAAAGATTTTGGACGAATAATTAATATCTATCGAGATATCTTCAAAAAAGTTGAGGATTTTGGAGAAATGGGGAGAATCTAATGAATTCTCGCAGAATAAATTGTTGGCTTGAAGTGAGGTAAAACTAATAGTTTTTTTATCGGATTGTTGATTGGCACATGCATCTTTAAATATTTCTTTGATACCTTCTGAAAGTGAGTCAAACCCTTCGATTTGGCTTAGTTCATTGTAAATTTCATCTGGCATTTGGTAAATTTTGGAATGAATGATAAAAGTAAGTTATTTCAATATTTTGAGAAACCCAAAAAATTTTTACTCGTACTTTTTGTCTTTCTTATAGGTCAAATAAAGCTGAAATAGGAGTTTATTCTAAAAGAGATTATTTGCATTAGCTTAATGTAAAATTACATTAATATTAATATTATAATAATAAATATGAAAACAATATTGAATAGTTTATCTTATACGAAAAGATAAAACTATTCAAATATTTCAATATATAAATTCATAGGTGGGCCACCAATGAATTTTTATAACTTTTGCACCATTGGATAGATTACATATAATAATAAAATAAAATATTAATTATAGTTCATAAATATTAAAGATAAAGTTTTTATGAAAAATTTAAATTTTCATATTTTTTTTGTAAACTATTCAAATAGTATAGATAAAATCTTTCAAAAATATTTGAAATAATTTTCTCAAAATTAAAAGAATTTAAAAAGATCATTCAATTTATATAAGAAAATTTCATTTATTAAGAATAAAAATATCTATTTTAATTTTGAATTAATTGTTTAATTTAATTTTGTTTAAAGTTATATCTTGTTGATTATAATCAAAGACAAAATATAAAAAGAAATAAATGATTTTTTCTATACAAAAAATTTTGAATATAACAAATGAAGCATGTTATAAAAATTCGTTTTGAAAAAGTTAGAAATAATCAATTATTTGATTATAATGATTTTGAAAATTTATTAGTATATGATTTATTATAAATATTTTAAAATATTATTTACTATTATATTTATGTTTATAATATTATAATAAAAATATATTATGTTTATTTCTATTTAAATTGCTATATTTATAATTTTTATTAAAACTTAGTTTTTTTTTTGAAATTTTAAAAATTCAAATAAATATAAAATATTTTTAATTTTGATTATCTTTGCTTTTTAAATTTAAAATGAAATATCTCATTTATATATATTTATAATATATTATTTTATAATGTAATTATAATATTAATATAGATTAATTTAATTTTAAATTAAGATATTGCATTTTCTAAAAATCTCAAAATTTCAATAAGGGAAAAATATAAAAAATATTTGAAAGCTATTTTTATAAATTGAGAGAAAATTGAATAAAAAAAAGCTGATTTTAATTTTTTATGATTTTTTAATAAAGGTCCAATATTCTGGGACATATATCTAATTTTAATTTAGCTTTATTTATACCAAATTTATTGTTTGACCGTTTATAATTTCTTACCAAGTGGCTCCAAAATTGAATCATTCCGTTAACTAATTCAACTTTTTGAATATGTTTTCCCAACTAACCTTTATCTTTGAAGTTATGTTATAACTAACTATATCAATAAAAAGCCTGGGCGATGAAGAAACTAAATATCAAAAAAGAAAACATTTAATTTTTTTATATACTTCTGAAAATTAAAAATACCTTTTATTTTAACTTTTTAGAGAAATCTATTTATTATTTTATATTGTTTCCAGATCATTCTTGATGTATGACATAGATAATATCATATAATAATAGAAATATGTATTTTAATTCATTTGAACTTGTGATATTGCATATCATGTATTAAAAAAAAGTTGATGAATATTAGCTCAAAACTTAATTTAACAACTGCATCCTATCATATATGTGTTATATAAATATATATTATGAAATTGCTGAATAATTCTTAAAATTAGAAGAAAAAAAGAACTTTTTTAAAGTCAAAAAAAAAGTGGCCCACCTATATAAATTCCAATTAAAAGTAGTATAGGATAGAAGCATCTGCTGGAAAGATACAATATTCTTAGGATCTGAGAAATTCTGTTAGGGCAAAGTCAAACTTGGTTCAAAAGCCAGAAATCAGTTTATTTCATATATTTTTCAACATGTGCTGCTCAATATGTTCAGATATCGGCTTTTCACTCTTTATATGAATAATGTGAGTTCACTAGAATCATATTATACGTATTTTCATTCTGTGGATGAAATTTTTTTAGAAAAGGATTTTTGAGTTTTTTATTAAGAACTATTTGTTCTATGTCACTATTATCCTTTATTATAATTCAGACCGTTATTCTGCTAGTTATTATTCAAATAGTTATTCAGAAGATATTACTCAGACGGTTATTCTGTTGGTGATTGTTCGAAAGGTTATTTTTCGAATGATTAGTTGATTGTTTCACAAAAATATATAATTGAATGGTTTACATTTATTTACATATTGAATGGTTTACATTTATTATTTACTCTACTTTAACTAAACTATATACTCTTTGCATTTTACCTTTTTCTATGTTGTATCTGCTTCTTATTTCATATTACTCAAGTACTTCCTTCTCGTTTTTAAACCCAAAGTATTGATATAACTGTTTCTTACCTGTAAACTCTCTTTTCAAGTCATCTTCTTTAATCATTATTGTCTCTTTCTTTTTTTCTTCTTTTTCTGTCTCATCAACAATAACATCTCCAATCTTGCTCATACACAATATCCATGAATCTTTGTCCATTCACAGGCATACATTTACTCTCAGTTGGTTTAGTCTTGTCTTATACATGTTCTTGGCTACCTTATAGGTAAACTTCTCCTCAGGTACCTTTACTTGTCTTATGTATAGAAAAGCTGTTGAGTCTTCGTTCCTATTTCTTCCTTCGAACTGCTCTACACTTGAAACTGTATCTAGTGGAGTCTGGATGAAGATAGACAACTGATTTTCTTTTAATGACTTGCCTGATTGGATACATGATGTAGCAATAACTATGTCAACATCATATGTGCTAAAAAACTTGCCGTCATCACTTATTTCTTCTTCTTTCTTCTCTGAGTTGTACAATGCTTTCTTAAGTTCATTGTTGATACATTCCTTTATCCGTTCACATTCATTCCTCAATCTTGATTAATATTTTGTCATACATCTTTATCTCTTCTAATACTTGTTTAGCTATGGTCTCTCTTTGCCCTTCCATTTTATTCTTCAGTTTGTATAAATATATTGTTCTGTGGTATTTGATGGCTTCCTTAAACCAATTAAATGCACCTTCCTTAACGCTTAACTTTATCATGTCATCTATGTTCTCGAGATGATTGTTGTTTAATGCTACGTACAACTTAGAGTAGAACTCCGCAGCGAAGTTGATAGTAGGTGCGGCGAGAATGAATTTGTTATCAGGTACTGTGTTATAAATCCATTTCCTCATTGCTGTAGATTTGCATGAAAAGATAGGTGCTTGACAGATGAACTTCTTTATAGCCTTTTCTATGTTTATCTCTTCTTCACCTTTAGTATAAGTTATTTCATTACACTTCAATTTTTTTCTTTTCAAAAAGTTCATTTCCCAAATTTTTTAGAAATTCCCACCCAAGGATACCTTTTTTTTTTTTTCGGGAAGAGATCTTTAGTTATTTCATATGATTTTATAGGAAGATCTTCGAACAAGAATAAAAACAAAAAAGAAAACGAATGATGTGCATTTGATTGAAGGGTGTTATGCTTATGAAGGTGTTGTGTTTGCTATGATAAGTAGATGTTTGTATGTTTACTAGGTTTTTAATGGTACTATACGTTACTGACACAAAATCTGCCACCTAGTATAAAAGCTTGTGGAAATTGTTTCATAGCGTGACCGAATTGACACAGGGCGTTAGGCGCGTGGAAAACGAAGTGAGGGCAGCCGGCGCGTAGCGAGGTCCAAGCGAGTCGAAGAGGAGCTTGGTACTGAGCAAGTTAGGCTGGGGGAGAGTAGCGACCACTGCCTAACTTATACTACTACAATTTCAAAAAACAAAAAAGAGATTGCTTGGAGAATCACGGTTGAGGGAGAAATCCAAAGAATGTATCAAAAAAAAAATATTTCTATTACTGCTATATTATATCAGACAGTATCCAAAATATGAATCAATACAAGCAATTCCATGAATTATAGCAATGACATGTTTTTTAAATTATATATTTTGAGATTTTAATGCCACTGCAATTGTTTGAATCGTTGCATCAAAAATATATCCACATTCCGGCAAATCTTTACATGTGAAGTTTTGACCAAACTCTGTAAATTTGCTCTCAAGGAAACTTATAAGTTTTGGTAGATAGTTATTATCAATTCTTTTAAATGTTGATTCAGGATTTGCGGTATACATCACTACTCTTGAAAGCTCAATCTCGAAAATATTGAGTTGAAAAAAGAACTCTTTAACGAAATTACATCAATTACTTTATTGTATTGAAAATGAAAAGTTACATTGCCCTAAAACATTAGATAAAATGATTATTGAGGATTTGATAAAAAATATGCATAAAAAAATACTGGCACACTTGTTCAAACGCAATGCTTCTATTTGATTTATTCTTCTTAGTTTTTTTTACAAATAATATATAGTAATTTGAAAGAGTTTGTGCCTTTCTTTTCCGGAAAAACATTGAAGGGGAAATCCAAATCAGAACAGAAGGCACCATCTGAATTGTGTTATAGTATAGGCTCCCCTATCGAAAAGCACATACCGAAACTCTCCGCAGAGGCTTATCAGCTTTTAAATCTAATATATATGTTTCTATTTATTTCATTTATAATCAAATTTACAATATTTTTTCATATAAAATATCGATATCAGATTTACAAACTGATAATAAATTATCAAGATTAAAAAGTATCAATTTTGATATCGATTATTAAAACAAAATGCCGACATGCATTTATGTGAGGTGACTTAACGTCTTTGATGATTTTAACAATTTACGAGTTTATACGACCTACTTTTTGATCTTCGCTCAAAAAGTAGGTCCGAATAAACTCGAATTCCTTTCAATTAACACTTTTTGAATAACTTTTTTCTCATAAAAAGTTATTGACATTTTTTTGCTGGTCATTTTTATTCAAAAAGTGGTTTCATTGAAAGAAATTCATTTTTTAACTTGATCTTCTGGTTTTGAAAATAATGTAAATTTTTTTTTCTAATATTAGAAAAATGTAATTAATTTATTACGAGATTCAAAATTTTGCTCTTTGTTTAAAACCTTGTAAATTACAAGTTGTAATAATGATGATTTTAAAAATTCAAATGCTTGCTCAAAAAGTTCGTTCTTCAGATATTAAAATTAGGTTAAATATTTACTTATTCTAAAAGATAAAACTATAGAAAAATACTGCAATATTATTGGCATTATTCAGCAATTGATAAACCACTTACTGCGCCAGTACCTGATTCATCAATTTGGTTATAATTTCCAGTTTCTGCAAGGCTTGGTTGAACGATCCAGAACGAGGCAAGTACTGTCAAAGCACCGAAAACTGCTGAAAATCCGATTTTCTTTGTTGACAAAGTGTATATATCTTTACCAAATACTCCATCAACAAAATAACCTAATCCAAAGTTAGAAATTTGCTGACCAATGACACAGAAACAGTTAAGTATTCCTAAGTTATTTCCAAGTTCTTCAGTTGGGATAACAAGGGAAACAATAGCATATGGAATTGCTGTGAAGATAACCTGACTAATACCAAGTAAACCAACAATAGCAAAAAAGGCGTATTCCTGTCTCACCCAAATGAATATCAACAAACAAACTGTCATTAACGAATTGCCAATTACCATTGTCCATTTCATTCCTAAAGAATCTACGATTTTACTATTAATAAAACTATAAATGAGCTGAGCAGCTCCGTTAACTGTCATGCATAACATACCACGCTTAACACCATTTTCATAAATTGCCTTTTTGGTATCCTCATCAGAATACATTACTCTATGTTCATAAATATCGCGCCCCATGAAGTCAGTAAATTTAATCTGGAATTGATAGATAGCCATGTTTGCAAAGAGAAATGGTAAGATAACACGTGAAAAAGGTCTTGGAATTTTCTTGAATGCACGAAAAGTTTGCTTGAAAGGATTAACTTTTGGAGGTTTGACACGTAATGGCTCTTCTCTGGCAGCTATGCAAACAACAATCATTGCTAATACAGCTACAGATACGCAAATAACAAGAAGAAATTCGGTTTCTTTGAGGCCAAAAGCTTTAAGTTTAAGACCACCTAAAAGGTTAGAAACGATTGGAGCGATACCACCAAATACCTGGCAAATATTGGACATTTGATTTTGCTGATTTGGTGGCGTTACATCAGAGCATAAAACTCTTGCTGGTGATTGAATAACATTTACAGATAAAAAGGCGAGAATTATTGAAAAAATGAAAATGATTTTCTTTTGAGATACTGTTGACCCAATTTTATCATAAAAAGATAAAAGTAAGAGAGAAGCAACAGCAACGATAGTACCAATGACAATAAATATACGTCGTCTTCCGTATTTGAACATTAATCCGTCTGATAAGACACCTAATAATGGAGCTAAAAAGAATCCAATGAGTGAACCTGCTAAAAGAAGCATTAATTCAGCAATTGGTGGAAGACCTAATAGTTGACGAGTTGGAGAAAGAAGCGCAAATATAATATTGTACATTAAACCTGGAATAAGATTTCCTGAGGCAATAGCCATGATACGGCCGAAGGAAAGCTTGTCGCGCTTGCAAAGGGGGACCCAATCGTCATAAAGAGAATCTTCAATCATTCAGCAATTTTATTAATAATAAAATATGTGAATAAATCGAAAATTCAATCAAAGCAATAAATTCTGAACTCTTTTCATTCAAATTATTCAAAATATTCTGAGAATTTTATCTGTCTATTGAATTTTGAGAAATCTTTAAAGATCATTTTTTTCTAAAGAGGGTTCAATATTTGAATATTATTATTATTGTTATTTTTATAGATTTGAATTAACTAGCAATATTTAATGATTATATAAATACATCGTTTAAAAAATGATAATAAATAATTATTTTTTCAGTAATTATCAAAGTAAATATTAAGATATAATTCATTCTATTAAAGTGAACTGATTTGAACGCAATTTTTATATATTTTTTTATCTGTGGATTTATATGTTTAATCATTTAAATTTTGATGATAAAACACCCTAACAGTTATTATATAAATTAAAAAAGCAATGCTTTCGAAGTTTTAAGTTTTTTTGCTTTGAATTCAATTAGTTCATTTTTTTTCAATTAAAAATGATCGAGTTTAAGATAAAAAATGAATTTATGAAATGAGACACAATACTACGATATTATTAAATAGATTTTTATAAAAATCATATATATTAAATAAAAAATTAATTATCTATTTCTTCAATTCGCTATATTTTTATTTTTAATAGTTTAATAGATATTCACAAAAAGTTTAAAATTTTTTATAACGATTATAAACAATTCAATAAAATAATTATAAGCGGCTAAAGTTTTTAATAAAATATGAGCGAATCAAATAATAATCCACGACCTATATCATCAAAAAGTAAAACATCTCCTCGCAGAGAAAAACCAAGTTCGCAAAAACCGCAATATGCTACAAAACGAAATAAAAAAGATATTCTTTTAGCTACACCAGAGAAGAATGTAAATCCACCAAATGACAATTCTTTAAATCTGAATAAAAATACAGGTAAAAAAGGACAAAATAACGATACTTCTACAAGTAGTCCTCATCATAAAAGAAATCACTCCCAAATTGACATGAGTTCAGGATTTTTTGATTCCCAATCACTTAACAACGATGATGAATTCGAGCACCAAATACAAAATATGCAAACAAATTTATCGCCAGGAGTTACAATTGGAAGGGATGGAAAAACTCCTGTTTCGCCGACCTTTGTCAAGCATAAATACAAAGATATGCTTACTCCATACGAGATGACAGAAATAAACGATTATCCAGATATATTTTTTGTTGGTAATTCAATATCAAAAAAGATAACCAAAGGCTCATTTGATCAAGATAATACATTTCAATACAACACAAAAGTGGGCGATCACATTGCCTATCGTTACGAAATCCTTTCCATTCTCGGAAAAGGAGTCTTTGGAACTGTTGCTAGATGCATTGATCATAAGACCAAAGAAAAAGTTGCTATTAAAATTTTAGTTAATACACCAGTAATGCATCAACAAGGCCAAATTGAAGTTGAAAACATGAAGCTCATATCATCAAATATCATTGCACCAGGAATCAAGCCAAAAGAGCACTTTCCAGCGCAGACGAACATTCAATTAAATCGGAATGCCAAATCTAAACGAAGCTCAAGTAGTGAAATTCTACAACCACAGCATGAACAGCAACAATATGAACAAAATCCTACTGAAACTCATTCTAATCCAAGTTTAAAGCATGTTGTCAAAATGATTGATAGTTTTGTCTTCAGAAATCACATTTGTATTGTGACCGAAGTTTTAGGAGAATCTTTATATGACTACATGAAAAGGAAGACGTTAACAAAACCTTCTCAAAAGAAGCGACCGAATACCAATTCAAACTCAAATTCAAAAAAAGAGAAGAAACAAACACAGCCAGAAGAGCCAGAGCAACTTGACCCTCTGCCAGCTCAGATGGTTAAATTAATAGCCTATCAGATTATGGATGGCCTCGCCGCAATACATCGAAAGAAGATCATTCACGCTGATTTGAAGCCAGAGAATATCCTCTTCACAACTCCTCCAGGCGAAAACTCTCCGACAAGAATTAAACCGAATGTTTCAAGTCCAAGTCCAAGCTCAGCAAAGGGCAAAAAAAGAACAAACCACAATATCAATAACAATGTTGGAGCTAATTATCCATTCTCTGTCCAGTATCAATCACCACGAAAGATAGCCTCTCATTTTACAGTTTCATTTTCCGTAATTGATAATTTCAACCTCAAAAGCCAGGTGAAAATTATCGATTTCGGATCAAGCTGTCGCCAAGGAGAGCTCATCTTTAACTACATACAGAGCCGTTTTTATAGAGCTCCAGAAGTTGTTCTTGGCTCAAATTACGGTACTGCTATTGACATCTGGTCTGCTGGATGCATCATTGCTGAACTGTTTGTCGGAAAACCTCTTTTTCCGGCTACAAATGAAATCGACCTATTGTACAGATTTATCGAGACGTTAGGTGCTCCTCCCCAGAGCGTCATTCAGATGTTGTCTGACTTTAATCCAAAAGCAACGAAAAATTCTAAAACTAAGGTGACGGCTTCTAGAAATAGATTCTTTAGTGAGGATGGGAAATTGGCAAATTTGGAAGAACAGCCAGTGCCAATGAGGACTCGTTTGACAACTTTCTTGAAATCAAGCGATACGATGATGATTGATTTCCTCACAAAATGCTTGGAATGGGATAAAACTAAAAGATTGTCGGCAGCTAAATTGTTGAAACATCCTTGGATTTCAGGAATGGCAAGCCAAAAGATTTAGATATTTAATTGAGTCTGTTAATAGTTGCTGATATGTTTTTTTATTAATATCTTGAAAACTTTATACATTTGTATTATTAGATTTTAATTTTAAAAAGCTAGAGTCCAAATCATTATCATTTTTTTTTTTGTATTGTATGACAATCTATTTCTAATATTTTTCAACTTGTGAATTTAGATAATCATTAACAATAGTAATCTATTTAATTTTTGAATTTATTTGATTTACAGTTTTAATGAGAGAAAACTTATTTTACTCATTTTTTTATTTTTTATTTAACATTCAATTTTTTCTAAAAAATATCAAATAATATTCTGAATTTTTTAATAATCTTCTCAAAAAATCCAGTATAATCATTTGAAAAAAAATTGAGTTTAAATAAATTCATTTGCTTATTAAACAACTTCATTTTTTATAAATCATGAGATTAAACATCACACTTCCCTCTGGAATCATTTATGAAGTTGAAGCAGATCCAAATGAAAAACTTGACAGAGTTTATGAAGAAGTTGCAAGCCAACTCTATGTTCTCCCTGATCAATTAAAACTTATATATGATGGATACTCAATGGATAGAAATGAAACAACAAACCATTACAATTTGACAGAATCATCCAACATTTATGCATGCCCAACTTTACCATAAAAATATTTGGTTACTTAATATTAACAATGCAAAGCAATTAAATTAATATTTGTTTTCTATGTTAAATTTAGAATAAATATTATATTATCAATTAGTTTTTATTTGTTTATTTATTATATATTCCAGCTGATATAATTTAAATTTGAAATATTTGATCCATTAATTTATCCAATATGCTCAATATTATAAGTTTTTTAAATATATCTGTCACAATCATTAACTTTTGCTAATGCTCTTTCAATATTCAACCAACAAAATCAAATTCAAAAAAAAAAATACTTAATTCATTTGTCCTCAAAAAAATCACACTTAATAAACAAAACTAATTCTTAATAAATAAAACCAATTTTTTAAAAAATTCATGCTTAATGAATATTATTCTTCAATCATCTTCAAATAAGACATTTATTATCATTGAAAGGCTCTTGTTAATTACAGAAACAGGTGAATTATCGTAATTATATTCAAATTCCTTGAATTTGAATTTTTTTGCAATTTCAATAATTTTTCTCAAAGATTTAAGAACTGAAGAATCCCAAACCTCTTTATTTTTAATTGTTCCATAGTCTGAAATGTATTGCTCTTTATTTATAATTAATTCAGGATGACTTATTATTCTCATTTTAGGAGTAGTAAATGGATAATATGAATCGAAGTCAATTTTCAATTGCCAATAATAAGAAGCATCTTCTTTATTATCCATTTTAATGAAGACACACCAATGCTTAAACATTTCTTCATTATCATTATCTTTAATCAAGAAAGTGTAAAAGTTTCCATCACCTTCAGAGCTTAGGCATTCAAAAAGTTCTCTCAAAATTATATTTTGGTCATTTTCATCAAGTTTTTTAAGTGATGGCTTTAATAGCCCATTTTCAAAGTCAACATAGAATTGGTGGGGATCATTTATTGGGTCAAATTGAACAAAATTCTTAACTTTTGTATACATTTGATAATTATCTTCAGACTGCTCATTATCAAATGGTTCATTAGGTATACTTTTCTTAATTAATGGTTTACGAAGTCCCAGGTCATAAAAAGGATCGAGAGAAACAAATTTCAAAGCAGATTTAAGATCATCTGTAAACATGTAAACGCCATTTGTATAAATTGAAAATTTATATGGATCTTCAGCATTTTCATCTTTGCATAAAATGATTGAATCAACAATTATGTTATACTTTTGAATTTTTTTGAGAACATCTTCACGTTTAGCTGTTGATATAGTGTCTTCACCATCACTAATGATAACAATACGACGAGGACAATTTTCAGGATATTTATCATCAATGATATACCCTATTATATCATCTAAAGAATCCCAAATATTTGTTTTTCCTTTTATTTCATCTTTTTTAAATTTCAATGGAAATTGATCGTTAGAAATTTTACATTTTGTGAAACAAATTAGTGGATCGTAAATACTATTATCACGAACATTATGAATAATCAGATTCGCTATTTTTTCAGCTGCTTCATAACGCTTTCTTCCATCGCTATCAAAAGGTATCCTCATTGTTCCTGATGTGTCAATATAAATAGCTGTAATTTGATCAGGATTATCTATATCTGAATAACCAATGCTTGATGTAATTGATTCATTCTTATAAGGATCAAAATACTCATAAGAATTTTCGTTATCATTAAACTTTTTAAATACTCCATATGATTTGTTATCAAAACTAATGATTGTTCCTATTTTAACGTTTTTGGTGATAACAAATAATTTTGAATCAAATACATTTATTTGCGCTCTTTTCAAAAGTCTATTAAATAATTGTATATAATCTTCATCATTTTCCTTAATGAAAAAAAGTGACATAATTAAGTTTATATCAATGTAATTGATTTCTGACTTGATCACAAAATCGACTGGGTGATATTCTTTGTTTTTTAATTTTTCAAATATTTTTTCTTTTAATTTAATATCTTCCTTCAACAAATAAAAAATGCTGAGTAATTGTGAAAATTGAGGCAGTTCGATCTTTAAAAAATCGAATATATTATTAATATATATATTCATCTCTGTCTTTGGATCGTATTTTAAATATTTTGGGTAACTAATCAAATAATATGTTTTACCTGATTCAATTTCTTCTACACAATTATCATCGGAAATTTCAACGTTTGAACCATTTGAGTCATATATGATGAAATAATCATCTTCATCTATCTTTAATTTATCGTTGAAAAATGATTCCTTATTTACATTTGATAAAAAACTTAAATCTTCACCTTTGGGATATCGAGTGCTAAATAATTTTATTTCTATTTTTTTGCTTTCAAAAGTAAGAAAAATAGATGGGTTTAGATTGTCTTGAATACTTTCTAAAGTTTGAGAAAGATCTGTCAATAATTTGCCATTTACATATACGTCATACATTGAAGGGGAATTTGGGAGAATATTTTGCATAAAATTGAATATAGTTCTGTCTTTAGGATATACTTTGATATATTTTTTAGGTTTCTCAATTGTGTTATCTTGATAATGAAATTTGATTTTATCAAGAGGAGTTGTTGTGGGTCTAAGGCTCTTCATAAGTTTAGACATTGATGAATAATATTTTTTTCCACATTGAAATTTTCTTTAGGAAAATTCTTCAATTCAAATTTTGAAAGTTAGAAAATTTTTATGCGTTTTCTATCCATTTGCCCTTTCAAGATGGATGTTCCAAGTTTTTATTCCCGAACTTTTCTTCAAGTAAGAGCAAGATTACAGATACAGAAGATTAAGATGCAGATTTAGAAAAAAATTAATAAAATGAAATCTTTAAAAGTATTGTTATTAATGTTTACTTAAGTAAACATTAAACCGTTTTAGAAATAACCAATTATTGACCATTTTTAAAAGATTCAACGGTTGCTCTAATACAAATTTGACATATATTGTTATGAATTTTTAAATACGAAATAAAAATTTTTATTATTCATTTTGTACAAAAAGCATGCAAGATAAAGATTTTAAAGTTATTTTCATAGGCGATACTGCTGTTGGAAAAACATCAATCATTCATCAAATTAAAAAACAGACTTTAGATGATATTCTTCCGACAGCTCCTGCAGAAATTCAAATTCTCAATCGTGTTGTAGATAATGTAGAAGTAAAATTCCAAATTAGTGATACAGCAGGACAAGAAAAATACAGAAGCATTGTTGATAATTATTATAGGGATAGTGACGTCGTGGTTATGGTATATGCAATTAATAATTGGGATTCATTTATTAACATTGAATATTGGAGTGGCCAAGTCACAGAAAAACTTGGAAATAGCGCAGGAGTTTTTTTAGTTGCAAATAAGATTGATCTTTTGGATAATTTAAGTGGCGCTGAAATAGTTTCAAGTGCAGATGGGAATAAAAAGGCCCAAGATATTGGAGCTCAATTTTTCGAAGTTAGCGCTTTAACGAATATGTACATAGACGATCTTTTTGATTCTATTGCAAGGTTTTGTGCAAATAAAAATCCATATTACGTATCAACAAAGATTAAAAATGATGATAATGTTCATAATTGTTGTTAAAGATAATTTTATTATATCAATTATTTACTTTCTTTTCATCTAATTTATCAATAAAAAGTTCATCACTAAGCATGCAAACTTAGTTTTTATTTTGGAGCTTGGCTGTTATTCTGACCTTAATTGTTTCCTTCTTAGGTTTATTTTTCTTCAAATAATAATATTGGCAAAATGATTTTAAAATAAGATATTTGCATTTTTAATTCTTTTAAATTGAATAGTCTTTATTTAAAAATACTGAAAATTTAATTACTTTATTTATTTTTATGTTCTCAATATATTTTGAATATGATTTCAAAATATTTATTTATAAATATGCTTTATACAGAAAAATAATATATAATATTGTTATATAAGAGATAAAATATATTATAAATTATATTAATATATATATATTTAAATATAATTAAATGATATATAAAAATGAGTTAGAAAAAACAGTTTCTAGTAAATTCCTCTTAAAGCGCCTAGAAATATTTTGAATACATACTTGACGTTAAAATTCAATTTCTTCTCTTTTTCTATTAAATATTTTAAAATTGATATTATTCCAATTTCCCTACGACAGATCTTATTTGCTTCTAAATAAAAAATGTTTAAGATAATAAATTAAATTTATATTTTATGATTATTTAACGAAATAAGAAATTATTAAACGGGAATAGATGAAATTGGATAAAAAAGAAGAGAATAAGTGAGATTAGATAAGATAAATAAGAATAAGAAAGATTGGATGAAATAGAAGAGAATAAATAAGAATGGATATGAAAGATTAGGAAAAGAGAGATTGGGTGAGATGAAAAAGAATAGAGAAATTAGATAAGAAAAATGAGAATAAGTTAAATTAGATGATATAGAAGAGAATAGAAAAGAATAATTGAAAAAGATAAGAATAAGAAATATTGGGAAATCGTAATCGCCCGTATTCGTAATCGCCCGTGGCGGTTTAGGTCAATATTGACCTTGTATCGTACCATAGAAAAAAAAGTCTGGAACTTTTTTGCACTTTTGCAAAAAAAAGCATGGGTAGCTACTCATGGTTTTTTCTATATAAAAAAAATATAAACGGAATATTTTTTTTTAGTCTAAAATCGATATTATTATGAGCCTTGGCTTATAAACAAGAAAGCTACCCATGCTTTTTTTTGCAAAAGTGCAAAAAAGTTCCAGACTTTTTTTTCTATGGTACGATACAAGGTCAATATTGACCTAAACCGCCACGGGCGATTACGAATACGGGCGATTACGATTTCCCAGAAATATTAAATTATAAAGATGAAAATAAAGAAGAATAAATGAGAATAGATTGGATTGAATGAGAAAGATGAGAATAAAAAAGATTAGATGAAAAAGATGATAATACTGGAGATGCGATGGAATAAATGAGACTGAAGGGAATAGGTAAGATTTAATGAGAATAATAAGATTGGAAGAGATAGATGAGAATATATAAGATTAAATGAAAAAATAAGAATTAGAGAATAAATGATATTGAATGAGAAAGAGGAGATTAAACAAAGTTTGGCAAGAATAAATGAGGATAAACTCTTCGAAGGGTTTTAATGAAAAGTATTTTCTTTATTAAAAAAATGCTTTTGATTTGGAAAATAGAAAAAAATCAATTTTTAAGGTATTAGAATAATAAAACTAAAAGCCTCATTTGGATTTAAAATCCTTGGAGATATTTGTTGACATCCTTATCGTCACACCACATGATGATCACATGTATTCTTTTTTTTTTTCCATAATTCCTCTTATTGGATAATTTTCTATTGAAAAAGTTAAAAATTTTGAAATTTGGAAACTCATTTTAATTCAGTCTTAAGTTAAAATGACTGCCAACAAAGCTGAAGCAATGAAATTATTCAAAAAAGGCTTAATGTTTTACCGAGGTGATGGAGTACAAAAGAATAAAATAGCAGCATCAACATATTTTGCGAGTAGTGCAGATAAAGGAAATGTCATGGCAATGCTTTATTATGCCCAAATGCTATCAGAAGGAGATGGTGTTGAAATGAGTCGCTTAAAATCAGCTAATTACTATAAGAAAGCTGCAGATTTAGGAAATGTACTTGGAATGATGAATTATGCTCGCTTAATATACAATGGAGTTGAATCAAAAAATCAAAAGGAAGAAGCTGCTTCATATTTCAAGAAAGCTGCTGATAAAGGAAATGATGAAGCAATGTTTTATTACGCTGTTATTCTAAACAAAGGCGATGGCGTTGTTCAAAACAAAAAATTGGCTGCCAATTATTTCAAAAAATCCGCAGACAAAGGAAATCTTGATGCAATGAATGCTTATGCAATCATGATGCGCGATGGAGATGGCGTTGAAAGTGACAAACGAGAAGCCAATATGTACTTTAGACGAGCAGCTAACAAAGGTAATATCAATGCAATGGCAAATTACGGACAAGCTCTATTTAATGGAGATGGAGTTGAAGAAGATAAAAAGAAAGCCACAGATTTTTTGAAAATGGCAGCAGAAAAAGGCCAGCTTGATTCCATGTACATTTATGGGCTCATTCTTGATCAAGGAGAAATTGTTCAAAGCGATAAGAAAAAAGCTGTCGATTTTTTCAAAAAAGCCGCAGGTAGAGGACACCACCAAGCAATGTTTCATTATGCACAGCATGCTTTCAAAGGAGAAGGCATTAATATGGACAAAAAAGCGGCAGCAATCTACTACAAAAAAGCAGCCGATAGCGGAGTTACTGACGCAATGTGCTGCTACGCAAGCATGCTCAGAGAAGGAGACTCAGTCGATTTAAACAAAAGAGAAGCAGCAAAATACTACAAAATGGCAGCCGATCAAGGAAATCTTTGCGGAATGCTGAATTATGGACTCATGCTTCAAAATGGCGACGGAATTGAAGCTAATCAAGAAGAATCAGAGAAGTATATGAAAATGGCATCTGGAAATAGGCAAACTGAAGAATCTCCTCATACGAATAATTAAATGTAAATATTTCAATTTATCTTTTCTTATTTTACTTTTTCTTCTTAGAATTGTGGCATCCGATTGATTTAATGATAATATCTTTTTAATTATTCTTAGGACATTATTGATATTTTTTTTTTTTTTTGTATTTGTTTATTATATCATACTTAATGAATTTTTCCTATTTTATCTATTTATGGAAAGTATTTATTATTTTAAAAGATATTTCAATTTAGATATCAATTTTGAAAACGTTGAATTATTATTAAGACAAGACTGCATTGACATCAACAGCAAAGGTATTTAAAATCAAAAAAATCTATGGGATTCAAATCTAACTTTTTTAATAATATTGAGATATGTGATGACTTATGATATTTGACTCAATTTTTTAATTGGATAGGGTTAATGCATTCTGTATCTCATGGAAGTTCAGAAAATATTGAATTATTATAAAGACAAAAAAGGCATCAATGTCAGCATGAAAGATATTAAAAAAATTTAATTGATACACCAAAATCAAATCTACCTTTTTTCTAATTGATTTGAAATTTTGAATGATTACATGAATTTACTCTCGAATATTTCATAAGGCAACTTTGAATCATGATGCATATTGTGGAGATAAAGAAATTGTTGAATTGTTATTAAGGTATCAATATTCAAAGAATTTTCATTAAAAAACATTCATGATATTCAAATCTAACTTTTTCCCCATATGCTAGATTTTAAATCTAACTTTATTTGATTTCGATGGTCTCTTTGTTTTGTTATATTCTTTAACAAATTTGTATTGGAGAAATATTGAAAAAAAAAAAAAAAAAAATATTAAATATTCGATTTTGATACTGTTTATTTAAACAATATTCTATTGGTGATCAAGATATATAAGATACTGGTAAATTTAGGATGAAGATGAAGAACGTCTTCCGTATCCATAATGGTTCTTATATGGCTTATACTTTTTAGGTTTATATCCGCCGCCCATTGGATATGGTTGAGCTCCGTAGGCTGGCGGGGGTGGTGCTGCATAAACTGGAGGCGGTGCAGTATAAACTGGAGGTGGTGCAGTGTAAACCGGAGGAGGTGCAGTATAAACTGGTGCTGGCGCTACATATCCTGGTGCTCCGTAGCCTGGTGGAGGTGGAGCAACATATCCAGGTGGTGGAGGTGGCACATATCCTGGTGGTGGAGGTGGCACATATCCTGGTGGTGGTGGAACACCATACCCTGGAGGCGGTACGCCATAGCCTGGTGGATAACCTGACATCTTTATAAAACTATTTGCATAAAATTTTTCATAAGATTAAATATATATAATGTATTGAAAAATTTAAATTAAAAAAAAAAGTCATTGTTCTCTTTCTTTCAATTTTCAGGAACGTAAATTTTGTTCTCATTCATATTTTTGTGAAGTTTACTAGAATTATTATATAGGAAATTTCTAAAGCTTTATTTTTGTTTAAAAATATTCTAAGAGATAACAAGAGAAATAAAAAAGATGTACAAGCATTGGACTTTATTTGCTTTTAAAAATATCCTAAGATAGCTATTGTTTTGCAACTAATTAAACAAATGTATTACTACTTTGATGTATAATTGGTTTTCAGAACTATGATTTTTTTTTTAAAAGTATTCTTTATTACAAAATATTTTAGGCTTTGTAGCAGTGCATAATAGGAACAATTACGACAAAGATAAAAACAAATTATATAAGCTCTGAGAATAAAGGGAAATTAATAAAAAAAGAAAATATTAATAAAAAAATAGTTATTTAATTATAGACACCGTTATCAACAAATATCGAAATATTTTGGTTTGAGTTTTCATTGATATTCGAAGTTTGATTAACTTTAGAATATTTTTGTTCCTTATTTATTTTACTGATTCTGGTTTTATGCTTGTTTGATAAAATTGGGAATGGATTTGTTAAAGAGAATTGAATTTCCATTTGTCCATAAACTTTTCTGTTTTGATGCCCATTTTTAACAGGTTCTAAAATATTGATAGTTTTCATTTCAGTGTTTTTAGAATGTTTTGGTGATGGAAGATCAGATGCTTTGATTATGGTTGATGCAATAATTGGGTCATTTTTGAAAATATTTTTCTTCCTAAAGACAAAAACAATTTTATCTGTTCTATCGGTAATATTTACTTCAAAGAAATTGTGTAAATATTTCATTTTGTTAGCTTCAACAATTACTGCTTCTTTATAATTTTCTGGGAAAGTAGTAATACTAACACGAACTTTATCATTATCTTCAAAAAGATTTTTGTTGAAACAAATTGATTGAATATGGATATTTAAACCGTACATTAAAAAAATGAAATAAAAAATATTATTTATATATCATTCAAATATTGTATAAACTTTTTCATAAAATAATTGATTATTTTCATTTTATAAAATATTTTGAGAAAAGTTAAAAATAAATTTCAGAATATATATAGATGTGTCATGACTTATAAAAATGGATGTAATTGCTAGTATTAACATTATTTATTATTTACTAACATATTTTAACTTTTATGATATTTATATTTATTTATATATATATTTATATATTTATAATATTAATAATATAATGGGTTAATTATGTTCAAATAATTGAGAAAATAATCCATATAAAAAATATAAAATTAATTAAAAATATGTATATATCAATGTATTTTATATATATTTAAACATAAATAAGATATATATTTATATTATATAATATATATAATATATATATTCTGAATTATAATTCATATTATCAAATGAAATAATTGAGAATATATTCTTCTTTTTTTTATTTAAACAGCATTAAACAAACTGATGTAATAAGTTTATAGATTATTTTATTTAGAATATAATTCAATAAAAGGCCTAGGAGAAAAAAAAATATTTTTATGGTAAAAAATAAAAATTGACCTTTATACCTTAATATTTTGTTTAATTTTTACCTTTTTTTTAATGTTATGCGATATTCAGAAGAGATGTAAAGAGAGCAAACTTAAAAGTATTATTTTTGACATGTTGATTGATATCATATTTCGACAATCATCAGCACAAAAAATGGTTCTTTTATACTAGAAGAAAACTTTAATTAATATTAAACCGATTTGTCAATATTATATTTGATTAAATAAACTATAAAAAAACTTATAAAGCAAATACGCTTTTTTTCAAATTTTTCTTCTCAGCAATATCTACTTAATGTACTTTCTCATAATTATAACAAATTAATTATAATATAAAAATATGCTGATTTACAAAGTTTTATCAAAAAAAGTTTTCAGCATCAATACTTGATATCATTTTTTTGATATTTGTCGCTGAAGTGATGGTAAATATGATAAATCGGATCTAATTTTTTTTTATTCATCACAAAAAAGTTTGAAGCGATTTTAAAATTTTTCGTAAGTTTATGATTTTGGTTAACATTACCTTCTAAAAAAAGATAACTATCTAACGTATATTAAAATCTTTATTTTTATTCTTTTTTCGACGGAAGTTAACACTAATAATATACATTTTTCTTGATGTGAATAATAATTTTTTTTATTATTTTAAAACAAATCAATGTTTTAAATAGTTCTATAAATTATATTAAAAAATGATGAATGTTTAACCAAAAACGATTAAGAAAAGTTGATTTTTTGTTCAAAAATTTTATTCAAAAAAAGTATACCTTGAATTATCATAGTCATTTTTTTAAAAACTCACAATAAGAACTTATAATGGGCAGGAGAGGGAAAAAATGGAAGAGAATCAAATACCTTTTGATTGAAAATGGAAACGATACCTTGAAAATAGAATTAGATATAGAAGAAAAGATTAAAAGTCCAAGTGATTTAATAAAAATAAAACTTTTACTAGATGATCAAAAAGATAAAGAAACTTATAATTTTAAAAGTGCTCCACAAAAAGAAGAAAAGGAACTCTTTCTAAACAATCAAAAAAATTAATATAATATAAAAAACATCAAAGCCAAAAAACATTTTAAAATATAATGAACAAAGTAATAATTTAGATAATATCAGTATTTTCAGATACTGAAGGTGATTTGTTTTTTGATATTCATTATGATGATTAACCATTTTTATATGATTATTCATTTTTTTATTCTTAAAAATAGAATTTGTTCAATCAAATATTGATAAAATATTTTGTTTAAAAATTTATATATTTCTAATGTCTTTGGTGCTTTCTTGTTTTTTCTCGTTAATTTAGCAATAACAAGACATTTTATTTTTTTCTTTGTGTCAATTACTTAAAAAAAAAATGGGCAGGAATTGAAATCGAATCACTGAAAGAAGAATGGGCAGGAATTTTAACAATTCTGCTTTTTTATATAAAAACTCTCATTCAGTTAGTCATTTGATTAAATATCAAATGATAAGAAAATATCTTTTTCATCAGCAATCTAAAATAACATTTAAATAAAAAAAGCATGGAATAATTAATTATCATAATTATTTTTTTTTTATTAAAGTCTATATAGATTTTAAATACAAAAACATATTAAAAAGATTAATTAGGTATAAGGTCTTGGAAAATGAAATCTTTGTTTCCGTTTGCTTGATTCATCATCAATGAATCAACTTTCGAGAATGATTGAACATTGAATTCTTGCTTCTTTTCTTTATTTACTTGGTAATTTAAACGTGAAAATACTTCGCATAAAGTGAAATCAACTTCCATGCTGCCAACAATTTGTCTGTTTTCTTTGTTAACTTTGTTGTTATTATTTTTGTTTTGAATTGGTTCAAATATTGATATCTTTATATGCTCGTTGTTGCAAAGTTCTTTGAAAACTTTGATTTGGTCTGAGCGAATTACTGTTGATGCAATGATTGGCTCAAAAAATGAGACCTTTCTGAAAACAATTATCACCTTTTCTGTTTTTTCATTCATTTCTATCTTAAATGATGGTTGTTTAATGTTCATCTCTTTGACTTCCATTGTTTGGGCCTGCTTTTGTCCATCAGGAAGAGTTGTAATACTTATTCGAACTTTGTCATTTTCACTAATGATAGCATTTGAGAGATGGATTGACTGCATTTGGATATTTAAGGCTAACATCGTTGCTTTTGTTATTAAAAAAATGAATTCATTCTTTGAACTATATGATGTATTCAATTCTATAATTATTTTAATTCAAATTTTATGATTTTATTTGAATAAGCTTATTAAAAAAAATTGACATAAAATAATTTGAATTAATTTTATTTCATTCTTTATTCAAATTTGATTAAATAAAAAAAAATGCTATAAAAATAAAAAAATATAGATTTGCTTCCAAATAGTGGAATTTATTTATTATAACAGGCATTTAAACGAATTATAATTATAAACGTTTATAAAAATTGGTGTTGAATAAAATATTGAAAAAAAAATAATGGGGCAATCCGGGAATTGAACCCGGGACCTCGCGCACCCTAAGCGCGAATCATACCACTAGACTAATTGCCCTTCGACTTTTCAATTATTTTAAAATATTTAATGAAAAATATTTATAAATTGTAAGGAAAAAACAACAAAACAAATAATGTTTATTTTGTAAAAAAAAATTATTCACCGCATTGCATTGTAAAAAGAATAATATTTTTCATAAAAGTAAAGTTTATTTTTTCTGTAATTTGTCATTCAATAAGAATCCTTGATCACATTCCATTGCTTTTTTATTATATGTAAAGCCCATGAAGGCAACTTTTGTTAAATCTTGATCTCTTGATTCTAGGTAATCTTCTTCCTCTTCTCTTGGTTCAAATTCTTCGAAGTTAGAAGTATCAAGTTCATCTGTTACAGTTGGCATAACTGGAGATTTAGCATTTTGTAAATTATCCCAGTCAATTGAAGCAAAGAAAGGATGATTTTTAATACCTTCGAAATCAAGTCTTTCCTTGGGGTTGCAAAGCAACTTTTTCATAAGATCAATTGCTTCATCAGATAGTTCAGGCTCATCGGGGAATGTTAAAGTTTGCCTCCAACGAACAATACGAAGTGCTGTTGCACGAGGAGAATCATCTAAGAAAGGAGGTGCACCGTATAACATTTCATACATAATTGATCCAAGAGACCAAAAATCAACACTTTTTGAATAAGGATTCTTGAGAAGGACTTCTGGTGCGATATAATCAGGAGTTCCAACTGTTGAGCATATCTGATCTCTTCGTTTTTTTTCATGTATTTTCCTGTCTGTCAAAACTGGAGCTTCGCCTTTACTTTGAATTACTTCTGTAAGTTCATCGACTAATGATAATAATGGATCTGAATATCTGTTTTGTTTTGTTGATAAGCCGTAATCAGAAAGTTTGATATGCCCTTCTTTTGTAATAAGTAAATTGTCCGGCTTTATGTCTCTATGGATAAAGCCTGTTGTGTGAACATGATTGATTGCCATTAAAGCCTCTGCAATTATAAATTGGGTTTCTTCTTCGGTTAAATAGCCTCGCTTGATTAAAAGGCCCATTAAATCACCACCTTGTAAAAATTCCATCACAAGATATAGGTGTCTTGAATCTTGAAATGAGTAAATAAGTTGAACACTCCATGGATTGTCCGATTGTGTTAAACAGTCACGTTCAGAAAGAGTGTTTAAAATTTGTCCTTTTGATAACAGTTCGCTTTTATACAAAATTTTCATTGCATAAATTTGATTGTCTTCTTTATCACGAACGACATATACATCACCAAAAGCACCTCGGCCAATTAATTTAATTTTTTCAAATTGTTCTATTCTGAATACCCTCCTTTTAACTCGTTTTTTCTTATCTTGCTCTTTGTTAAATTCTTGTTCTAGTTGTTGCTTTTCATCTTGGTCGAATTCTCCCGAACTAATGATTTCCTTAAAATTTTCTCGCCTTTGTTTACTTTCGCGAGATTCTTTAAGGAATGTTTTGAAATGTTCTTCTAAAAAGAGTTTAGTAATATCTGTTTTTACTTGCGTAGCTCTTGATGGATGGGAAGCCTTTGAATTTCTTGAATTGGAGTCAGAATCGTTGGAACTCATGTAAAATTATAGAAAATTTATAATTGAAAAAGTTTAAATCAATTCAAAAAAAAAAAAAAGGTTTACTCATTTTTAAAGTATTTAACATTTTTTATTAAATCATATAATAATTATGACCATTTTTTTTTTTTTTATTTATTTCAAATATTAACATCATTGAAATTTTGAAAATCAAAAGGTTTAAAATTATAATTTTCAATTCGATTTTGGTTTGAAAATAAATAGTTTATTTAAAAAGTTCATTATGACCATATTTTTCAAAAGATATCACATTTAAGTTTAAAGCAATTGGCGTAAAACTTCAATTTTATAAAATTCAATATTCATAAAACAAAAAAATTGGATGAGAGGTAAACGTCTTTTTTTTTTTTTTAATTTTTGAAAGTGAAACGATACATTACAAAAATTAAAATATATTCATTAAATTAACCTAAAAAAGCAATATTTTTATTAATTAATTAAAAATAGAAATATATGATATTTTTAATTAATTTTGATTGAATAGGGAAATAAAGTGTAAAAAATAGTGTTTATTACTTTTTAACTTTAAAGTTAAGATTTGCAAATGCAATAATAGATTCCAAGATAAATATTTTTTTTTTCTTTGGACAATTTATTTTATATTTGCTTTTTTTATAAAAATCCCCAATCATGTTTGAAAGTTGTCCAAAGATAAGAATTCCTAAATTCCAAAAATGACAGCTTACTATCAATATGCCTGGTTTAAGTTATTTTCTTTTTTGATTGCTTATATAAATTGAAATAATTCTTTTTCTAAAGGAGAAAGAATTGAATACAAACGATAATATTATTTTTTGAATTTTGATTTTTCTCGTTATTTTTTAAATGACTCTCGAGCTTTTTAGCTCGACATCAACAGTAGAAACTAATCCTGGCCCAGGACAATACAACTCCGATCCCTATAGAACAATTGGAGGTCCACTTTCTTTGAAATATTCAATCAAGCCGAATCTAAAATCTACATTTCAAACTCAAGATACAGATACCTCAAAAGTTGATTTCATGCCTTTTCGGAATACATTAGATAGTCTTCCTCGCTATTGTAAAATAGCGCCACGTTATGATGAAATTCAAACTGATCATCATACAGTTGGACCATCCTATTTACCAGATTCCGACATTAAACGCCATAAAGGATTTACAATTAAGTCACGCTATTCAGATCATGATACAACTCCAACTCCAGGTCCAGGCACATACTTTCCAAAAGATTTACCAAAAACACAAGCTCCTCCAATGGGATCAAGACCTCCAATTGTACTTGCTGAGGCATCTTGTTCACCAGGGCCAGCAGCATATAATGTTTCTCGAGAATTAGGCGAGAACTCGTTAAAATTTTCAATTCGACCGATAACAGATCAAGTTATGGACGAACGGGAAAATCCTGGCTATACATACAATAATCCACTTATTCTTGGAAAAGATCGTCCAAAATTTTCTCTTTCACGATCATATCAAACAACTACTTACAACAATGGTGTTCCAGGTCCTGGAGCCTACTATCCTAAAGAACCAGGCAGCAATCTTCAAATTGGACGATCTATTCACCCTCGTTATACCCCTTCAAAAAATGATATTAATGATGTTCCATACGAAAATACACGTCAATTTCCAAATAATAAACGTCCAGCTACTATACACAAAAAATGTGGAAGGCCATATTTTTCAGGAGATGATTCTATTCCAGGACCAAATTTTTTCCCATCTTCAACTTTAGATCGAGGACGCCAACATTTTCTAGGAAAAAGAGAAATACCACCATCAAAAGATCCAGCTCAAACACCAGGACCTTGTAGCTACAATCTTTCAAATCAAATTCGCTCAAGTATGCCAGCATTTACAATGAAAGGTCCTTTAGCACGAGACGAATGGCTGCCAAAGGGGAAAATAGCACCAGGACCAGCTGATTACACACTGAAATCAGAAAATACCATGCCAAAATGGACTATTGGTGAAAGATCAATTAGTAGAGCAAGAGAAAGAGCCTTGAATGACCAAATGGTTCAAAGATCAAGGACTGCGGCATCAACTGGAAGAAAGAAAGATGAACAAGTTTCACAAAAACCTGAAAGATTGGCAAAAACTTCATTACATTAGAATCGAATTCATTCCTGGCCATTGTTTTTAATATTTTAAACGATTACTGCGCTTTATTTTTATTATTATTTTAATTAAATTAAAAGAATCATACCGAATTCCCTTTTTTTAATCTAATATCTTCTAATATAATTTTCAGCATCATTTTAAAGCCATTGGATCATAAATAGAAATAATATACAATTCTCAGGAAAGATTTGAATGTTCTTGAATGTAATGAGGAGATAGCAATATAATTATTCTCCAAAAATTCAAGGAAATCAAACATTTTTTGCTTGATATTCCCAATTAAATCATTAATTTATTACCAAACTCGCAATCAACTCCATGCATGTACAACAATTGGGCTGCTTTAATAAAATATTAGTTTTATAAAAATAATTATGTTTATAAAAACATATTAGAATGAATATAACATCAATAAAAACATGCAAAAAACTAAAAAAAACTTATTTCTCTTTAATTTACTAAAAAAAAAAATAATTAGCTTTTTTTTTTTTCACCTTATTCATTTCCTTCCTCTTCCTCCTCTTCATATTGATATTCGTATTCATATTCCACTCTATTTGCTTTTGCAGTTTTCAAGAAAATTTCACCTGTAGATCTAATGTACACAAAAAGTGGATAATCACCAACCTCAAGGTTTTCAAGCACTATGTTGTCAGTGAGAACTTTTCCAGCAAATAAAACTTGGATGGTTGAGTAATCACTGACACTATATTTACTACCAATGAATTGTTGAAAGGTCTTAACGGTCGCCTCTGAATCCAATTCAACAGTTTCCATTTCTTCATCTAAATTTGTCTTGTAATTGTACTTGATCTTTTGTTCGTTGATTTCCTCCTCTCCTTCTATCTTTATATCTTCAACTGACTGATTTATTGAAAGATTCTTTTGCGTTTCTTCTAAACGCGAGATGGTCGGCATGAATTTTTTGCGATTTGGTTTTTTTGTAGTTTCTTTTTTCTTATGTGGCTTCTCCTGCTCTGTTTGAGAATCATGAATACTTTCATTATTATTGCCATTGTCATCACATCTGACCTTTCTCTTTATTTTTTTCTTGCTCTTGCCAAAAGCAACATTGCTGGATGATTGGCCAAAATTATTTTTGTTGCCTTTTGCTTGATTTCTTGGTTTGAGAGTCTGACTAAATAAAATTTTTGCTTCTGAACTTGTTAATGAACCACTTTCTATGAGTAGCCTCGGTTCTTTGTCTTTTGATTCATCTGATTCTTTTGCTTCTCTGTCTATCATTCCATCTGGTTCTTTTGATTCATTGATTTTTGCTGATTTCTGTCTAAAGACGTAGAGAACATTGATGCTGTTTCCAATGGCATCCTTCTGTTGTATGCCAGCGAGGATGCCATTTATAGTATCGCTGTTGTTGAGGTGGACTTTGTCATCTCCGTCTTTGCATTTGAGCTCAATTTTGTAAGGCAAGTTGAGCCTTTCAACAACCATCCCTTTCAGCTCCTGTATGGTCACCGTCTCATCAATTTCTTGACTAAACGACTTCTTTTTTGGCTCAATGCTCTCATCAAACACAAATGTTATCCTCACTGATCTTTCAACCGGAGTTGTAGAAATAGTGATCTTTGGCTTTGGCTTTCGCTTCGACTTGCTCTGCTGTTGACTTCCGCCTGGCAACGAAGTAGAAACAGCGCCTGGTGAATGCTCAGCTGCGTTTGAGCCACCAGGCAACGACTTAGAAACCGGCGTTTCTTTAGTCGTTGGTCTTGGTTTTTCGGCGGCAGGCAATGTGACATTATGCGTCTTTTCGTCAGCTTTTGGAGGATCGAGTCCAGCCGGCTGCTTTGTAATTGACTCTTTTGCTTTTGATAAACCTGGTTCTACTGCACCTGACGTTGCTTTTGCTTTTGATGCATCTGATATTGAAGTACCTGGCGTTGCTTTTTCATTTGGCACAAGTGGCGGCTCTTTTGGAATTGGTGCTTGTCCAGTAACTTTTGTTTTTGACTTACCAACACCGCTTCCTTTTGGCGAATTAGTTGCTGCCTTATTTTTATCAGCTCGACTTTCTGGAGTTTTTGGTTCTGGCAGCGGAAATCCAGCTGGAAACTTACCAGTGGTGAAGTAAATGGGACCTTTTGGCAGCAGTGTTCTAAGCTGCACATTAATATCGTGACATCTCACTCCTGCTGGCTCAAGCAGTATGACATCTTCATTTGGATCTATGTTAAACTTTTTAACTGATTTAATGAATAACATCGCATCACCGACCGTTGACAAAAAGTCCATTTCCTGGCCGCATTCATTCTGGTTTATATGAAAAAACTTGTAGATTTTTTTGCCAATCACGTCATATTGCTCACCCTTTTTTATTTGATAAGCAAGTGGCAAAGCTTCCATCACTTTTGTATTTTCTGCTACAACCGCTTTTCTCTTCCTTTTGCCACTTTTTGGCTCTGCCTTTTTTTCTTCCTCACGCAACCAGAGAGTAAAACTGATTTGATATTTATTTCCATAATAATTCTGAAAAAAAGTGGCGATAGATGAAACTGTTTCACCTTCACAAAAATAAAATTCTTTTTGATCATAGCTGATTGTAACTGCATTTTCTGGTAATTGAATTTCAACGCTGACGCCTTCGGGGACTCCTTGTAAATGAAAACCATTGCGAGGAACTTTGATATTCCAGAGATAGAAGGACAGGCTGCTTCTGACTTTATCAGAAAAAGAAATACCTTTATCAGAAAAAGAAATACTTTTATCTATAATTTTTTTAATAATTTGATTAATAACCAATTTGGACGATTTTTCAATAATAATTGATTTGCCTTGGAAAAGAAAATTTAAATCTTCAATCGGGTTAATTATTTTAATTTTAAATCGGTGTCCATCTTTGAAAGACGATAATTCTTTTAATGGATCGATATTTTCAATTTCAAATTTACTTTCATCAATACCTATTTCTTTGGAAATCTGCTGCTTCAAATCTCCAATTGTTTTACATTTATTATCAACTTGAATGCTCTTGAGAAAGGTTTCATCTGATATATAATAAGTAAATTTGGGCATTTTAATATGTCAAAAAAATTTTAATTTCAAATAAAACAACCAAATATATCATTAAAAAGTTTAAATAAACGTATATTTATAATTCTATTTTGATTTTTTAAATAAAATGAATAGTTTGAAAGATTTAAGAGTGCCACTGGCCCAATGGATAAGGCGCCTGCCTTCGGAGCAGGAGATTTCAGGTTCGAGTCCTGAGTGGCACGCTTTTTTTTTAGAAAATCATAATTATTTTTTTTATAATGAAATCCATTGACTATATAAAAGAATATTCTCAAAAAATGAAGGAAATTCAAGAATTAATTCTTAATTTCTTAGATAATGATGATGATCAAGAAGCTCAATATAACAATTTAATTAAATTAATAAATGATCAAAAAATTCCAAGTGATAAACAAGGATTAAGGACAATTCTTCATTTGATATCAAAAATATGTGATAATTATCATCGATCAAAACATTTTTTCAACAAAATTGAAAAAGTCATCAAAAATTATCAAAACGAGATTAAAAACAACTTCTCAAATTACGAAATATTCAATATTTTCAAGAATAACAAGCGAATTCTTCTCTTTCTTTTTGAAGAGAAGATCGTTATTCCAGACAAATCGCTTTCGTGGATCATTTCACATGGCAAATTCTACGACCAAAAATACCCACAATATTTCTATACAGAATTCAAATCATTTTATGACGAGAGCCTAATCAAAGAAATCACATCAAGTACTACTGAAATCCAAAACGATGACTTCGAGACGTTTGAAATCAATAGAAAAAGTGGAGAGAACGATAACTACATTTGCAAATTGATTCAAAAAGACTTAGTTGAAAAATTTGTTTCTTTTTACACACGAACCAATTTTTCATTATCAAGTACTATTGAGCCGTCGATCTATGAAACTAATGCATTTTTGATCGATAAAAAACCGTCGTTAATTGAATATTCTGCATTTTTTGGATCAATTCAAATCTTCAAATTTTTGTTTTTAAACAACGTCGAATTGACCTCTTCTTTGTGGCTCTACGTCATTCACGGCCAATGTCTTGACTTGATTCACTTTCTGGAGGAGAATCATATCCGGCCTCAAAATGAGACATGCAATCAATGCTTCGATGAGTCAATAATTTGCCATCAAGTCGACATCATGAATTACATCAAAAACAATTTCTACGAAAAAGAAGGCGAAAACGTTTTTGACCTCTTTTGCCAAAGCCTTCGTTTTTACAACTTCGTTGACTTCTGTAATAATGAGTATTCGTTCGATGATAGTTTAACATTTGAAATGTTTTATCAGCTCTGCAAATTCGATTACGTTTCACTTGTCGATCTTCTTTTGAAAAATAAAAAAATTAAATTGAATGAGAGAAAAGTTTTTAAATTTTGCATGTTTTGAATAATGTTTATCAATTGATGGGTTTATTAATGGTGTTTTAAAATCAATATTGTTTTTGCTAATGTAATTTCAAATTGGTTTTCGTTTTGATAAAATTTCTCAAATATAAAATTTTTTTGAATGAAGTTTTCAATTGAAGCTTTTTTAATGAAATTTTGTTTTAAAGATTGAGATAAAACACCTTTATATATTGCTTCTGAAAAAGGAAATTCTGAAATTGTTCAGCTCTTGTTATCAATGCCTGATATTGACATCAATGCAAAATCAATTTTTATTACCAAAATTTTTTATGCAATTTCAAATTTTGTTGGTTTTTAATCACATACATATTTATGTTGTTTCATTACATTCTTAAATATTATTTGAATTATATTTCAAAATTCTTTTTTTTCATGAAATATCAATTCTTTTTGTCATGACATTCATTTAATTTTCTAGTCGAATTTCAAAATAGTTATTAAAAATAAAATTTGAAATTTTTTTTTATGAATGAAATTTAATGAAAATTATTTAACGAAAATACAGCATTACACGTTGCTATTAAAAAAGGAAACATAGAAATTGTAAACATTTTATTTAAATATCCAACAATTGATGTTAATGATAAATCAATTATAAATCATTTTATTTTTAATATCATTTAAAATTCAATTGTTTTGAATAACATTTTAAAATAATTTTTTGTTTTAATTTCATTTCAATGAAATTGTTTTTAATCCAATTCTCATAAATATTGTTTAATACTGTTTTTAACTCCAATGTCTTTTTCATACAATTCCAGAAATCTCTTTTAATTCAATTCTTAAACTCATTTTTTCAATCAGTTCCTTTTTCAATAGTTTTTTTTTCATTATATTCCAAATTCTGAGTTTTTAAAAGAAGTTTTAATTGAATTTTTAAATGACATTTAAAGCATTTTATGTTTTATTTAATTCCAACAAATTCGATTTAATAGAATTTCAATTAAAATTTTAATTGATGAAATTTGAATCAAAAAAATTAACAAAACACCTTTATATATTGCGATTGAAAATGAAAATCTAGAGATGGTTAAATTATTATTGACAAGAAGAGACATCGAAATAAATGCTACATCAATTCTTATCTCATAATTTTTTTCATACAATTTCAAGTGAAAATTTTAAATGATATTTTAATTTCTTTTGTTTCAAATGGAATTTTACAATATTTTTTTTTTTAAATGAAATTATAAATTAGTTTTTAATGAGAAAACAGCGTTACATGAAGCAGTCGAAAAAGAAAATTTGGATATACTAGTTCAACTTTTAATATCAAGACAAGATATTGATATAAATGCAAAATTAGTTTTGAATTTTGTTTCACTAATATCATTTAAGAGCTTTATATTTTAAATGAAATTTAAAATTGAATTCATTTTTATACAATTGAATCATAACCGTTTTAATGAAATTTCAAATCACTTCATTTTAATGAAATTCAAAGGTTTATTTTTTTTAATACAATTATATTTTCATTTTTAATGAAATTTCAAAATTCAAATAATTAATGAAATTAAAAAAATCATTTTATTTTTTAAATGAAGTTACTTAAACATAATATTCTAATAGGATTTTACCAAATGACTTTTTTTTCATAAAATTGAAAAACACTTTTTTTGACGTCATTTTTACATGATTTTGGCTTATGTAATTTTTTTTATCAATGTTCAATTTATAAAATTTAAAATTATTATTTCTAGTGAAGTTGATCTTTTATTATTCAAAAAACAGCTTTGTATATTGCAGTTGAAAAAGGAAATGTTAAAATAGTCCAACTTTTATTATTACAAAAGAATATTGATGTGAATGCAAAATCAATGATTCAAACTTTTTACCTTTCTAATTACATTTTTGAATCAAGTTTGATTAATTTGATTTCAAAATAAATATATTAATGATATTACTCATTTTATTATTATATGACATTTCAATTATATAATTCTCATTTCGTTTCAAATATTTTTCTTTTTGAAATAATATTTCAATTTTTTAAATTTTCAAATAGCATTCAAAAACTTTTCACTTTTTCATAAAATTCAATTCAATTCATTTGAATGTAATTCATAATCAAACATTTAAATGAAATTTTTATTTGTCAATTCATAAAACAGCATTGCACATTGCAGTTCAAAAAGAAAGTGTTGATATCATTGAACTTTTATTAAATCATGATGGAATAAACAAAAATGAAACAGATGAAATTTTCTATGTTTAAAATTTAAATCAAGTTATCTTTTTTCATATTTAATGATTTTTATGATATATTTTTTTTTGAAGAAGGCCAGTGGAATTAACTGACAAGAATGAAATCAAATGTTTATTCAGCTGAATAATGATTTTATACCAATAAAACATTAATATTTAAATTATTTTTTGTTATTATTTATTATATCATATAATTCAGATTGCATATTTTAAATCAAACTAATTTGAATATCGATTAAAATTATAAAACTTATTTCATTTGAATGCAATTCTTATATTTTTAAACAACAGTGATAAAATATATGATTTCTCTTAATGAAACCAATTTTTGAAAAAAATGACAATAACTTGGCAGACTTTTTTTTTGAACAGTTTGGTGGACCTTTTACAACTTTCAAATTTGAATTTTATTTTGAAAAAATTATATATGCTTTCTGAAAATTGAATATTGTAAAAGGTCCACCAAACTGTTCAAAAAAAAAAAAAAGTCTACCAATAACTTTTTATGAGAAAAAAGAGTTATTCAAAAAGTGTTAATTGAGAAAATGAAAATATCTGACAGGTAACTCTTTTTTTTCTCATAAAAAAGAGTTAATAATAATAAAACCCATTTAATTATTTATTAAAGAAAATATTTTATAAGCCGACACTGTCTTCTTCTCTATCACTCAATTCTTTAGACAAGTTCAACTTCTTCTTATGGAACGCGAAATACCAAATAAGAATCGAAATGATTGCAATGAGGACAACAGCTCCAACAACAATTCCAATGATTGCGCCAATAGGGAACTTTTTCTTAGAACTTTTTTCAACCACCGAGTACTCGCTTGGTATCTTTATTGCTCCTGTTGGCAACGATGTCACGTTGAAAAACAAGGAACCATCATTGTTGCATGCAACATCAACAACACGATCATCGCCCTCAAATTCAGAATAAAAATCAGAACTAAGTTTAACTTTTTCTTTAAAACCGTCACATTCTGACTGATCTTTAAATTTGAGTAAATCACGCGACACTCCAACGAATTGCGAATAGTCAGTTATATGGTCAATATTGTCACTTTCGCCAATATAATTGAGAGTAAGGCTTTTCGGCTTGTTGTCTCCAGTGAGAAAACCAGGAACAGGCGGAATTGAAGCCAGTCTATAATTCAAAATCAAGTCTGGATTGTTGGTTATAACTCTGGTGGCAATGAGCGACGATTCAGGACCGAATTCAAATGACTTTTCAACGACCAATTCTTGATTATTTATTCTTGCAGCTGTTCCTGTTGACACTTTAACGTCGTCTGTTATGACGGTTTTTGTGTCACCTTTCGAGGAGACCAGCAAACTTGGACTACTTCCAGTGAAAGTGAGGTTCGTGAAGGAGACATTCAGATTGGTGTAGTTCATCACTTTTCTCTGTGAAATGATTTGTGGATTGACAAACTTGACCGATCTTAACTCGTCTGCTTTTCCTTCACCGCTGACTTCGATGTCTTTCTCACTTCTCACGTCGAGCGATTGCAAAGCAACGATTGGAACATCGTTGACAACGGCTTTCTCACTTCCAGTGTTGATTTCAAAGCTTCCGAGAACTCTTTCGACTTTAGACCAATTTCCAGTGAAAGTTATAGATTCAACTTCATCACTTTCATCATCAGATAAAAGTGCCACTTTTGGTTCATTTAAGAACGATTTAATACGCTTGATGAATGACTTTACTCTTTTAGTATTTTCATTGTTTTCAAGCGTCATCATGCCTGGAATCTCTTTTATTCTCAAGTTTGTTGTAAAGTGAGAATTGACCGAGATTGCCTTGACTTCCAATCCGTCTTCAACAGTTGATTCAGGGATGTTGAATGAAATGTTAGATGTGTATGAATAAACGATCATTTTCCCTTTAATTTTAGATGCATCAATTGTGTAGTTCACTTTTTCTTTAATCTTGAATGTATCGTCGTTTAATATGCCATCCAATCTCAAATGCCAGTAATTCTGCGTGAAGTTTATCTGGTCGACAACGAGCAGATTCAGCGGATCAAATGAAAGAGGGAAAATCACAAGATCATTGAATTCCAAATCAGCCATTTTCTTGTATGTCACTGATTCAGTCAAAGTTGTCACTGCATTGAAGTCATTCTTAAGTTGTTCAAGATTCGAGAACGACGAAGAAGCAGCATAAAAGTTCTGGCAATTAATGTGTGTGCCAAAGTAGTCAACATTGGCAACAATGAATGATTGGATGCTGCTGAATGTAACCGATGCTTTGACCTGATATTTGGAAATCTTAGAGAAGAAGCTTTGATAAATTCGATTCTCTTGAAGCTCGTATTCATCAGATCCGAGCTCGGTCCAATTCAAAGCATCAAGGTCATCAAACATTTGGTAAATATCAGAGATAGAAGCGGATTTAAAACCAAGAAGAAAGACGTTCGAATCACCTCGAATTCCACCCAAGTTGATCGCTTTTCCTTCAGGAAGATCATCGAGAACAACAACGATGAAGTTCTTCGTGATATTGCTTTTGATCTTGCTCGATGCGTCCAAGTCGGACTCAGTCAAAGTGACGACCAATTCAATCTTCTCGAGGATTTGAATGTAAGTTTCATTTGACGTGTAAAAGATGAATTCAAAGCTCGAGCCAGGAATCGATGTTGGCCTGAATCCGATGCATCTTCCATCTTCTGTTTCTTCGAATTCAGAAGTGATGTAAGTGTTTGAAAATGAAGGGACAAAACGTTCAAATATCTCAACAATTTCTTCATCATCGGGATCGCCGAAAATGCCTCTCAAAATGTTCATTCCGACTCTTGTGTTCCATGACGTTAAATTGCCGATAGAGCCGCTTTTTGCACAAATGACATTGGAGGTCTTATTGAGGCCATTCTTGTACAGTGCAGTGATTGGGAAATCATTTCTTGCAATAGACAGAGTGCTGACTACATCATCATCATCATTGTCATCATCTTCTTCAACAGGAACGATTGTGAGTGGCACAACTTTGTTCTCAAGATCGTTGAGAATGTCGGCAAAATCGCCGATTTTGCTCAATGCAAATTTGATATAAAAGTTGGACCATTCACTAACTTTGTCACTTTCTGGCTCTGTAAGTTTGTTGTCAGTGAGATACTCTTCATAGAGCTTCCCAAACGACTTCGACAAAGATTCGTAATCAACGCTGTAAGGAACACTGATAACGCCTCCTTCTTGGAAGTTGACTACTGACTTGAAACGCTGAAATGAATTTGAAATCCTTTTGTAGACAACTCTTGCATTTCCAATCAGATTCAGTTCATTCATTGCGTTGGCAAAAATGGTCAAATTAGGTGAATTTGCAAATATATAATAATAGTCATCAAACTGTGCAGTAGTTCCTTCAAATGAAAGCGATGCTTCACCTTCATTTTCAATGGTCAGGTTGTCAACAAATTGTACATAGTTGTCCATGATGTAAAAGGACGAACTTCTCTCAGCGAGATAGAGAGTCGTTCTTGAAAAATCGTTGACTGGATAGTTTTTGGCCTTGAAGACAAATGGGCCATCAATGCGGAACCTTTTGTGATAACTTGAGACATATGAACCGTTTTCTAGAAAATAACCGGCAATTTCACTTTTTGTGACAATTGGCCAATTTCCTTCAATTATTGGTAAATTTTGTGAAGCCGTTTTTTGCCAGGAATGATAGCAAATGTATGGTGTAAGCAGGTCATTTTCAATAAGGTCATTTTCGGCTTTTATGATCGTTCCATTTACAATGTAATTGATGACAGTAAGCCGATTTATATCTGATGATAGAATGACTTTTTTATTACTAGGAAATTCATAGCTGATACGCTTTTTACCATATTCTATGGTTACGTTTTCTGGTATATAAAAATAAGGAGACCCATATTCATAACAATATTCTTCATCATCGTGGATATCAATACTACAGGTTACTTTGCTTGTGTAAAATATATTTAGCTGATCATTATCGGATTCATAAATATAAAATGTGGATAGAAAAGATGAAACGTAAATATTTGAAACATTGAATTTACGTACATTAATATTGCTAGAGTATAGATATAATGACTTTGAGGCACCTTTGAGAGATAATGTACTGCATATAACTTCATTGCATTTTAGATATACACTATCACTTTGAGCTGGATTAATATTTTCAAAAGAAATATTAACACCTTCAGCAATAATTGCTGAATGAAGGTTACTTTTTGATTCATCAGTAATGCTTGTTTGAATAGTTACTTCTGAAGAACTAATATCTTTGAATATAAAAATATAAAAAATATCATCTAAATAAAAATCATCTAGATTCACCGATTCATTATTATTTATAAGATTGATAGAAATGTAACTTTCTCCATTATTATTTGCACCAAAATTTTTAATGAAATTAAGAGAAAAATAACTTTGATTGAACTCATCTGTGCAATTATAGCCACTAAACTCGCATCTCTTAAACGTAAATGAATTTGCCTTTTTTAATAATATAAGGAAGAAAACTTGTAGAAAAGGAATCAACATTATGAAAATGATTTTCGGAAAATATACAAGCTTATATTTTTTAAATCTAGATTTATCTTTTAATATAAAAATTATTTTTCTGAAATTATATAATATTTTAATTTTTACATATTATTAAATATTATATAATAGATTAATACAGGAAAAATACTTTAAATAACAATATATTTATATTTATTTTTATTTCTGTTAGCTCACAAAAACCAATCTCAAAAAAAATAAAATGTATCATATCTCAAAATATAAAATATAAAATTTAATTTTAATCAACTTTTGTGTATATCTATACTATTTTTTAAATATTATAATATAATATTTATATATTTATATTTATAAACACAATATAATCAGATTTCAAATTTATTTCATTTTGTAAAGATGATTGTCTCAAATGTTTTTATTTTGTTTCAAATTAAAAGTATTGAAAAATAAAACGTGCATCGAAAAATCTAAGAAGTTATATAAATCATTTTAAATATATTATTAAAAGATAATTATTTTATTGGAGAAAAAAAATTGAATTTCTAAAATATCGTATATCCGTTCAAACAATTATTTTAAAGTATTTTGATAGTTATTTATTAAAATGATTATTACATTGACAAATAGTAATTTATATAAAATATTATATTTTATTTCTCACAAATTTAGTTTGATTACTGATTTATTTCTGAGTGAAAATAAAAAATGAATTAGATTAATTACGGTAGGTTTAAAAAAGACATTTTTAAGGGTGAAATTGGATATGATTTGTGAAGAATCATTCAAAAAATTGAATGTCATTTCAAAATTCATCAACAATTTACCGAAAAGAAAATAATCTCATACAAAAACCGCTTTTTTGAATGGTTTCATTTAAAATCTCTGATTTTTTTTTTTTTTTAATATATTCATTCACTCAATCCACTTTTACTATATATATATATATATATATAAGTATTTTTGAAGTACTACAAAGCTATTCAATTTAGTATTTTGCCTTGATTCAAAAATAATGTTACTAATCACTTATATAATTAAAAAATTTTGGCATTTGGTTCTTTTATTTCATGTTTGAATACAATATTAAGATATATTAATAACTATTTCAGATTTTAAAAGATTATCCTGTTTTGACAAACTATTACTTGATTTTCAAATAAAAAATGCTTTTCTAAATAAAATTTGAAATATTTCATATAACAAGTCATATCATAAAATTTTATTTTCTAAAATCAAAATTCACTTTAAAAAAATGCATGAATCAATAAAAAATTAATTATAGAACATGATTTTATAAAAAATAATCCAAAAAATACACTAGAAATAAAAGGGTCAAACGCGAACTCTTCATTTTTTTTTTGGGTAGTGACCCAAAAAAAAAATTTGTGGTCGGGTTAATATTTTGGGGTGACCTTTCGAAGGTTTAGTTAGGTCTTATTTAAATAATAAATATTTCTAATAATAATTATAAGAATTATGAAGAAAAATTGATTTTTTTTTATTTGAATAATAAAAAGGAAATGACATGTGAAATAAAAAATCATTTTTATTTGCTAAATGGATGAGAATCAATTAATAACGAAAGATGCTGATGAATTTCTATCATTAAATTCTAAAAGATATGAAGTTTTTTCCAAAATCTATGACATAACAGAAGAAACGTATCAAGATACAATTCAAGATATCCAAAATCACAAAGATATCCTCTTTAAAGATCATTCAAGTTCAATTTTCTTTTTTTATAACATTGTTCACGCATCAAAATTTCGATTTAAAAAGCTTGAATTAATTTTAGATATTTGCATCTATTTTTCGTCAGAAATAAAGAAAAACAATACCACAGATATAGAATTAATTATGATATGTTATTTCTTTTCAAATGGTCTCAATTATCTTTTCAGCAAAAATTTTTTCTCTATTGAATCAATTACAGAAGTATCATTCAATTCAGACGAAATTTTCATAACGTTTTTACCCGAAATAACAGAATATGACAGTGAATCTTCAAAGAATATTATGAAGAAGAAGAAAACGACGAATTGAAAGAATATTATGAATTTGTCAAATCCAATCCAAAAGACCACTTTTTGAATCGTCAATTGAATTATCATCCATCATCACTTCACAAGTCAATTCGAGAAGATGACATAGAAACATTTCAATCAATATTATCAAAAAATAATTATGATTTTAATTATCGAATAAAAAAATCATTTTATGAAAGAATAAAAATGATAATTGGATGAAGATATGTCATTAATTCAAATTGCAGCTTTTTATGGGTCATTGAATATATTCAAATTTTTATTTATTCAAAAAAACATAGAATTTAATAAAAATTTATTAAGTTATGCTTATGCAGGTGAAAACATTGAAATAATTCATTTATGTGAACAAAAATGTAAAATTGAAAAAGCTTATTTTCAACCAATTTTCATTCATAGACAAGATTTTTTAGATTATTGTATTGAAAATTATGAAAATGAAATAAATAATGATGAAATTTCAATGATTAAAAATATATTAAAAAATTTTGTTATTAATGAAGATAATATCTATGAAATTTTGAATTATGAATCACTTTCATGTTCACTTTTCGCATCAAATTTTGATGTGTTTGAAAAATGTTTAAGAAAAATCATTTTTATTGTTAGAAATTATGATAATTTAGATAATATTATCTTTCAAAGAGATTATTCTTTAATATGTAATTGTTTGTTTGATTTTGAATTGTTTAAATTTCTTTATTCTCAAAGAAAACCTCAAATTGAAAAATTGAAAATTGGTTCATATTTTCTTGCTATGATGAATTCTGCTTTAAACAATGCAAATGATACTTTAAAATTTTTGTTCTTTGAATTAAAAGAAAATAAACTATATTGTTATGAATGTTTTAGAATTGGATTGAGATTTAATCATGATTTTGCGAATTTTATTCTCGATTTTCAATTGAATGAAAATCATGAAGATCAAAAGTCACTTTTTCATTTCTTTAAATCAAAAATTGATTTAAAAGATGCTTTAAATGCTATTAAATGGTATAATGAAGATATTGTCGTTAAAATGATTCAATTATATGATATCATAAATGATAGTAGAATTAGAAAAATTTTTGTCAGAAAATTGATGAAAAATTTATCAAAGAAAATGGTTTTATCGCTTTTTGATAGATTATCGCCTATTTTGCCAAGCGATTACTGGAATGATATTAAATGCAATTTAAAGGAAATGGGTTATTTAGAAATATTTGAATACATTAAAAACAATATTTCACATGTTTAATAAAAAGCAAACCTAAACTTTAATATAGCAATTTTGTTCTTTTTTTAGAGAATCTGAAGATGGTTTTTATATAACTTTACTATATTGTAAATTTAGTTTTTTATTCTTAAAGATTAATTAATTAAATTATTCTTAACGATAAATTATTCTTAAGTCCAATTTTTATACCCCAAGACTTAACAAGATGCTATTATGTAATATAATTTATCGTTATACTATTTTAATATTTTATTTTTAAATATTAATACATTTTAAAATAATAAAACCAATTTTAGAACTCAACTTTTATTTTATTCTACATGAATCACCTTTGTCATCTGATAAATTAAGAAAAATAACTATTAAAAGTTTCAGTAGCAATGTAATTGATTGATTCTTCAATATTTATGTTTTCTTTAGCTGAAACTTCGAAATACTTAAAATCATACTCTTTTTTTATTTTTTCCAATTCTGGTATCACTAATTGGTTTCTTCTTTTGAGATCGCATTTATTAAGTAGAACTACAACTGGTATTTGACCAATTTCTTCTCTTATTTCTTTGAAGAGTCTCATTGAATAATCCAATGTTTCATCATAAACTAAATCAATAACAATAATAATAAAATCATTAGGGTTAAAATAAGTTCTAATTATATCATGGAAAATTTCTTTTCCACCTGTATCCCATATCTGAAGTTTTACTTTATTTCCACCAAAATTAAGATATTTTACACGAAAATCAACTCCAACTGTAGCCATTGAACAATCAAAATATTCATTATTAATGTATCTATAAAAAATATTAGTTTTCCCTGTGCAACTTCCGCCTAAAATAACGGCCTTGAAATCAATTTGAGATTCATTAACTGAAATATTTTTATTATTAAGTAATGAACATCCTGTAAAAGCATCCGATTCAATTTTTGTTAGTTTATTAAGAAATTTAACTTCTTTTAATCTTTTACAATTTTTAAAAGCAAATTGATGGATTAAGTAAACAGATCGCGGAATAGTTATTTCTGTAAATGAGCACAACTTAAAAGTGGAAGTTTCAATCGATGTAATTGAAGATGAAGATTGAAATGAAATACTTTTCATCGAACAACAATGATTAAAAGCATTATTTCCAATTGATTGAACAGAAGAAGGAATTGTTATTTGTTCCAATGATGTGCACCAATAAAAAGCGTGGTCGCCAATAAAATTAACAGAAGAAGGAATTGATATCTCTTTCAATCTTCTACAATAGGCAAATGAAAACGAATCAATAGAGCATACAGAAGGAGGAATTTTAACCTGAACTAATGATGAACACTTACTAAAAGCGTTGCTTTTAATGTATTCTACAGAAGTAGGAATTATGATTTCTTTCAACCTACAACAATCACAAAATGCAAATTGATTAATTGATATTACAGAAGAAGGAATTATGATTTCTTTCAAATTTATACAACCTCTAAAAGTATCATCTTCAATGGATATAATGGGAGAATCAATTGATACTCGTGTTAATGATGAACAGCTACAGAAAGCTTTATGTCCAATAAATTTAACAGATGAAGGAATTGTTATATGAGTCAAAGATTCGCATAATCCTTTACGTTCTAGATCAATAATTCGTGATAAGGTTCCATTGGTCGCATATTCAGAAATAATTACTGGAAATGGTTGATTTTCAAAATTATTGGGACTATAACCAATGAATTTTAAGACTGCGGGATGATCTAAACTCGCATTTATATTAACTTCTCGTGATAAATTAAGCATATCTTCTTGTGAATTAACATTTACAGGTGCAAATAAGATCTTTGCTGCATAAATCTGCCCTGTTTCTGTATCTTTAATTTTATAAACTTCACCAAACTGACCTCTATCAATTTTGTTGAGCTTGATGTATTTAATAAGATCAGGATTTTGTTCTGTTATAGAGTGTCGGGAAAAAGTGGGTTTCAATAGGAATAAGTGGGTTTCATATCACATTTTTAATTCAAATATTCAATTTAAATTCAATACTTTTTTAAAAATTGAATAAAAAACTTTAAAAATTCAAAAGAATCAAATTTTTTTAAAAAAAACTGATTATTATTACAAAACGATCTTTGAATTGGCTTGTAATGCATATAAATAGCATTTTGATAACTTTTTTACAAAAATTGAAGAATATCATATTCGATTTGATAATTTTTTTTTTCGATATATTGGCTATTTTATAGTTTAAAACACTTGAAATCTTTATTCAATTGCGGCAAAGCTATTAATTTGAAGAATTGAGAAAAAAGTTTTAATAATATTCTTTTTTAGATCATCCAAAGTAGTTCAACAACTGTATAAAATAAAGTGAATTATAATAATAAAATTAATAATAAAAATAAATTAATAGAGAATTAAAAATTTAGGTTTTTAATTAAGATGTAATAAATCATTATTTCAATTATCATCATTTTTATTCTTTTTTTGCTTGTTTATGAATGCTGGAATTGGAATTCTATAACTTTTATTTGTTTCTTGCGACTTTTTTTTCTGGAAAATGTATAATTGGTTTGGTGAAATCGGTAAATGAGATTGAATCAAATGTTCGATGTATTCAATTGTATAATGCCTTATTCTTGAGCATAATAAAATGTTAAAAGTTGCAAAAACTTGAACACATGAAATGTTTACAAATTGAACTTGAGAATCTATTCCAATACATCTAAATGCTGCTCGGCAACTCAACGATGTTGTAGCCTGTATCAATGAATTGTGAATGCGTATGATTTGATTAGTTTGTCTTGTGAGATTGTGGTTATAACGATAATTGGACATGAATCTTTTGGCAGTAGCAAATATCCCCAAGTCAAGGGGCTGGGTTTGTTCTGAAGAATGTGCGGGTAATATATGGATAATTAAATTTTCATTTGAAAGATCAATATTTTCAAGGATATTAATATGAGCCCCCAAACCGTCATAAATTAATAAGGCAGGGCCGAAATAATTAAATGCTTCTCTTGTTTCATGCAATTTTGGTAAAAAAACTGAGGTAAACCAATGAGAAAAGGCATCATAATTTATAAATCCACTTTCAGTATGGACAATTTGAAAAGATTCTGGGGATAAATGGTCAAATATTTCTGAATCTACTGAGCTTCTTTGAACGACATATTGAGGTTTGCAAAACAAACCGTAAGGATTTATACAAGCTAGACATGTAGCATGCTTAGTGGCTCTTGAAACTGGAAAAGGAGCAGATGTTTTATTGTAATTGATAGGAACTATTACTCAATGTCTTTGTGCATCTGCAAAATCTGAGTGCCCCATTTCGTCCAGATTGAATACAAATTGCAGAGGAATTCCTTTAACCTTTCTGCTTAATAAATTAATGTTATTCTCTATATCTTCAATATTAACATTAAGTCGTGAGTCTTCTAATGGCACTCCAAGCACACTTTTAAAAAGAGAACTAAAATTATTTCTAATTAAATGTCTAACTGTATCGGAGTATAGATTTTTTCTAAAATTCTCATTAATAAACTTGATGATGTCGTCATAAGATGGATAAATTTCTTCTGCATGCAATCTTTTAATTTCTTTTTCTAGAAGTGACAACTCGGCATCATTTAGTTTTGATGGTCTTCCATCTATTCCTTCACCACGGAGGAATTTCTGATGATCTTTCCTTACAAGCTGTCTTGAAACTCCAAAGACATCTGCTATTTTCTGATATGAAACATTTATTGTATCATTTTTCATCCATTGACAGATTAATCCCACCTGTTCAAAAAATGATGTTGACATTTGGAATTCTTGTGATTGAACAATTTGATTGAATAGCATCTGTTCGATTAGATCTCCTTTGAACGGATTTATGATATCTTTTGGACCTTTTAATTCCTTGCTGCTTGCCATTAATGTTAAAAGTGAGATTATTAAATTTTCTTGTGAATTTTTTCAATGCATATTTCTTTCGTTTCTTTCAATTTTCAATAAAAAGATAACAATTTTTCTAAGGAATATTTCAATATAAATTTCAATTATATTTCAATTTTTTATTAAACCTCTTTTAAAAAGCTGAAATTTTTATCAAAAGAATGAAACCTACTTACACTTTTTCAGAGAAATTGCTAAAAGTCTTTGAAATTTGAATGCTAAAAGTGATGTGAAACCGGCTTAATCCTATTGAAACCCACTTTTTCCCGACACTCTAGTCATGTAAAAATACACAAACAAATTTAAATTCAATTTGAAATTGAATAGTTGATTTTTGAAATAAACTAAAAATCTCATTTATCTTAACATTATAATTGTTATATTACACCCCGAGCTAAAGTCTATTTTAAACGGCTCTTATTACATCAAAATATCATTTATTCAAAAAGCCAAAAAAGAGCATATTTCATGAAAATAAAAACGTTTTTTTTTTTAGTTTTTTGGTTAACAAGTTTATCTTTATATTTATATATATATATTAAAATTTGGTTAACAAAATTAATAAAAAAAACTTAACGTTTTCCAAAAATAACGAGCTGTAATAAGGACCTTTCAATTTGTTTTATATGGCTGAAATTTCAATAGTCTCTTGTAATAAGAATTCAATACTCCTGCTTTAAGGAGTATTGAAATTATTTTATTCGTCAAATAATTGAATACTTTTTGCTTTAAGGTTTGAGTACTTTGCTTTAAGGATTCAATACTTTAAATACATTTTCAGAGTATTTTATAGAGTATTTTTTACAAAAATATTGGATATATTGCATTATCTTTTTGTCCTCACGACAATTAAATTGCACAATATACTTATATATTTAAGATTATATATAAAAACATTTATTATTAATATCAAGATACAAAATAAGACAAATTTCGTTTTAATTCAACCGAACATTTTGCTTTAGATAATCATAATATCTATAATTATAATGCAATATTATTATTAATTTCATAAAAAAAATCTTATATATCTATAAATAACCAAAATATTTATATATTTATAATAATAAATTTCTTTCAATTTTTAAAGAAATAAAAAAGTCCATTTATTCCTATCATAAAATGGTTTAATATAATGTTTTATATTTATTTTGATATATATAAATGTTTGAATATTCTAAATAATAAATATATTATTTTTAATCGTTTAAAAACCAAAAAATTAATGTTCTTACATTTTGGGCTTTTTCAATTTATGTAATAAGATTTGAGAAATACTGTAATAAGGAAAAAATCTTTGATTTTTCGAACAAAAATTATAAATATATGATAAGTATAAGATTATAAATTTAAATAATTTTTTTATTTATATATATATTTGTAATTAAACAAGATACTCTTATTTATAATTTTTTTAATTAAGGTCATAAGTTCGTTTGGCAGCTCGTCTTTTTTTTTTTAAAAAAAAATTCTTATTACATTTTTATTTTTGAAAATGTAATAAGCTCGGGGTGTATGTTATATATTTTAAAAATATTTATATTTAGTAAAATATAGATTAGGGGAGTACTTCTAATTTGAATAAAAAGATTCAATGAGCTTTCTCAAATCGAAAATAACGAATAAATTATAGAAAAAATATTGAATTAATATAATATATAATTATTTTTTTATATTATTGAAATATATATATTAATATGATAATTTCTATTTCTGTATATATATTATTATATATATATTAGGGTGGTCAAATTTACCCAAATGTGCATTTTTTAAAAAATGTGGGCCAAAATGTGGGTTTAATGTGTCACAACGTGGGCCAATTCAAATTGTTTTGATTCTATATATAAAGTTATAAATTATCAATTTACAAATCGCTATCAGATTATTTATTTAAATATATATGAAAATAATAATGATTTACATAGAATGGAAGAGATAAATTTATCTTTTAAAATAAAAATTTTCATTCAAATTGTCTTTTACTTTTCATAGAAGAATAATTTTTATTTTCACAAAAATTAATAATTAAAAAAATAAATATATCTTATATAAAAAGCATTATAGTTATGATATTAAACAATATAGTAATGTATATTATAAATATAGGTATACATTATTAATAATTTATATATATGCTTAAAAAAAAAAAATTTGGCCCATTTTGGCCCAACTTGGCCCATTTTAGCCCAAAATTTTTAGGATAATTTTCTGAAGATTTCAGACGATATTTGGTTGACCCATCCATTTATAATTGGGCCAAAATGGGCCAAATTTTATTTATTTGTTTACATAGTATATAATAATAACTGATATATATAATTATGATAAACATCATTTCCTTGTTGAATATTATGAATTCATGCTTTTTTATACAAGATAAAATTAAATTTTATTGAATAAATTATTAAGTAGCTTTTTGAGGCTTCGCCTCAAAAAGCTACTTAATAATTTATTTTTGATTCTCTTTTTTGCAACTTTTTGAGTATAGCATTTCCACTATTAAAAATATCTGATATTAATCTTTTTAAATTCATTTTTTTTTTTTTTAAAAAAAAAAAAATAAACTTTTTATGTATAATTTTATTAAAAAATTGAAAAAAAACTAAATTTTTATACTTTTGAAATTCAGATTTTATTGAAAGAGAGCAGATAAAAAATTAATTCAAAAAAGATTTTCTAAAGTTTTCTAAAAAATTACACAAAATGTTCGATGATGTCGACTAGTTTTTCAACTAACTTTATACCATATATTTTTTTTTCATATAAAAAATAACTTTTTTTATGGTAGAATAATTAACCATGCCGATCAATATTTTAAATTTTTTTCTTCGCACACACTCACGCAATTATTTTCACAAACTAAAAAAAAAAAAAAAAAAAAAAAAAAAAAAAAAAAAAAAAAAGCAATTATTTGACCTAATTTAATCGTGTTCAATTCAAATAATTGAGAGGATAAATGGTGACCCAAATGTTTACTTTTTTTTGACCCATTTTCTTAATTTTGGCCCACCCAGTGCCACCCTAATATATATTCTTTATTGATATAAAATAAAGTGATTATTATCTGAATAAATATAAAAATTTAGGAATTGTAAAACCCCCTACAAAACCGTTTACAATTTTTTATGAAGTAAATATATAAAGAATATCTTAAATTTATTCCTATTTATTTATATAACTTTTGTTAATTTAAATTATTAACATGCTATATTTATATATATTTGAATATTATTTTAATTTGCTTAAAAATATTTCAATGATATTCACTATTTATATATTGGTAAAAAAAAATTAATATTTTTCTGATAGAACGTCTTTAAACGCATTTGTAATACGATTGCGTTACATTTTTTGTTGAAAATTTATTCATATATGATTTTTTATGATGATCATTTTTCTTAACTTCATATTTATCCTATTTATTCTGCTATTTCCCAGTTAAAAGACTTTATTTTACATCTTTAATGCTGTTTCACTTGATCTGATGCTCATACTTTTTTTCATCATTGAAATTTCTTTCATAATATAGTAATATATCTTCAATTTATTTTATATTTGTTTTATAAAAACTATGTATGGAATATAATTTATAATATAAATTATTTTTTTAATTTCCTCAAAATTGGTGATGATAAAACTAATTTTTTTAATGTTTGTTAGTATTAAAAAAAATCATCAAATTTCCGAAAGATTAAGAAATAAAAAATAATTATATCAATATTTATAATATATACAAAATAATATTAATAATTAATAATATAAAAAAAGATAATAAGTTATATTAACTTAGATAAATACATATTTTTAATAAAACGGCTTTGCATAATTAACGTATTTATATTGAAAATTTGTGGGGTACTTGTAAAAAAACGAGAATCTTTATATGAGATTTCACAAATATTTGTGATGCAATTTTTAGAAAAAAACGAGTTTTTTTTTTATTTATTTTCTATATAAAAATTAAGACAACTTTTTTTATTATTTTAAATTACATTCATTAACTTAAATGAAATATATTATGATATATACATATATGTATATTATATAATTCATTATATTGATGATTTCTTAAAATTTACCTAGATAAATATATATTTTTAAAAATACGTTTTTAATAAATTAACGTTTTTATATTGAAAATTTGTGGGATACTTGTGAAAAAACGAGAATCTTTATATGAGATTTCACAAATATTTGTGGGATACCTGTGAAAAAACGATTTTTTTTCATATAAGAAATATTCATTTATATCTTTAAAAATATATTAGAAATATTTTCATTTATAATAGAATATGAAATATAATATAAAACTAATAACATAGCAATTATTTAAATTATTTTTTCAATTAATATATCATTAATCTAATTAAAATTGGTTATTCTTTATGTTAATACTTATATATGAGTTAAAACTAAAATATATAAACATATAAAAAATCAAAATATTCGGATTAATTCCCTTTTATTTAATCAAACCAAATTATGAAAATTATATTTTGATAATCAATCACAAACAACTAAAACTCATATATTACATATTATTTATGATCATATGTATAATATAAATATCATATTTATTTTTTAAATTTTCATCATACAGAAAATATAGGGGGTTTTGGAATTGTGGATTTTTTTCAGTACTTCCAAAAAAGATAATCCACCTCTTATAAAAAGTTTAACTTTTTGAAAATATTTCAAAGAAGAATATCTTTTTTGATACCACTTTATCATCAAAAAATTATTTTACTTTGAAAATTACTTTAAAGTAATTTGTTTATTGAAAAAATATTATCTCACTGTAACTTTTTCAATACATATGATTGTAAAAACAATAAGGAAATTTACTAAAGTTAATTTAATTGAAATATTTTGTTTCAAAAAGTTTATTAATTTAACAAATGAAAACATCTACCCATGCAGCACAGAGGTTTAAAAAGTATATTGTTGATATCAGCAATTTCAAGATACTTCAAAAGATTAATTCTGGTGGTTTTGGAGCAGTATATTCTGTTGAAAAAATCAAAACTGGAGAAAAATTTGCTGCTAAAGTTCTTAATGATCACAAAGATGAATCAAAATACAAGCTAATGATAAATCGTGAAATTGGTATTATGATTCGATGCAACCACCCAACAATTATCAATTTAATCGGTTATTCATTCAAAGATTTCCATGATGAAAACAATATTACAATCATTATGGAACTTGCCCAAAAAGGTTCTCTAGCTGAACTACTCCAAAAATCGCAAAATGGTTTAGCAGATGATATTTATGATAATACAATTCGACAAATCATTCTAATAGGAATTGCACGCGGAATGATGTATCTCCATGAACACAAAATAATACACCGCGACCTTAAACCAGGGAATATCTTACTTGATGAAGATTTCCATCCGCATATTACCGATTTTGGACTTTCAAAACTTTCTGAAAGTTCATCTTCTATTTCTCAATCACAACAGTGTGGAACTATTGCATATATGGCTCCCGAAGTCATCGAAGGTAACAAATACAGCGGAAAAGCAGACGTTTATTCATTCGGTATCCTTATGTATGAAGTTATAACGGATTTAACGCCTTATCCTGAACTTAACAAAGGCAAAATCACTGTGTTCAAATTCACCAACATGATTATAAACAATGACCATCGTCCATCTTTCAAGTTTCCAATCAAAAAGTCGATCAAAAAATTGATTGAACGTTGCTGGTCAAAAAATCCAAGTGACCGACCAACTTTTGAGGATATATTCAAAAAGTTGGCATACAATATTGAAGATGAAGTTGACGATATTTACGATAGTCATTATGATGAAAATAAAGATGAGGATGATAATAAATATTACCTCGAAGATGTCGATGTTGATGATGTTGCTTCTTACATTGATGACATAGATTTCCAAGATGTAGAAACGATGGGAGAAAATAATGACGGTGAAAAAAAGAAACTGATAAATCATATTAAAAAGTTGGAGGATTCGATTGAAAATTTGAAAGAACAATTCAATCAATTGAAAATTGAAAACATAAATCAAAAAGCATTAATAGATGATGCTGTTGCAAATAATCAAATTGATTTAATTAAGAAAGAGAATGAAGAGTTAAAGAAACAAATCTTAGATTTGAAAAAAGAAAATGAAAATCAAAAAAAGAAGATTGATAATGAAATTTTAGCACAATTAAATTTGATTAAATCAGAAAATGATGAAATTAAAAAAGAAAATAAACAAATGAAAGATAAAATTGCTCAGTTAGAGAAAAAAAGTGACACCGAAAAAACATTAACTAAAAATCAAAGTAAAAAATCTGATTCAATTAAACCATCAACAGAAAAAGTTGACAAAATAAGCATCAAAGCAATTGCAAAAGAATCTGATGAAGAACCAATTAAAAATATACCTAAAGAATCTAATAAAAAATCATCAGAAAAAGTTGATGGAATTAAGAAAGAACCTAAATCAACCAAATCTCCTCAAAAAGATATTAAAGCAAAGCCAAATAAAGCATCAACTAAAACAGTAAATATTAAAGCCGATGAAATAACCGTTAAATGTTTCAATAACCTTTCATTGCAATTACAAAAGAATGTCAGTTCTCAACTCAAATCATCATACAACAAATTTTTCAAGAAAATCGATGATCTTTTGGGATACGTACTTGATTTTTGTGATCCAGGAGCTAATAATCAATTCAAAATAAACAGTTTTAGCGAAAATTCTCTTTTAGTGAGTATGAGCAATGAAGATAGAGCTTTTCTTTTATACCCTGCTGTTGAAAGTCTTAACAAGAAAAATGCATTTAATGCACCAAGTTTTAGCAATCTTTTATTCGCATTTGACCAAATAACGATTGAACTTAAATATCCTTCTGAAAACTTTGACACTTTTTATAGAAATGTTTCGACTCTTAAGAATGAAAATAAGGAAAAAAGTTTTGACTTTAGAATCTTTATATCAAACATAGAAACAACGGATGATAGGTTTAGAAACAGCACCGATATTAATTCAGTTATATTTGATTCATCTGTCAATTCGATTGAATCGAAATGTTTTGGTGACGTTTATTATGGCTCATTTTCTAATTGCTCTTTATTAGAGAACATAACTATTCCTTCTTCAATTCGCTCAATTGATCCATTTTCATTTGATAAATGCATTTCATTGAAGCAGATTAGTATTCCTTTTTCAATTACAGTGATTCCTCAATATGCTTTTAGGGGATGCACATCTTTAGAAAAAGTTGAATTGCCTTATAATTATGTAATTGAAATTGGAATGGCGGCTTTTAACGGTTGCTCATCTTTGAAGTCAATAGAAATTCCTCTTAACGTAAAAGTTATAGAAAAAAATACATTTAACGGATGCACATCTTTGAATAAAATTACAATTCCTCCTGGATTGAATAAAATTGGTGCATATGCGTTTAACCGATGCACTTCTTTGATTCAAATTCAACTTCCTTCGAGTTTGTCTCAGATTGAAGCTGCAGCATTCAAAGATTGTAAAGCTTTGTCTGAATTCATGATCCCTGGAGCTGTTAATATAATTGAAAAATCAACTTTCTTTGGGTGTTCTTCTTTGGTAAAAATTTCAATCCCGAGATCTGTCGAATCTATCGGTTTTGGTGCTTTTACTGACTGTGTTTCATTGGAAGAAGTAACAATTCCATCTAATGTGAATTTAATTGGTGATTTTTGCTTCAAAAATTGTGCCAAACTTTCAAAGATATCAATTGATGAAGATAAAACGAAAGTATCCAAAAATACTTTTTCAAATTGTAAATTATTACATTTGAAGCATTAAATAAGTGAACTTAAACCTTTATTTAAAAAAAAATATAATCGATATATAGTAAAGATAAAAGTGAGAAAATCAAAATACTTATTGTATCTTTTCTTGTGGGAGTTTATATGAATTAAAATGTTATATTATGTATTTTCTCCAATATTTGAGTAAAATAAAAAAAGATTATTGAAACATGCATGAGCCACACAAAGTTTATTTCTATCACTAACATGTGTAATTTAGGTTTTTATTCTTAATCAATCATTTTCATGATTTTCTTCAGTATTAAAAATTTGCCATTAAATTTTGAGTTTCACAAATTTTATTTGAAAAATAAAAAACTCAATTATTTTCATGAAAATTATTTGTTTTATATTTTAAAATTAAAATATAATATAAATAATATTTTTAATAATTATATTTAATATTTAATTCATTGCATAATTCCAATTGCTTATAAAATTTTATCAAAATTTTATTTTCACCAAAATGATTAAAATTTTGATAAAATTTTATTTGGTTCATATGGAAATAGAAGCATATATTAACAAAAAGAAAGAAATTTATTTATCTCTTCTTTGTTTTATTGAAGCAACAGATAACGTTGATATTCACTTTCAAAGTTTAATTGAAGTTTTAAATAAACAAAACGTTTTACAAGAAAAAAGAAAAACACAAGAATTATTAATATTAATATCGAAAATAGTAACATATCACCATCTAACACCAGATTTAATTAGCAATTTTGAAATGATTTTGAAATATATTATCAATAATATAAAAGAATCAATTTCTACTGAAGAAATTTTTCAAATATTTCGACCAAATAAACGATTTCTATTTCTACTTTTTGATAAACAAATTTTAACTCCAGATGAACGAACAATAAAAATAATTCTCAAACATTCAAATTCACACTTTGTTTGCAATCGTCACTACTTTTTCAGAGCAATAAAACCGTTTCTCAGTAAAGAAGATGTTACAAAAATTGAGAAAGAAATTCCTGAAAAATACGATAAAGATATTCAATCATTTGAAAATCAATGTTTTGAAGGCACCAATGAGTCTTACATTTGTTCATTGATTCGACAAGACTTAGTTGAAGAATTTATAAAATTTGTTAATCGAACCAATTTATCACTATTAAGTACTATCAAACCATCAATATATGAAACAGATATCTTTTTAATGGGCAAATATTTAACATTAATTGAATATGCAGCATTTTATGGTTCAATTCAAATTTTTCAATACTTGCTATTAAACCAAGTTAAATTGACTGAATCTTTGTGGACTTGTGCGATTCATTCAAACAATGCTGAAATGATTCATCTTCTTGAGACTAACTTAAAATTAAAAGAAAATGAATATGATGATATTTTGAAAGAATCAATCAAATGTCATCATAATGACATCTGTGATTACATCAAAGATAACTTGATGGAACCAACTGTTGAAAACAGATTGAAATGGAAATTTGACAATTGTATTTGTGAATCTTATAATTACTATTTTTATCCAAATGATATTTCATACATAATTGAAAAACCAAGAAATAGTAAAGGATTCAACATTTCTAATTTAATTCAAAAATTTACATCATTAACAATTCCTTCTCTGTGACATTGATCGGAAGATCTGCATTCATTGACTGCATATCTTTGATTGAAATAAAAATTCCATCAACTGTAACTTTTATTGATAGTAATGCATTTGAAGATTGCACTTCGTTGAAACATGTTGTGTTTGAAGAAAATTCATCATTGGAAAAAATTGGAAATAGTGCTTTTTCTGGTTGTTCATCGTTGGAAGAAATTGCAATTCCAAATTCAGTGACTTCAATTGGATATTGTTCTTTTAATGAATGTTCTTTGTTGAGTAATATACAAATGTCCTCTTCTATGCAAATTATTAGTTCTTCCACTTTTGCTTATTGTAAAGCATTGAAAAAAATCGTTATTCCATCTTCTGTTAACTTGATTAGATCTAATGCCTTCAATTCTTGTTCATCTTTGGAAAATGTGATTTTTGAAAATCCTTCTTCGTTGAATAAAATTGGATTCGCCGCCTTCAAAAAATGTTCCTCTTTGATTGAAATTACAATTCCATCATCTGTTCAAAAAATTGGATTTGATGCATTTAAAGAATGCACATCATTGAAAAAAGTTTCAATACTTTCACCAAAAGTTAAAATTGAATATGGAGTGTTCAGTGAATGCAATTCATTATCTGAGATTTCAATTCCATCTTCAATTAAAAATGATATTGGCTTACTTGGAATCTCAAAAGAAGTTAAAATAACTACACATTGATTAAATACAGAAATAATATTTTTTTTCTTTTTATTAAATTTAAAGAAGAGATGAGGAAGCTAGATTGAAGAAGCAGCAAGAAGAAGAAGAAGAAGAAGCAAGAAGAAAGAAGAAGCAAGAAGAAGAAGCATTAGCAAGATTGAAGCAAGAAGACGATGCAAGAAGGAAGAATCCATATGTTCCATATGTTCCAATTTCAAATAAAGTCTTTCCACCACCTCGCTCATATAATATAATACAAGTTCCCCCACCTCCTCCACCTCCTTCTAATCAACAAATACCGCCGCCTCCAAGTGTTCTCGCTAGACCATCTGCATTTGCCGTGAATCAAAAACTCAGTACCAATCCAAAAGAAGAAACAAAGATAGAAGAAGAAGAAGAAGTTGATCATGAACAAGAACAAGAACCAGTTCACAGAGAACCATATAAGCCACCGAAAAGTGTTCATGATATGAAATCCAATAATGATTATAAGGAGGATAATGTTAGGCCATTTGACTTTCGAGATGAAATGGAACGAATAATAGAAGAAAATGAAAACTTGAAAGACCGATTAACGAAGTTGGAGGAGCGAATGACTGCGGTAGAATATAACATTCAAGACATAAATCACAATGCTGAAGAACTCAGGAAATACATTGATGATAACGACGAATACGCACTCGAGCTGATGAAATTAGAACTTGCTCCAAAAAAGGTGGCGAAGTACATTAACAATATTCGCGATCTGAAGAAGGACGTGTCAAATCTCAAAAATGCTCAACAAGCTGGTCCTCCAACAGATGATGCATTTGCTGAAAAGTTGGCAAGATCGAAATTGATGATGGTAAAAGTTGATTATCTTCGAAACATGTTGGAAGCTGTTGAATCATATGACAAGAAAAAAGCACCAGAGCAGATAAGCGTTTTCAAGTCCTATGGATGGAAGTTGTCCAATTGCGTTTATCATCTTCGACCATACTTATCACAAGAAGAGAAAGAGAAGTTGGACAAAGCATGCAGCTTCGAGAGAAGTGGAAAGAAGCAATCACCGAAGCAAGTGCTGAAAGCCATGAGGCAATTTGGTGAATCAATGGAGAAGAACGAAATTCAACGGAACTCTGAATCGAAGTTGAAAGGAAATGAGTTCCAATATCATTTTCCATATCTCGATGATAATATCGTTGATAATGATGATTACCCCCAATAAGATAGGTCATAACTAAAAAAATAATTTTTTTAACTTTTTCTTTGTTTTTATTTTTATCGTTTCACTTTTATTTTATGTTAAACATGAACAAGGACATTGAAGATAATTTTTTAGATGCTATTGGAGATGTCTATGCTGATACAAAATCACAGTTTCGTCGTGAATATAATCGACGTGCAAAACAATACCAAAAGAAAGACAAATTTAAAGAAGAAATGAGGAAGCTCATGATTCCTGCAGGACAAGGTATTGGTTTTGCTACAGACATCAATCAAGATGAAGATAAGAGGTACGCATTTACGGAAGCACTACGACAGATACATAAAAAGAAAAATGTTGGAAGACCTATTGTTAAAGCAATTGCACTTGATGGAACTTATAAGTACTTCACACTCAGTGATAAGCACAACATCGAAAGTACATTAGGTCATATAACAGGAGAACTTGATTTAAGTGAAGACCAGTCAGACACTAATCCATATATCTCAAACATGCTCATTCCAGTTCGATATGAGGTACAATTTATTGACATGAACAAAACAAATGATGGTGTTCATTTTAGAACCAAGATGCAAGATATGGATACTCATGAAATCTATGATGATGAAGTCGAAATTGATGAAGACTATCGAAATACACCAGAAGGTAGTTTTTTCCCATACATCAATCAGAGGAGATGAAAAACGAATTTGCTGAAGGGTTTGGATAAATACTTTGCCACAACATTTTATACTTATTTATGAATATAATTAAACACTTTTTATGAAGATTTAGTCCTTCAATTTTGAGAAAATAGGTTGGCAATATATGATGTGATTTCGAGACCGTTTGAAGATACTTGAATATTATTATAAAATTAATAATAATATTAATATAACTAGATGAAATAATATTACAAAATAGTTTAATTTTAAAGATTCTTTGAAAAATTGCCAAAACAATTTTTTTGGTAATATAGTTGGTGGAAAAAACTGCGTTTTGAGGACAAAACTATGTTTTCTCGATGAATATTCAATATTTTTTAATAAAAGTTATATATAATCACATTTCATATTAATACAAATCTATATACAGGTTTTTATCAATTTTATTGAACTTAAGCTTTGATAATATTATAATAAAAATTATTTTATAACATCAACATTTTTTTAATATTTCCTAATTTTTAAATTATCACTTGGATATACTATAAAATGGATAAAATATTTTTTAACAAATGTTGTTCAGTAAGGGAAAAAAATCGATTTTTAAAAGATTTTTTGGTAGACTCCAAAAAGGACAAAATCAGCAGGCCATTTATCTATTCAAAATATATCAATAGAATTTGTTAAAAAAACAATAAACGTATGACCATTTATTTATTGAAAATCATTTTTTTTTATATTAAAGCATTCATATATACAGCAAGCTCGAGGTAATACAGACTTTTATCGATGATGTGTTCTACATGATCATAATCTCAATTCACTGTACATTAATTAGAATATCATATTAGCAAAAAAACTTATTTTTTATATCAGAATTTTTTTCATTTTTAGTGATTTGTAGCCAAAAGTATGTCTATTAAGCCCAGAAAATAGTCATGTAGCTATTATTTTTATTTGTCTTTGTTTCTGGCAGATATCAAATTGAAATGAAATGCTAATACACGCATGTATGACCTTGCTCGCAGTAATCAAATGAATTATTTTCATATGAATTGTTCAATTTAACTCTATAGGAATACTTTTGGATAGTTTTCTTTTTTTCATTTATTATTCATAATTATATAAAAAATAGATTAAAACTAATCCAAATATTATCATAATTCTATTTTAATAAACATTTATATATAATTATTTTATTTTTTTTATTTTCATTTTTGTAAAAAATTGATTTTGAATGTTTATTTGATGTAAAAGGTGCCGATTTTGGACTTTACAAAAAACGGTTATTGTAAAAGGTGCCGATTTTGTCCAAAAAAAAGTCTACCGATTTTTTAATATTCACTTCACCACCATAATTCTTTTTATATCACATTTCAGTTTTTATATAGGAAAATGGATTTTTAAAAACGCATTTTCATTTCATTAAAACATATTATTGTTTAATGATATCCTGCTATTACTTTATTGATAAAATAAAATTACTGAAATAGTCATTTGATATTAAGATAAATTGTTTTTAATATTTATTTTAATAACTTTTTTTTTCAACTTAAATTTCTCTATGATAGATTTATCAACCAAATTTACTACTAATATAATATATATCTACATATTATATATTATCAGATTTTAATAATAAATCCTCTGTAAATTACTCCCTCATGTTGGAAATTAAATTGCAACTTTGGTTAAAAATATCATTGATTATACATAATGTGTATGGAATTTTCGTATAACAATTATAAAATATATATAATATTAGTATCTATATGTTTTTACACAGCCAAATCTGGCAAATCATTTATAGGTCACTTGGTTGAAAAGATGAAGAATCAAAATTAATCTACTTTATTTTTTTCTACCAAAGAATTAAATTGATCTAATTTTTTGTAGAAATTAATAATATTCAAATATAAATATGAATATGATATTATCATTCAATAATATATTATATTGGTCATTTTCGGGAAGATGATTAAAAATTTTTTTTGTGTGCTTTTCTCAAGGAACAAGTGTAATCGTATAAATTTATCTATATATATTTATTATTGACATGTAATGTTATCCTAAATATTAAAGTTATTAAATATTTCTTTTTAAAAATTCTTACAAAACTTTGTTTTAATTTATATTCAAAAAACACTAATATTTTTAGACATAATCAATATTTGATTATAATATTTATAATATACATGTTACATTTGATATTATAAATATTTTCACTTCAAAAAATGCAATTTACTATTTTTTTCCTATGAAAAATTAGTTTTTTCAAATTTTTTTGAAAGTATTTTTTAGCATGAATAACTTGATGGTTATTAAAGATATAATAATTTTAACATTCTATTTATTATTTTAATAGAATAATATATAATATCTATTTTTTTAATAATGATAATCATTTAGATATATCGAGGAAAATGCTTTTTTGTTTCACTTAGCATTTGAAAAGAAAAAAAAATTCAATTTCAACTAAAATTCTAAAAAAAAAATAACTTTTCAGTAATTTTATTTTATCAATAAAGTAATTGCAGGATATTATTAAACAATAATATGTTTTAATGAAATGAAAATGCGTTTTTAAAAATCCATTTTCCTATATAAAAACTGAAATGTGATATAAAAAGAATTATGGTGGTGAAGTGAATATTAAAAAATCTTTTAAAAATCGATTTTTTTCCCTTACTGAACAACATTTGTTAAAAAATATTTTATCCATTTTATAGTATATCCAAGTGATAATTTAAAAATTAGGAAATATTAAAAAAATGTTGATGTTATAAAATAATTTTTATTATAATATTATCAAAGCTTAAGTAGAGGTGCGGACACCTACTTTACATTTTTAACGTTTATAAAAATATGTATATCTTTTTATGTATTTATAATTACTAAATAACATTTTGATATTATATTCTAGTGCACTTATTTTATATATTTATTATTTAAATGTTTTAAAATATCAATTATATAAGTTATAATAACACACACAAGTATCCCATGAAAATAACCTAATCCAGCCACCTGATGGATGGATTGAATTTATAATGATTAATTATTATATATATTGGAAATTAATGATTAATTATGCATTTTGTTATTTTATAAATATTTCATATTTTGTTAAAAAGTTCATTTTAATGAATTTTAACATATTTTTTTGAAATATCTAAATAAATAAAGAATTTATTTGGATTATAATTACATTTATATATATTACATTTAATTTAATAAAGATATGCTAAATTTAGTTTAATTTGATTCAGGGGGCTGAGCTGCAAAAATCAATTTTAAAATCATAAATATTAATAACGATTTTTTTTCAATAAAAAATTTTTATTAAAATAGTAAGCAAATATCTTTTTATATTTATATGTATATCATAGATTATATAACTTTTAATAATATTATATATACTATATAAATATTTAAAATAAATATAAACAATTAAGAAACTTTATATAACTGTATATTCTAAATATTGAACAATTATAAATTCAAATCGTTTCACATAAAATGTTAATTTGAGAGAAATGAAATAAATAATTTTCTTTATATATTTTGAAGTTTAATTAAAATTTAAATCAAATGTAGAAAGTTTTTTTTCATTAATTCTTTTTTCATAAATTTTGAATAAAAAAATCTTCGATAATAAAATTGAGAATATAGTAAATAATAATTGAGAGTCGTTACATTTAAATTCATATCTTAATATGTAATTTATTATTTTATTATATTATAATTATTATATGATATATATAAAATATATTACAATTATATATTAATAATATAATTTTAAAATACTTTTTTTTATTAAATTTGGCCCATTTTCATTTTCTCAATTTTTTTTTGGCCAATTTAAGTGGAAACTATATCATACATTAATAATTAAATAATAACAAACGAGACACATTTTTTTAAATAGTATAAAAATGATTTTTATCATGTTTTTATTACTTTTTTTCTTCTAAATAATAGATTTTTCTATTAATTACATAATTTCTATAGTTTACATATTTTTATATTTTTTTCAGTGGTTTATATTTTTCTACCTCAGAAAAAAAATCATATATCGCCACAAGTCGGCCCCGTGGACGAAAATAAAAAATAATTATATCATTATAATGCTCATAAAAAATAATTAATATATGCAAATTTTGGTGCGAATCTAAATCACTTCACCCTGTCCGCACCTCTGCTTAAGTTCAATAAAATTGATAAAAACCTGTATATAGATTTGTATTAATATGAAATGTGATTATATATAACTTTTATTAAAAAATATTGAATATTCATCGAGAAAACATAGTTTTGTCCTCAAAACGCAGTTTTTTCCACCAACTATATTTTTCTTAAATATCTTTTTATATTTTTCACCCGGTATTGAGTTACATAAATATTTAATCATGTAATAAATATTAAATCCAAAAATATGCTTTTAATAAAAAGAATATTATATAGAATATCATAAAAAAACAGTTATTTATTAAGCTATATATTAAACGATCATATTTTATTCATATTTTCAATATATCAGAATATTTGAATTTAATATTATTCAAATTATCTAAAAAATTAAATAGGCAATATTTTCTTCAAAAAAGAATATTTTTGATTCTTTTCGATTTATTCAATAATTATTTTTGAATAATTTGATGATGTAAACATATATTTCGAAAATCAAAAGCTTAATGCTATCATATTTTTATTTGATACGTTGTATTAAAGATTACATAAAAAAGAGAAAACCATATAATAAAATATTGTAAAATAAATTAAATGTAGCACAAAGTTTAGCTGTTCAAAATAAAAAGCAGGGAAATAATTATGCATTTCATATATCTCAATCAATAAATGTAGAATGAATAAAAATTTAATATTCATTTAATTATAGCACTTATTAAAATGATAGATATTCATATAAAAAACTTCTATAACAAATCTTTAGAGAATTTTTGAGGAAAACATTATTTTTAAAAAACTTTTTCAGAGATACAGAATGTTTTAAAATGTAAATTTTCCAAAATTACAGGAGCAATTTTTAAATTAAAACATGAATTTATAAACTATAATAGATATAAAATTAATATAATATATTAATGATTCAATTCTTTCTGCAAAATATTTAATATGATCCAAAATATGACTAAAATGTACGTTTATTTTATATTTAACGTATTTTTCAAATTAAACACAAATATCTTGGAAAATTTTAAAATCTATTGACATAATTATAATTAATATAACAAAAAATTTTTAAAACATACATATTTATCAAAAAAGTAAGATTTACTATTTTCAATGAATTGGAAAATCAAATCAATTTAATATTCAAACGCTTAAACAAAATGGCTTTTAGTTTCACCAGAAAATATTTTTGCTATTTAAAATATATTATTTAACAAATTTATTTTATTTTTTATTTTTACTTAAATACTAACATAAAAAAAGATTCACATCATTTTTTTAGATCAAAGTGTCAAAAAAACGATAATTAAGAAAAATTAAAATGGCTAATTTTTTTTTACGTTTGAAGTTTTGTGAAAAAATTGGTGTTTTTTCTTAAAAAATCTCGATACCGGGTGATCTGTAAATTTTTTTTTGCGTTTGAAGTTTTGTGAAAAAATTGGTGTTTTTCCGTTTTCATATGATCAACATTGATTTATTAGTTTTCGATCAATGATCTAAAAACAACTTAGGATATTATTGCTTATTTTCTATTTCTTTTAAATCAGTCACTGCCAGATCACGAAAATGAGTATCTAAAAAATTGAATTTGTCACCTCATTTTTTCGAAAGGTAGGCTAGTTATAACAAATTTAAGATAATATATTAGTTAATGCATTAATTATCTATCGAATAGCATAAATATTGTTTGAAATAATTGCATATTTATAAAATGCATCTCCTCTCATCAATCTATCACCTATAGACTTATCTACATACCAAATCTTTCATGAGGTAATGAAAGAGAACTACAGAGATAATTGTTTTGTATATGCTTGTATACAATCCGGTGTGTTCACTGATGATGAAATAGATGACTTACGATTTTTTGTTCAAACAAGAACCATACCCAATAACAAGATAGAAGAAGTAGCTAAAAAGTTCAAGTGCAATTTTAGTATCATTAGAATTGTTGAACAACCTGATAAATACAAGTATGAAACAAGAATCAACACCAGAAAGAAAAAATGGTCTGTTGATTTTAAAAGAGAAGTTAACCTGATATTGTTCAAAGACCATTATATGCTCAATAAGAACATACCTTGTACATTATTCTATCTTCGACACTATGAAGAACTTGATAGAACATTTGCATATATGCCTTTTGACAAAAGATATAAGATAGAAAGATTGGAGAAAAATGGAAAGACTGTCAAAGACTATAAACATGAAGGAATCAAACCAATAGCCTTTTTCCAAAAGATGTTTGAGTTACATCTATTTGAAGAAATCAAAGATTGCGAAATGGATATTATCAACACAACTGAATATGAGCATGTTAATGACTATGTAAGTCTCGAATATAATGCAGAACAATGTACAAGACTCATTGAAAATAATAAAAAGAAACAAAATACATGGTCAAGGATTTATTATAGCGACTTCGAAACAAACTCGACAGTCAGTCCACATATACCATATCTCAATTGTACGATCTTTCGAGATGGAGCCAACATACATAAAATATCTATTCAAGGTGAAGATTGTGGACAGAAGCTCTTGAATTATTTATGGAGTGGCTCATTAACATATTTTCACAACCTCAAGTATGATGCATGTTTTTTCATTAACACACCTGGATGGGATACACAGATAACAGAACGAAGTGGAACTGTGTTGCAAATCATCATGACATTATTCGAAGAAGGTACAAGGAAAGTCAAAAAGAGATTAACATTCAGGAACTCATATAGTATAATACCTCAAGCATTAAGTAAATTTGCTACAATGTTCAACCTCAATGTTCACAAGGAAGTCATGGCATATAAGCTATATACACAAGAGAACATTCAAAGAAGAATTGTTGATGCTACTGAGTTCCAACAGCAATACATCGATGAAAATGCAGATAAGTTATCGAAAGCACAACTTGATGCAAACTGCAAGCAGATTATCGAAAATGCAAAAATTGCAAATTGTTATAATGATGGCAAAATCGACATCATTAAATATGCCATCTTCTATTGTTTCAAGAACTGTATTGTTTTGATGAAGGGAATGGAAAAATTTAATGAAGACCTGAAAGCAGTCTTTAAAGAAACAAAGACAGATATGTATGGTGTTCATGATTTTATATCTATAAGTGCTATTGGATACTGCTTTGCCAAGAAATATGGTTGCTTTGATGGATGTTATGAACTATCAGGTAAGTGTCAAGACTTCATACAACGATGTGTCTCTGGTGGAAGAACAATGACAGCAGGTAATGAAAAGCAATACATCGAAGGAAAGATACAAGACTTTGATGCAGTTAGCTTATATCCATCTGCAATGTATGTTATGGATGGTATACCATTAGGAAGACCTAAAGTTATACCACAAGGTACAACACATGAACAACTTATGCAATATGATACATTCTTTATCGAAGTCAACATTAAGAAACTCGAATGTAAATCAAAAGAGCCATATAAATTTGGACAAGTATTTACAAGAAATGAAGCAGGTAGTAAAATATTCGGCAATTTCCTTGTTGACCATTATTATATCGATAAAGTAGGTCTCATGGACTTGTTCGAATTTTATGATGTTGAATATGAGTTAATACGTGGCTATTACTTTGATGAAGGATTTAACAAGAAAATCAATGAGTTCATTGAGAAGCTCTTTAATCTCAGGGCAAGTTATAAAAAGCAAAAGAACCCTCTTGAACAAACAATAAAGCTCCTCCTCAACTCCATATATGGCAAGTCAATATTGAAAGCAACAAAGACTGAAACCAAGACAGTGCCAAAAAGCCAACTATACAAGTACCTATGGAGGAACTACAACTTTATCAAGGAGGTTGTTGAAGATGCTAATATTGATAAGTGCTATATCAAGAAGTTGAAACCAATTAATGACCATTTCAACCTACCTCAATTTGGTGCAAGCGTTCTCTCTTGGAGTAAGCACTTAATGAACAGGGTTATGGTTACAGCTGAGCAAGCAGGTATACCTATCTTTTATCAAGATACTGATAGTATGCATGTACTTGAAAAAGATGTACCAAGGATAGCTGACTTATTCCAGTTCAAGTATCATCAACCTCTTATTGGAAAAAATATGTGTCAGTTTCATAATGACTTTGATGAGTTCGAAGGTAGTCAAGGGGAAATACACTCAAGAAAACTCATTGCACTTGGTAAAAAGAGCTACCTCGATATCTTGGTTGATGAACAAGGAAATGAAGGATATCATATTAGACTCAAAGGAATTCCAAAACAAGTTATTCTCAACAAGTGCAAAAGGATGGGTATCTCAGTTGAAGAGCTTTTTGAAAGAATGCATGTTGGAGAAAGTATGACATTTGATTTGTTGGATGGTTCGAATGCATTCAGGAAGTCAAAGACATTTCAACAAACCAACTTACCTAAATTTGCACGTACTCTTAGGTTTACTTAGTTATAACATCATTGATATCAGTCGAGTTAGATGGTTTAATTTTGATAGTTATGAACAAAGGACTTTTTAACAATATCGGCTGGTATTGAAAATCTATTAAACTTAATTCTAAATATTTTAATGAATCTGTAAATGTTTTTATTTTTAAAGGCTTACCCTCAGTCTCGAAATCATATATAAGTGGTTTCTTATCTACAGTGAAGGTATTTATTGTACCAATAACTGAAGGTGTATATTGCTGTTCACCTATATTCGAGTATATGGCATTACCTTGTAGTGATACTAGATACAACTTAGTATGATTTAATATTGGTATATCTTTTATTATATAGGTTGTATTAGCAGGTAACTCTAAAGGCAATGGAGTATTATAAAGACCAGTTATTAATGCAGCTCGATGAGTTAAAGACGTAATGGTAGTCTTCATTGTGGTTTTTATTTGGAATGTTCTTGTAGTAGTATATACGAGTCGGTTTCCGCGGGGCCACGCTACGCTTAAGCCCACACGTCAACACGAACTCGTGATAAAAAATAAAAATGAAAAAAAAAAAAAAAAAAAAAAATAAAAATGAAAAAAAAAAAAAAAAAAATAAAAATGAAAAAAAAAAAAAAAAAAAAAATAAAAAAAAATTTTTCTTCAACTTGTTTTTTCTTGAAGTACTACTAGGGACCTAAACAACTACCTCGGGTCCCCACTGCTTGTTGTTTCTTGAAGTACTACTAGGGACCTAAACAACTACCTCGGGTCCCTCATAGTCTATTTTGATGTTCAGCTATAGAGATACGTGCACCAATTGACTTCAATAATAACTTAGCTTTTTCAATGTCTTCAAAGAGTTCTTTGTATGACTTGATTATATTTATCATTATATCGAATTGACTAGCTATTTTATCATCATCTTCATTCATACATTTTCCAAATATCTTGTCTTTAATAACTTTAAATCTTGCATATAGAGCTTCTGCGTCATTATTCAGTCCGTTAATAGCGCTATTCATTTAAGACAAAAATAAAAAAATAACAATAAAATAAAAGAAGTTAAATTTTACTAAGTAGTTCGTCTATATGAGGTAGTTCAGTTTTTTCAGTTTGAACACCTACATCTAGAAGTTCTTCTTTCTCTTCTTCTTCTTTCTCTTGATGTTCATAATAGTTTTTATACAAGTTTACTCGCTTTTTTTTCTTTGGAAACTTGATAACATTTTTTTCTTTGTCATCGAGAGGATAATAAAGAGGTCCTTTATCATCAATTCCTTCAACAATGATTGTCCCCCACTTGCTCATACAAAAATAAAAATGAAATGAAAATATTTAAATCATTCAAAAAGTGAGAAAATGTCATTTGTACCGCTCAAAGGCTTTACTAACGACTATGAGATATTGAATAGGTACCCCTTTACTATAAGACGTAAGAGTAATCATTTTATATGCAAAGATGCAAAACATATTAAGGGGTATATACGTGTATGTCTAAAAAGATTCAATGAGCTTTCTCAAATCGAAAATAACGAATAAATTATAGAAAAAATATTGAATTAATATAATATATAATTATTTTTTTATATTATTGAAATATATATATTAATATGATAATTTCTATTTCTGTATATATATTATTATATATATATTCTTTATTGATATAAAATAAAGTGATTATTATCTGAATAAATATAAAAATTTAGGAATTGTAAAACCCCCTACAAAACCGTTTACAATTTTTTATGAAGTAAATATATAAAGAATATCTTAAATTTATTCCTATTTATTTATATAACTTTTGTTAATTTAAATTATTAACATGCTATATTTATATATATTTGAATATTATTTTAATTTGCTTAAAAATATTTCAATGATATTCACTATTTATATATTGGTAAAAAAAAATTAATATTTTTCTGATAGAACGTCTTTAAACGCATTTGTAATACGATTGCGTTACATTTTTTGTTGAAAATTTATTCATATATGATTTTTTATGATGATCATTTTTCTTAACTTCATATTTATCCTATTTATTCTGCTATTTCCCAGTTAAAAGACTTTATTTTACATCTTTAATGCTGTTTCACTTGATCTGATGCTCATACTTTTTTTCATCATTGAAATTTCTTTCATAATATAGTAATATATCTTCAATTTATTTTATATTTGTTTTATAAAAACTATGTATGGAATATAATTTATAATATAAATTATTTTTTTAATTTCCTCAAAATTGGTGATGATAAAACTAATTTTTTTAATGTTTGTTAGTATTAAAAAAAATCATCAAATTTCCGAAAGATTAAGAAATAAAAAATAATTATATCAATATTTATAATATATACAAAATAATATTAATAATTAATAATATAAAAAAAGATAATAAGTTATATTAACTTAGATAAATACATATTTTTAATAAAACGGCTTTGCATAATTAACGTATTTATATTGAAAATTTGTGGGGTACTTGTAAAAAAACGAGAATCTTTATATGAGATTTCACAAATATTTGTGATGCAATTTTTAGAAAAAAACGAGTTTTTTTTTTATTTATTTTCTATATAAAAATTAAGACAACTTTTTTTATTATTTTAAATTACATTCATTAACTTAAATGAAATATATTATGATATATACATATATGTATATTATATAATTCATTATATTGATGATTTCTTAAAATTTACCTAGATAAATATATATTTTTAAAAATACGTTTTTAATAAATTAACGTTTTTATATTGAAAATTTGTGGGATACTTGTGAAAAAACGAGAATCTTTATATGAGATTTCACAAATATTTGTGGGATACCTGTGAAAAAACGATTTTTTTTCATATAAGAAATATTCATTTATATCTTTAAAAATATATTAGAAATATTTTCATTTATAATAGAATATGAAATATAATATAAAACTAATAACATAGCAATTATTTAAATTATTTTTTCAATTAATATATCATTAATCTAATTAAAATTGGTTATTCTTTATGTTAATACTTATATATGAGTTAAAACTAAAATATATAAACATATAAAAAATCAAAATATTCGGATTAATTCCCTTTTATTTAATCAAACCAAATTATGAAAATTATATTTTGATAATCAATCACAAACAACTAAAACTCATATATTACATATTATTTATGATCATATGTATAATATAAATATCATATTTATTTTTTAAATTTTCATCATACAAAAAATATAGGGGTTTTGGAATTGTGGATTTTTTTCAGTACTTCCAAAAAAGATAATCCACCTCTTATAAAAAGTTTAACTTTTTGAAAATATTTCAAAGAAGAATATCTTTTTTGATACCACTTTATCATCAAAAAATTATTTTACTTTGAAAATTACTTTAAAGTAATTTGTTTATTGAAAAAATATTATCTCACTGTAACTTTTTCAATACATATGATTGTAAAAACAATAAGGAAATTTACTAAAGTTAATTTAATTGAAATATTTTGTTTCAAAAAGTTTATTAATTTAACAAATGAAAACATCTACCCATGCAGCACAGAGGTTTAAAAAGTATATTGTTGATATCAGCAATTTCAAGATACTTCAAAAGATTAATTCTGGTGGTTTTGGAGCAGTATATTCTGTTGAAAAAATCAAAACTGGAGAAAAATTTGCTGCTAAAGTTCTTAATGATCACAAAGATGAATCAAAATACAAGCTAATGATAAATCGTGAAATTGGTATTATGATTCGATGCAACCACCCAACAATTATCAATTTAATCGGTTATTCATTCAAAGATTTCCATGATGAAAACAATATTACAATCATTATGGAACTTGCCCAAAAAGGTTCTCTAGCTGAACTACTCCAAAAATCGCAAAATGGTTTAGCAGATGATATTTATGATAATACAATTCGACAAATCATTCTAATAGGAATTGCACGCGGAATGATGTATCTCCATGAACACAAAATAATACACCGCGACCTTAAACCAGGGAATATCTTACTTGATGAAGATTTCCATCCGCATATTACCGATTTTGGACTTTCAAAACTTTCTGAAAGTTCATCTTCTATTTCTCAATCACAACAGTGTGGAACTATTGCTTATATGGCTCCCGAAGTCATCGAAGGTAACAAATACAGCGGAAAAGCAGACGTTTATTCATTCGGTATCCTTATGTATGAAGTTATAACGGATTTAACGCCTTATCCTGAACTTAACAAAGGCAAAATCACTGTGTTCAAATTCACCAACATGATTATAAACAATGACCATCGTCCATCTTTCAAGTTTCCAATCAAAAAGTCGATCAAAAAATTGATTGAACGTTGCTGGTCAAAAAATCCAAGTGACCGACCAACTTTTGAGGATATATTCAAAAAGTTGGCATACAATATTGAAGATGAAGTTGACGATATTTACGATAGTCATTATGATGAAAATAAAGATGAGGATGATAATAAATATTACCTCGAAGGTGTCGATGTTGATGATGTTGCTTCTTACATTGATGACATAGATTTCCAAGATGTAGAAACGATGGGAGAAAATAATGACGGTGAAAAAAAGAAACTGATAAATCATATTAAAAAGTTGGAAGATTCGATTGAAAATTTGAAAGAACAATTCAATCAATTGAAAATTGAAAACATAAATCAAAAAGCATTAATAGATGATGCTGTTGCAAATAATCAAATTGATTTAATTAAGAAAGAGAATGAAGAGTTAAAGAAACAAATCTTAGATTTGAAAAAAGAAAATGAAAATCAAAAAAAGAAGATTGATAATGAAATTTTAGCACAATTAAATTTGATTAAATCAGAAAATGATGAAATTAAAAAAGAAAATAAACAAATGAAAGATAAAATTGCTCAGTTAGAGAAAAAAAGTGACACCGAAAAAACATTAACTAAAAATCAAAGTAAAAAATCTGATTCAATTAAACCATCAACAGAAAAAGTTGACAAAATAAGCATCAAAGCAATTGCAAAAGAATCTGATGAAGAACCAATTAAAAATATACCTAAAGAATCTAATAAAAAATCATCAGAAAAAGTTGATGGAATTAAGAAAGAACCTAAATCAACCAAATCTCCTCAAAAAGATATTAAAGCAAAGCCAAATAAAGCATCAACTAAAACAGTAAATATTAAAGCCGATGAAATAACCGTTAAATGTTTCAATAACCTTTCATTGCAATTACAAAAGAATGTCAGTTCTCAACTCAAATCATCATACAACAAATTTTTCAAGAAAATCGATGATCTTTTGGGATACGTACTTGATTTTTGTGATCCAGGAGCTAATAATCAATTCAAAATAAACAGTTTTAGCGAAAATTCTCTTTTAGTGAGTATGAGCAATGAAGATAGAGCTTTTCTTTTATACCCTGCTGTTGAAAGTCTTAACAAGAAAAATGCATTTAATGCACCAAGTTTTAGCAATCTTTTATTCGCATTTGACCAAATAACGATTGAACTTAAATATCCTTCTGAAAACTTTGACACTTTTTATAGAAATGTTTCGACTCTTAAGAATGAAAATAAGGAAAAAAGTTTTGACTTTAGAATCTTTATATCAAACATAGAAACAACGGATGATAGGTTTAGAAACAGCACCGATATTAATTCAGTTATATTTGATTCATCTGTCAATTCGATTGAATCGAAATGTTTTGGTGACGTTTATTATGGCTCATTTTCTAATTGCTCTTTATTAGAGAACATAACTATTCCTTCTTCAATTCGCTCAATTGATCCATTTTCATTTGATAAATGCATTTCATTGAAGCAGATTAGTATTCCTTTTTCAATTACAGTGATTCCTCAATATGCTTTTAGGGGATGCACATCTTTAGAAAAAGTTGAATTGCCTTATAATTATGTAATTGAAATTGGAATGGCGGCTTTTAACGGTTGCTCATCTTTGAAGTCAATAGAAATTCCTCTTAACGTAAAAGTTATAGAAAAAAATACATTTAACGGATGCACATCTTTGAATAAAATTACAATTCCTCCTGGATTGAATAAAATTGGTGCATATGCGTTTAACCGATGCACTTCTTTGATTCAAATTCAACTTCCTTCGAGTTTGTCTCAGATTGAAGCTGCAGCATTCAAAGATTGTAAAGCTTTGTCTGAATTCATGATCCCTGGAGCTGTTAATATAATTGAAAAATCAACTTTCTTTGGGTGTTCTTCTTTGGTAAAAATTTCAATCCCGAGATCTGTCGAATCTATCGGTTTTGGTGCTTTTACTGACTGTGTTTCATTGGAAGAAGTAACAATTCCATCTAATGTGAATTTAATTGGTGATTTTTGCTTCAAAAATTGTGCCAAACTTTCAAAGATATCAATTGATGAAGATAAAACGAAAGTATCCAAAAATACTTTTTCAAATTGTAAATTATTACATTTGAAGCATTAAATAAGTGAACTTAAACCTTTATTTAAAAAAAAAATATAATCGATATATAGTAAAGATAAAAGTGAGAAAATCAAAATACTTATTGTATCTTTTCTTGTGGGAGTTTATATGAATTAAAATGTTATATTATGTATTTTCTCCAATATTTGAGTAAAATAAAAAAAGATTATTGAAACATGCATGAGCCACACAAAGTTTATTTCTATCACTAACATGTGTAATTTAGGTTTTTATTCTTAATTAATCATTTTCATGATTTTCTTCAGTATTTTAAATCGCATTTCATAAAAAATTTGCCATAAAATTTTGAGTTTCACAAATTTTATTTGAAAAATAAAAAACTCAATTATTTTCATGAAAATTATTTGTTTTATATTTTAAAATTAAAATATAATATAAATAATATTTTTAATAATTATATTTAATATTTAATTCATTGCATAATTCCAATTGCTTATAAAATTTTATCAAAATTTTATTTTCACCAAAATGAGAGGTCGTTCTACTTATAAAAAGTAATTCAAAAACAGATTATTTTATAGTATGCTATTATATGATATATAAATTTAAAGAGAGAATAATATTTAAAAAAAATTTCGGACTGATTTTTAGATATTTTAATTTTTAATAATTCAATGAAAAGCAATAATAATTTTGACCATATTTTTGACCAAGAAGATAAAATTTATTTTTATTACACTTTTTCTCATTTATCATAATTCATTATTATATTTATTTAATAATTTTTTTTAAGAATTGCATGCTTTTACTAGTTTATTTCATAAAAAAATAATTTGAGAAGCATTTATTTTTTCTCTCAATTTCTAAATTCAAAAAAAAATATTTTATTCATGGGTGGTGCAACGATAAAAATACGTTACACGTTTTGTGAAAATTTATGAATATCTCTTTTTCTATTTAATATAATTAAATAAATTCCATATAGAACTCTTTGTATTTTTAATTAAATAATTTTAAATGATAATTCATTGAGCTATTCAAACTTTTTTGGAAATCATTTAATGTGAAATATCATGAAATGATATTGATTTTCAGTAGTATAATGTATTATTTTATATTCAGATACATTTTCATTTTCTAATAATTTAGTTAAAAATAATTTTATCTTCAATGTGATTAAAAAAATTGCATTTTTTGGTTGTATGCCATATAGATTTAACTTTTCTGAAATATCAAACAAATTCTAGATAATATAAAGTATCAATACATATTTTTATTTATGTGATATATATGATTGTATACTATAAAATAATCACATTTAATCGTGCGCAACTTTATTTCAAAATGAAATTTGCATCAAATACCATTCAATATATATCCAATATTATTTTGTATTATTCGGTTTTCATATCATATATAAGATATATTTAATATATATTTGATTTTCATTTTAAATATGTTTATAATAAATAAAATAAGCATAAATTAAAAAATTTTTTTGTACTTAACAGTTTTTGATAATAGTTTAGAAAAATTATTTCAAGCACCATTCTTAATTTATTGAATGATATTGTATAAATATAATTATTTTATTTCATTCAATTCTATATTATTATATCTTATTAAAAATAACTTGTAAATGTTATTAAAAATATTATAATATATATGTATATAATTATAAATAAATATCATATTCAATATTAGTAGATTCTAATGTTAATATAAAAACATAAGAATTTAGTTACTCATATTTTCTGAGAAACAAAAATTGATAAGATTTTATTGAATTTTAAATTGAGAAAATTCTGAATAAGATTATTTTTTTTCTCATTCAATTTTAATATACATATATAGTTGCGCAGCATTAATTTTGTAGTTCCGGACCTCATTTAACTCTTATAATATATATCATTATATTTAAATTATAAATATAAAACAAAAGTATTTTTTTATCGTTGCAGAGGTATGGAAACTAACTTTTGTGAGAATTCATGAAAAATGTAAAAATGCAATTATCTTATTATATTAAATAAAAAAATTAAATTTTATACAAATTTAAAATTTGTATAAATATGTTAATATGAAAAAAATAAATTATAACTAAATTTAAAAGAAATGACAATATATTACTATTTTCTAAAACGCTCAATGCAACATTAATTTTAAAAAAATATCTATCAGAGTTAACTACAACATTGGAAAAAAGAGCTCAAAATGATCAAAAATCTTTTTTTATTACGAAAAAACCATTTTTATGAAATATTTGGTGATGTGATGTTTTGAGAAGGCAAAAAATCTTTCATTCCTGGACTTATCGTACATTTTTATTTTACTATATTTTTATATACATAAATATCTAATTATATTTAAGAAAATATTAAATTTTTATAGATTGTAAATAAAGATATTTCCAAAAAAAGAAAATATTTGAAAATCATTGAAAACAAAAGAAATAATGAGTACAATTTCATGTTAAAAAATAAAATAATCTTAGAAATTGCAAATTTAAAACAAGAAATCTGAAGTCTTCGACCCTAATGAAATCTATTAAAAGAAAAATCTGATAAATTAATTACAATCAATGTAAATCATGATATAAAAAATTATGATTGGCCAAAAAAATAATTTAGAAACAAGCATAAAAATGAATTTTAATTGTTCAAATGATATTTGATGATTTTGGAACAAATGAAAAGCATGAAAGCTAAAAAGGAATTATAGGAAAAAAAAAACACTATTTTTTTTTAGAAAACATGCGATTAAATGGAATAATATCATTCATAAAAATAAGTAAATGTTTTTATTTTATTTGTTTTTTTCATATATAAATATATCAAATCGAAAATAAAAATTTTTAATGATAAAATCATTTTTTTTATTCGTATGAAATTATAAGGATTTAAAAGTCAAATATTTTTATTCTCTCCTGATTTGTTTTAAAAAAAAGTTTATTTTTGAAAATTTATATATTCTATAGTTTATTGTTTTTTTTGTGAAAGTTTGATTCAAATTATTAATATTTGTTTATCTTTAAAATCTATCTGCAAAAATTTAATTAAATTTTATATATATATTATATGTTTTATATTAATTATAATATGTCAATATTAAATTTGATTTGTCCAGGAATTAGAGTTTCCGTACCTCTATCGTTGCACCACCCATTTTTATTCTATAATAAAAGTGTAATAAAATTATATAATTTATTTATATCTTTAACAAAACATAAATATTAGTTAATTAATTGAATAATTATATAATAATAATATTGCTTATTATTAATTACAATCATTTTAAGAGTATTATTGAAATTATATATATATATATTTATAAGATTGAATAATAAATAAACTCAATTAAATCTTTTTCATCTCTTATTCAAAATTGAAAGATTTTGCTTTTTTCTTTCAATTTTTTTTTTATTCGGTTTTGCCATTTTTATTTTTGGTTTCAAGAAAAAGCAGCCAGAGACAAAACTTTATATTTGTCATTAGAGTAGGCAACAAAAAGATCAAATGCATTCATCTGTAGTAGCTAAGCTAGCCAGGGATGTTTAAGGTTTCCATTTTAAACTATTCGCATGATTTAATAAAAATTTTCATTTTTATTCAATTTTTTTTTACTAATATAAATTGAATACTTTTGATTTTTAAAAAAAATAATTTTCATCCCCCGATAGCTACTTTTTAATAAAAACCTCAAATAATCATTCAAAATATTGAATAAAAATATTCAATTTTTTTCGAAAAATTGAATAAGAGATGAAAACAATTTAATAGGGTTTATAATTGTTATTCAATTTTTTCAATTAAATAAATAAAAATATTGAATAAATTATTTTAACAGAAAAATACTCTCAAATTATAAAAATTAATCTATATCTATAAATATCTAAAATTTTGATAAATTAATTGAATAATCAAATTAATAATATATATATAAATATATAAAAATATATAAAAATCTTTAATTTGGATATTATTGTATAGAAATTTAAAATGCAATTTTATAATGCAAAATTGACAGGAAGAAATTTCCTAAAAAGTTGAAGATAAAATCATATTACAATAACTAACCAAAAGAATAAATAACAAAACCCAGTGAATAATGTTGATGTCAAAAAACTGAAATTATCTAATAATACAATTCTGAAACCAATAATCATTTAAATAGAATGATTCGAGGCATTTTTAACGAGTATATGAATAATAATATAATTTATCGTATTAAATCTTAAAAATCATAAAAATTCAAAGATAAAATTAGTAATGATTAATATTATTTCAAAAATTAAAAAAATCATATTTAACTACAATTTTACATTTAACAAAACAGAATAATCCTATAAATTATGATTATATCATTTTTATGAAATTTTGATAAATATTTTTTGGTAAAAAGTTGATTGCAAGTAAAAAGTTACGTTAAAATCACTTCACTGAACGACCTCTCCAAAATGATTAAAATTTTGATAAAATTTTATTTGGTTCATATGGAAATAGAAGCATATATTAACAAAAAGAAAGAAATTTATTTATCTCTTCTTTGTTTTATTGAAGCAACAGATAACGTTGATATTCACTTTCAAAGTTTAATTGAAGTTTTAAATAAACAAAACGTTTTACAAGAAAAAAGAAAAACACAAGAATTATTAATATTAATATCGAAAATAGTAACATATCACCATCTAACACCAGATTTAATTAGCAATTTTGAAATGATTTTGAAATATATTATCAATAATATAAAAGAATCAATTTCTACTGAAGAAATTTTTCAAATATTTCGACCAAATAAACGATTTCTATTTCTACTTTTTGATAAACAAATTTTAACTCCAGATGAACGAACAATAAAAATAATTCTCAAACATTCAAATTCACACTTTGTTTGCAATCGTCACTACTTTTTCAGAGCAATAAAACCGTTTCTCAGTAAAGAAGATGTTACAAAAATTGAGAAAGAAATTCCTGAAAAATACGATAAAGATATTCAATCATTTGAAAATCAATGTTTTGAAGGCACCAATGAGTCTTACATTTGTTCATTGATTCGACAAGACTTAGTTGAAGAATTTATAAAATTTGTTAATCGAACCAATTTATCACTATTAAGTACTATCAAACCATCAATATATGAAACAGATATCTTTTTAATGGGCAAATATTTAACATTAATTGAATATGCAGCATTTTATGGTTCAATTCAAATTTTTCAATACTTGCTATTAAACCAAGTTAAATTGACTGAATCTTTGTGGACTTGTGCGATTCATTCAAACAATGCTGAAATGATTCATCTTCTTGAGACTAACTTAAAATTAAAAGAAAATGAATATGATGATATTTTGAAAGAATCAATCAAATGTCATCATAATGACATCTGTGATTACATCAAAGATAACTTGATGGAACCAACTGTTGAAAACAGATTGAAATGGAAATTTGACAATTGTATTTGTGAATCTTATAATTACTATTTTTATCCAAATGATATTTCATACATAATTGAAAAACCAAGAAATAGTAAAGGATTCAACATTTCTAATTTAATTCAAAAATTTACATCATTAACAATTCCTTCTCTGTGACATTGATCGGAAGATCTGCATTCATTGACTGCATATCTTTGATTGAAATAAAAATTCCATCAACTGTAACTTTTATTGATAGTAATGCATTTGAAGATTGCACTTCGTTGAAACATGTTGTGTTTGAAGAAAATTCATCATTGGAAAAAATTGGAAATAGTGCTTTTTCTGGTTGTTCATCGTTGGAAGAAATTGCAATTCCAAATTCAGTGACTTCAATTGGATATTGTTCTTTTAATGAATGTTCTTTGTTGAGTAATATACAAATGTCCTCTTCTATGCAAATTATTAGTTCTTCCACTTTTGCTTATTGTAAAGCATTGAAAAAAATCGTTATTCCATCTTCTGTTAACTTGATTAGATCTAATGCCTTCAATTCTTGTTCATCTTTGGAAAATGTGATTTTTGAAAATCCTTCTTCGTTGAATAAAATTGGATTCGCCGCTTTCAAAAAATGTTCCTCTTTGATTGAAATTACAATTCCATCATCTGTTCAAAAAATTGGATTTGATGCATTTAAAGAATGCACATCATTGAAAAAAGTTTCAATACTTTCACCAAAAGTTAAAATTGAATATGGAGTGTTCAGTGAATGCAATTCATTATCTGAGATTTCAATTCCATCTTCAATTAAAAATGATATTGGCTTACTTGGAATCTCAAAAGAAGTTAAAATAACTACACATTGATTAAATACAGAAATAATATTTTTTTTTCTTTTTATTAAATATAAAGAAGAAATGAGGAAGCTAGATTGAAGAAGCAGCAAGAAGAAGAAGAAGAAGCAAGAAGGAAGAAGAAGCAAGAAGAAGAAGAAGAAGCAAGAAGGAAGAAGAAGCAAGAAGAAGAAGCATTAGCAAGATTGAAGCAAGAAGACGATGCAAGAAGGAAGAATCCATATGTTCCATATGTTCCAATTTCAAATAAAGTCTTTCCACCACCTCGCTCATATAATATAATACAAGTTCCTCCACCTCCTCCACCTCCTTCTAATCAACAAATACCGCCACCTCCAAGTGTTCTCGCTAGACCATCTGCATTTGCCGTGAATCAAAAACTCAGTACCAATCCAAAAGAAGAAACAAAGATAGAAGAAGAAGAAGAAGTTGATCAAAGTAGTTATACATAGTGAAGGGGGGATAGATAACTAGTATAAGCAAATGGGGCTCTCTGGCTTTGAAAGCTTCCTGAAGAGACGATAATTTGAGGTACTTTGGAGATGTTTTATATTATAGCTCCCTCGCTTTGAAAAGCTCCCTCGCTATAATAAACCATATCTCCAAACAGCCCCCAAGCAACCCCCACCCAGCCACCCTACACGGAGAGCCCCATTTGCTTATACTAGTTATCTATCCCCCCTTCACTATGTATAACTACTTAATACCAACCTATCTCAAACAACCATCACACACATCCACTCAAGCAATCATCTCAAGCAACTCCATCTCATACATCCACTCATGCAACCTATCTAGTATACTCCTACAGCAATCCATCTCACACAAATCCACTCAAGCAATCATCTCATGCAATCATCTCCCATATCTTGTATCGCAAATCATCTCATGCAACCATCACACACATCCACTCATGCAATCATCTCCCAAATCTCATCACATACATCTATTCATGCAACCACTTCATGTACACCCGATACCTACTCAAAAATAAATCTTTAATTGAATCCAAGCTTAATGATTCGTTGGTGTGTCAATATTAGTTGTCCCTGCAGGTTTAATTTTAATGTTGACAAATAATGGAGACTTTAATATGACAGGTTGGTACATGAAATCTACTAGCCTCATTTCGATGTGTTTTAGTGAATCGGTAAATGTTTTAATTTTGATTGGTTTAGATGAATCGTAATCAATTATAATAGGTGCCTGTGGTTCTATAACAGTATCAACTGTTGCAATCACAGATGGTGTATATTCATGTTCTCCTATAATACTATGTACAGCTTGACCTTGTAGTGATACGAGATATAATCTATTGGCATAATCCAATATTGGCAAATCAGGTACAACTGTCTCATTGTTGGCAGGTATAACAACTTCATTCTTTACACTATATAATCCTGTTATCAGTTTAGCTCTATGAGAACCTCTAATGAACGATACTTTATGCTGACTCGATAAACTCATTGTCCTACCATCAATATTTTTGAACACAATTATGTTTTGACAACTATTCAAGTATTTAACCAATCCAAGCATTGAGTAATAATATGTGTCTTTAAATTCTATCATCAGCGAACGTTCATTATTTCCGTCCTCATATGAAAACATCAAATAGTCATCCTTAGTTACTATCAATATATTCCCCTTTGTATTGATTGATGAAACATAATACTTCACGTAATCACATTTCCAAGGTATGTCTACATTTAGTTTCACCAGACTATAATCTGTTGCATTACTATTAACTGAACACAACATTTTACTATCTGTTAAAATGTCTATTGTACCATATGCTTTTCGTTGTAATGAAGCAACCAAGTTAAAGGATAAAGGTTTGTCGATAGAAGTAGCTGAAGATGATGAAGGTAACGAACAATTCAGTTTCACACGAGAGGATGGTGAACCAGTCGCATTCAATAATATATATAGCAAAGCTGAAGTTGACCAAATGGCATTAGGAAAGGACTTTAAAATTGATTCATTTAAAGATTTAACTATTACTGGTGGGCAAAGCTTACCTGTCTTCGCTGATGGTGCTACAAATACACAATATTGTACCACTTATAATAAACTGATGGAATTATTGAGAACCAATTTTAATAATCTAACCAAATATATACATGACCTAAATATAGATGGGGTCGATTTGAGTGATTTGGCGAACACAGATATATCATTGAGTCAAATGAATTATATCGATAACAACAACATAATTCAACCACACAATCCGTCAAGTATAAATGATGTCATCAAAACATACAACTCATCCAATACTTCGATTCAATCATTATTATCTAACATGAATGGGTTTGTGAAGAAATCCGGATTTGAGAATACAGATATATATCCTAATGGTCAACTGAATTTATTTGGCTCCTCATTATCAAATAATCTCAATGCAACAAATAATATCAAAACATATGCCAATCTATTCACCAGTCTCAATACCAATAATGCAAACCTATTACAAATATTGAATGGTCTTCAAAATGATATATCAACTGCTTCCAATAGTGATATAACAAATCTCTTGAATACACTTGAGAATATGGAGTACCTCGTTGTCCTAAAAATAAATGATAGATATGAGATACGCAAAGTGAAGTGTCAAAAAGCTCCATCAGGTGATGACCTCCCAGTCGAGCCAACCAAATATGATGTCATCGTGAACCCAGATGATAATAAGGAGTATGATATCGAAGATGTGGATACACTGATTGAAAACAAGTCACCTATCAGTCACGATAACATGGATAAAGTTATCAATGTAGTGGTCAAGACATCAAGTTTTATGCTACTTCTATTGAAAAGTACATTCTCTATAACTGGTAAGCTATTATCATACACACTCTCAGGGGTATCATCTATGAGTAAGGTAACATACAATACAGCCACATCATTGATGGAATCATTATATTTTAATTCAGGATACATCTGGCATTATACAGTAGATACATCTGGTAAACTGGTTCGCTACCTAATCACATTTAAGGATAGGGTTGTTGATGCACTACCAACAATTGATTCATCTACAGTACATAAAGTATTTGATAACTTTGGTAGTTTCATTAAATGGCTCCAAGAACCTGATAATTTTCTAATATGTGCAGGCACGTTTCAATTGACATTATTACTGATTATATATGGAATCAAAATAATATTCAATGAGGAGAAGACCTATAAGAAGCTTAGTCCCATGGAGCATAAATTGAAATTTGAAGAGATGAAGAGAGAGCATGCAGCTATAGCAGCTCGCCTCAAGAAGAAAGCTAAACCAACACCCCTTAGTGATGAGATTGATATACTAACGGATGATAACCCATTATTGGATGTAGCATCAGTATTTGTTGATACGATTGATTTGGTGAATAATTTATGTGAGGCTCATAATTATGTCATGGATAGATTGGATGAGATACCCGCAGGCGATTCAAATTTTGCCAGTGAGGCAGGTATCGATGAATTCATAATTACAAACAAGGATGTATCTTCATTAACAAATACCATTAATAATATCGAATGTAACCTATTAGTTATTAATGTTCCTGATGAACAAAAACAAGCCTTCCTCAGCTACAATAGACCAATTTTCAAAATTGTGTTACGAAAGAATGTTATATATGATAGCAAAGGCAGATATATTAAAGAGTTCTATATTGTATCCAAAAATAATAAGATACTGTGTCCAGTAATCAAATTTGATTCGTATCAAAATTTCTGTATTATCAATGATAGTTCTTTAATCGCAACAAGATCCATTGGACCTGCTGACCAAAATGACCTCGATGGTAAGTTTTATATAGCATTTGATAAAAAGTTACCATTTCATCCATATAAGCTATTCCTCAATGGAGAGTTATCAATTATGAATGAATACACACCAACTCTATTGAAAACGGATAAGCCTATTAAATGTAAAACCATAATTGCTGATAATGCGTTGAAGCTTCATAAAAGTGATGTCCACTACTTCTATAAGCCATCCATTATTCAGGATTACATTATACAGGATGAGGATTACTACAAAATTATATTTGAGGTGCCTGATGATTATACTATACCAGACCAACTCGAATTCAAGTTTACAGAACATTGTTTTGGTAACCATTGGTCATTGAAATGGTGTGCTGATGAGACCCATTCCAATAAAGGCTATTGGACAGGTAATAATATCCAAGGTAGACTCAATTCTAAAGTTATCACCAAATGGAATCTTCGACCCAGTAAGAAAACTAACGATTGCTACGGTTGCTGGATAACTATTAAGCAAACAGATTTGCACGAGTCGATAATTACAAATGAAGGGAATGGTTTGATGCATTCGCTATTGAAAAACTATAAACATGTATTCAAAATTCAAATGAATGATGGTACTATTAGAGATGGTAGTGAATGGAATATGACATATGCTTACGAGAACCATTTAACAGATGGTCTATCGAACTCGTTACATCCAGGGTATTATGGTACCATCATTTTATATTTATCAATGGATAACACCGAGGGAATTCGAACCGACCTGATTGATAAGATATATTTGGATATATATTTGGGGGATTCGATTACTGGCACTAGGTTATCATTCAAACCAGATGGGTTCCATGCTCAAAAGAATGGCAAGGTATATGTTGATGTCATCCCTGTCCTCGATACGATTGAGAAGATTAGCTATGAATATTCTACTACTAAAATTAATACAGATACCAAAAATATTGAACTATATTTGAAGAAAGATTTCACTGACCCCATTGATGAAGTGAATTGGGACCCGTCAACTAACGCATTCAAATATATAATCGACCAACAATATTATGAAGTACTCCCGAGACCAGATGCCGCGACAACCTTATATACTGATTACAATATAACATCATCTAAGGTCATTACGGCTGATAATATTACTACCATGAGGAGTGATTTGAATGTACTCACTAACAACTTTGATGTAGTTAGTTATGATGTTAAAGATTTGACCAGTAGAGTGGATACATTAAATGCAGAAATGGGTGAGACTAAAAGAATTACTCAACACTTGCAAGATGATATCGACCAGGTTCGAATCGTATCAAATGTAGCCCTGGCATTTGGAGTCATCGGTACGGCTGGTAGCATAGCCAATGTTGGATTGACGTTGTTTCGAACAGGGTTCACAATCACTAAAGCTGGTATAGATTCAACCATTGAAGGTATATCCCAAGGTGAGCAAGCTTTATATCATCTAGGTGATGGAAGCAACCTACCTCCATTAAAAATAGCAAGGTCAACTACAACTGATTTAACTCCAATCATAAATTGGTGCGATGCAGATAAAGTTGCTGTCGAATATACTGATGATGTTAACAACCCCTCAACAACCATTACAACCTATAGAGATGCTATCGATTTATGCAACCACTTCAGGGAGTCATTGAAACCAGCATTTAGACTATTAGCTGAAAAAATAAATGAGGTTGAATTTAATACAACCCTACTTGATGATATCTATATTTCCAAAAATAATTTAGTTAGAGATGACACTATTGATATTGTTGGTAAGCTAGTCAATAAGGATGTTCATCTTGAAGCTGAAGATGTGATTACAAATGGAACTATCAAAGTTAGGCTGATGTTAATGTTTATTAGCGAATTCAATGATATAGACTATGAGGAATATATTGTTACAATTACTATAGAGAATGGTAGTGTTAGTCAATATGAAGGTTGCGATTACTTCCCAACATGCACTCTCAATGATAAGATTATAATCATACCTAATCCCCAAAATGTTAAAGTCAATACTATTACTATCAAGGAGAATACTTGTGTTAGGAGGATGTCATTTACACCAAATGATTTAGCCTATACCTGTGACATAAATGCTCTTCATAATAAAATTGATGCTATCCATGAACAGACCAAATCTAATGATGCTTCACTAGCTACAATCATAAACGAGTACCCCACGGTTGATGAGGTCAATGATGTCTTGAAGGAGTATGCATTAAAGAAAGATATACCTGAACCTGTTGATTTAACCAATTATGCTATGAAAAGCATTATTCCAGAAATTATTGAGGGGCAAACAACTATTCAATTCAAAATCGTCAATAATACAATTCCTGATTTGGATTACGACACATATCATGAACTGATTGAGCAATATGGGTTGGATATTGTCTCATCAAACAATTTCTATACGGCTCATTATGTTCACATAGATTATTCGTACAATGACGATGATGACGAACAACCCTCTCAGATAATTCGTATCGAAGGAAGTAATTCTGGTCTTTGGATACTGTATAGCTCCCATGAATTAATCAATCCAGGAAGTGGTGAAACACCGGAAATTTTATCATGTTCAATAACCAAAAATATCGAACCAACAGACAAAAACGCTTATTCAGCAAGATATGTGTCGAACACTTTTGCTTTGAAAACAGATATCCCAGAACCAGTTGATTTGTCAAATTATGCATTAAAAAGTGATTATGATGAACTGAAGACAAGGATAGAAAATTTGGTAACTGAGAACACAAATTTGAAAGCAACCATAGAATCTTTTGAATCAAGATTAGCTGCATTAGCGAATAGATTAACGCGAATTAAGTATACATTCAGCGTACCAAATAGTACTAGCATTCGTTACCAATTCGAACAACCATTTGATGCATATGAGGCAACCCTCTATTTGACATATCATGAAAACAAAAATAATGTTGCCAGTGAAAAAGAAATTAAAATTAATATATCATTCAATGTTAAAAATACACCTACGTATGAATACCAATACGAACCAAATAAGATCTGGTTAAACAATATTGAATTTCCATTAAATAGTAGCAATTTAATGGTCAATCCAACAGCTAATTTCATATTGATTGGTGGGTCATTCTTTTCATCAAATGGTATCTTAGCTGAAGATAATACCAAGAATGGAATACATTCATTATAAGGAGGTAGGTACTCAACAAGTTAGTCATCAGCTAGCCAATCAAAAATATTAAAACTTCATCGTCCTATTAAATTGAGGGAGATTGATTTGCTGATACAATTTATTTTTGCGAAAACAATTGGCACCATCGAGTAGGTTAAATGTAATCTCCTCACCATTATACATGAGCTCATATAATTCTTCAACACTAATATTATGATGCTTACAATAATTGAGAATACATTGTTTAGGAACACCTTTCATTCTAATATGATATCCTTCGTTGCCATTCTCATCGACCAGTATATCTAGATATGATTTCTTACCAAGCGCTATCAGTTTACGTGAATGGACTTCGCCAACAGCACCATCAAATCTGTCGAAATCAATATGAAACTGACACATCTGCTTACCAATCAATTGTCTCCCATATTTTGAATTATATATTTTTGCGATGCGTTCAACATCATCTTCCATAATATGCATGCTATCAGTATCTTGATAATATATATTGATGCCGTGTTGCTCAGCCGTATTCATAACTCTATTCATAATATGCTTACTCCATGAGAGAACTGATGCCCCAAATTGTGGTAGGTTGAAGTGATTATATATAGGCTTCATCTTCTTAACATAAACGTTGTTAATATTATCGGTTTCTGTAATCTCACTTATATAATTATAATTCCTCCAGATATAGTTATATATCTTCTCCTTGGGGACGGATTTAGTCTCGATTGGAATAGCTTTCAAAATAGACTTACCATATATACTATTGAGGAGCAGCTTAATAGTTTGCTCCAACGGATTACATGCTCGTTGGTATCTCAATCTAAGTCTAAATAATTTATCGATGAACTTATTTATAGTTGTATTGAAACCTTCATTGAAATAGTATCCGCGAATGAACTCATAATCGAAATCATAAAACTCCATTAAATCCATGAATGCTATCTTGTCGATATAGAAATGGGTGACTGGATTGTTATCAAATATCTTGCTACCATTATCATCCCGATGGAATACATGCCCAAATTTGTAATCAATATCACTCTTACATTTAATTTTTGTAATATTGATTTCTGCAAAAAACGTGTCATATCTCAACAGCTCTTCCTTCGAAACATTTGCGGGGATGATCTTAGGCTTGCCCTTGGGTACCCCATTCATAATTCTCATCGCAGATGGATATAAAGACACGGCATCGAAGTCTTGGATGCGCCCCTCTATGTATTGCTTATCATTATTCGCAGTCATTGTCCTACCTCCGCTTACACATCTCAGGATAAAATTCTGGGGCTTACCACTCAACTCATAGCATCCATTAAAGCATCCATATCTCTTAGCGAAATCGTATCCAATAGCTGAGATAGATATATAGTTATGAATGTTTAACATATTAATCTTGGTTTCATGAAATATTTTCATGAGGTCTTCATTAAATTTCTCCAAGCCCTTCATCAAAACTATGCAATCCTTCTTGCAATAAAATTTCGCATATTTCATAATATCTATATTTAATGAGTCATACGCATCAGCTATCTTCGCATTTTCAATCAACTGTTTAAAATCTCGTGCAATCTCATGCAAAGATTTCTCATCTTTTTTCTCATCATAATATTGTATTTGGAATTCTAACGCTGGCACGATACAACGTTTAATATTATGTTCCGTATATAACTTATAAGCCATGATTTCCTTGTGGACATCTAAGTTGAACATGCTCGCGAATTTCCTCAAGGGCTTATTAATTAGAGAATAGCTGTTGCGGAACGTTAACGTTTTCACAATCTTGTTATCGATATATTTGTTCATAATGATTTGTAATATAGTACCTGCTCGCTCAAGTATCTTGGGTTGCCAACCATATGTGTTCATGAAGAAGCATGCATCATATTTTAGATTGTGAAAGTATGTTAATGATTGGTCCTGTAAATAATCTAATAGCTGTTCATTAATATTATCTCCTGTGAAAGATATACTGTGAATATATGCACCATCTCTCCAAGCTGTACAATTTAGATATGGAACATGAGGAGACACCGTTGAGTTGGTTTCGTAATCGCTATAATAAATCCTACTCCATTGCTTACCGTAATTAGTATCTGTTTTGATAGGTTTGCAACATAGCTCCTCATCATAATTTAAATCGACATAGTCATTGAGATTATTATTGAATTCGGTCGTTGCTAATATATTTAATTCACAATTCTTAATCTCTCTAAATAAGTTTAAATCAAACATCTTACGTAGAATAATCATTGGAGTGGTACCTTCATTTTTATATAGAGGGGTATCTTTATTAACACCCTTGATTAGAACTCTCCTATCAATTGGAATATGAGCAAATTTTTCATCGAGCTCATCTCTATGTTCCAAATAATATGTTGTCGCCATGATATTTTTATTAATCATGTAGTGATTCTTATATAGGAGTAGGTCGACAGTTCTCACGTAATCCTTTGCCCATGGTTTCTTTCGCGTATCAATTCTAACATTATATTGGTGGCGAGTATCTTTGGATTCATCGATACGTCGTATAATGAAGTGGCATTTGAATTCCTTGGCAACACTGATAATACGATTACAAGGAACTCGCTTAGTCCTAATATAATTCCTCAAATGATTTATTTCATCTATCTCAAACACACCTGATTGAATACATGCATATACGAAGCAGTTGTCCTTATAATTATTTTTGTCTATGGAACTAAATATATGATAATCTGTCAAATCGATATTGCTCAAATTGATATATGGGAAAAATCCGCCATCATACATGTTTCTAAAATCTTCATCAATCTCAATCTCTTCATTATAAACTGTATTCGTATCAGGGTCCAATTTTTGTATCGAAAATGTGGTGGTCTTTTTGAACTTACTTTTAGTTACAAATAATGCTTCGTATCGAACGGGTATAAATGTGCTGTTGTAGTTGGGATTTACATCACTAGCATCTTCGATCAAATCAACGGTGCCTGCGATATGACCAATCGTGTTATCAATCATCCATTTATCACTCAGGGTGAAATATTTATAGGTACCATCGAGTGAGTGAGCTTTGACAACAGGTCTCTCATCACCTTTCAAACTATAACATTTTCTCAACGCCTCACAAAATGCTAAACGTTTGTCTTCATCATCTCCTATCAACACATCAAATGATATCCTCCTATTCACGTATAACATATATTCGGTCATATATTTTTGGAAATTGCGTTTATTGACAACATCCTTGATTCGTTTCTCATATTGAATTCTCTCATCAGTCTTGGATTGATATAAGTTGATGGGGATGTTTAATATAAGCCTCTCCTCTAATGCGTTGTCGCGAATACTATTTTTATACTGATTACGTTGCTGAACTCGATTGATATGACTCGATTTGCTTTTACGAATGGTCGCGAATAATTTATTATCATCCTTATCAAATGCTCTAATATAATCATCAACGCAAACACCTCTCCTATTAATATGCATACTTATCAATCGATTCGATAACTCACCCTTCAACTCTCTCAACGATGCAGTTTTATTAGCGAATCCGGGTAACGATAAGATATCTCTTTTGGTGAGCTTACTCAATAATTTATTTTTCATTTATATATCATTAAAAATGGCCCGGTTTCAAAATCAACTCATTTTTTTATCGCGCTATCAAAATGTCTCACGATAATATCAATATTGACCAATTATTGGAACGCATCAAATTACTTGAGGAGGAGAATGCTAGATTGAAGGCTACCCCTGATCTTGTCGATGTTGGTTGCAATACAGATGGACGCGGTGATGATGTATGTCCCACCGTTGAAAAGGATGAAGATGCTAAATGGTTCCCCCTCAAGAATTATGAAAACGAGTATGAGATATTGAACTGCTACCCTTATCCAATTCGTAAGATAGCAACTGGTAGGATTGTTACTGAATTCAAAAATAAAACTAGCGGATACATCCAAGTATCTCTCAATGGTAGCTGTCAACAAAAACATAGACTTGTTGCACTACAATTCATATATAACGATGACCCTGTAAACAAAACTATCGTCGACCATATAGAGCAGGATAGGACATATTATCATGTAAAATGTTTACGATGGGTTTCGACTCAAGATAATAATAAAAATAGGAGTTCAACGAGAGGTATTGTATACGAGTATTTTGACGATATAGATGAAGATGCAATTGTCGTGAATAAATACGGTGACCACTTATTTGAGAACTATTATTATTTCGATAATAAGTTTTACTATTTCAACGGAGTACGTTACAGAGAATTATATATCAAAGAGAATAAATCAGGTGTTCTATTTGTTAGCATGAAGGATACTAAAAATAGAACTGTCAATGTATATGTAAATAGATTCAAGAAAATATATAACTTGAATTAGTATTATTTTTGCGGAGCATATTATTTGTTCTCCTCAATACTGATAATTCTAACAGGTTTACCATGTATCAATTCGAGGTTTCGCTTAGTCCTTGCGATTTGTTTAGCAGATTGTGCAAGCTTACCATTATTCTTTATATCTTTAAATATTTTTGAACGTGCATTCGATTCACGAATCAAGGCTTCCCTAGCGATAGCTTCCTCCTTTTCAGCAACATGCTTCTCCCAGTTAGCTTGTTTTATAGCAACACGCTTAGCTTTATTCTCCTTTCTACGTTGCTTTCTAGCTGCAGCTTTAGAACTTTGAGCAGCTGCTATCAGTGCAGCCTTACGCTGCTTCTTAGACATATAATTTGCAGGTGGCTTGTATGGATCATATGATTCAGCCTCCTTCAATAGCCTATTGATTTCCTTCTCCTTATGCTCCTTCTCCCAGTTAGCTTGTTTTATAGCAGCACGCTTAGCTTTATTATCCTTCTTGCGTTGCTTTCGTTCAACTGCCCTACGAGCTCGTCTAGCTTTATCTTTGATACGTTCATATGCTTCCTGCAATCCCTGATCCGTGATGAGTTGTCGTCTTTGAGCACGTGCAGCCGCGATGATAGCAGCCTTACGTTGCTTCTTAGACATATAATTTGCAGGTGGTGCGGATGAATCATTAGATGTATATTCAATAGCCTTAATATTGGATTTGGGTGGAGCTATCATCTTACGTTTAGTGGGATGAGGTGGTATATATGGTTGTGGATTACTTCGATATTTTTCGACATATTCCTTAACTTTGTAACCACGTTTCTTTTTGGTATATTGATGAACTCTCGCCCGAACGAAATCCTTGAGTTCGATCAATAAATAATTATATAAACTCTTGAATCCAGGCAGTTGAACAATCTCTCCCTTATTTAGACTCAGTACAGTTTTATTCTGGGGTAGGTTGCAACTGGATGAGCCATGCTTCTTGGGAGGTGAGGTCTTGGGATATGAGTCATCATTTGGATCATAATTGAAGTCATCACTATCACTCATTTAAACAAAAATAAAAATATGGTTCGATAAAATGTAATTATTTAATTATTACAGTCATCTACTAAGGGTTCATCATCAGGTGTCTCATTAATTGTCTCATTAATTGTCTCATTAACACTACAATCGATATTATCCGCATCTGGGGTATCCTCTTCCTCCTCTTCAAGCTCATCAAGATGTTCCTCGACATATCTCCTTAGTATCTCCATTTCATATTTTTTACGTAATCTATATTCACGTTGCTGTTGGCGTCTAGCAGCTCGTCGCTCGTCATCATTAGCATACTTACATCTTCGCCCACGAGGCTTCTTAGATTCAGGTTCAACAGGTTCATCATCAATGTTATCAATCTTATTTAATACATCACTCGATTTCGATTTAACAATTGTCCCGGTGACGGATGGAAGTTGATTAGTAATAGTTGGGCTATCTACTTGCGATTCACTCATTTGCTTATCGAGAAAAAATATTATATAAAAAATAATCGACGCATATTTATACGAAGCAATCATCCTTTATATCGCTATCATCGAATTCAATTTTGAACTGGTCGCGAATACATTTGATATTATGTTTGTTGACGCATTCAAGAACGTGACATGGATAGTATGGGGTGTCCATATATGTTTGCATTGTGAGTTCTATGATAAGGACGTATAGCTTATCCTTGCTATCGAATTTGCAGTTGAATGATACTATAATCGAATCCCCAAACAATTTAATGATTTTATTATAGTTGATGAATACATTATTTTTCTTATTATTAGATTCGAGTGTGATGAATAAAGGTTTGCAACAATATTTGTCAAACTTATTTTTAAATACTTTCTCCCCCTCGAAATAGATGACAGCCTTTACAAACTTGTTGTTCTTATATGTATCATTGATAAATGAAACGAGCTTGGTTGGTGAGTAGAAGTTATTGTTAGTGTCTACGATTGAATCAACAGACATTTATATTAGGATAAAAAATAAAATAATTTTGGACATGTGATATAAAAAATATTTTTGAAAAATTTTGGGTATATAGAGCGAGCAGGAACTGCGTTCTATATGTATGATGGAATATGATTGGAACAGTTTAAATAGTAAATCGAAAACATATATGTGTTAGCGCTAACTGGTATAGTTGTTGGATCATGAAGCATGTCTCCCAGCTTCGGCGGCAGGCATGAGTTCGATTCGCTGCCATACCGATTTTTCGTATTATTTTCGGTCCATATTTGTGATAGAGCCCTAGCGAACTAAACACCTTGTGGTAAGCTATTACTTGTGGATTATGGATAATACGAAGCATTGTCGGCAATGCAAACCCAAACCAGCTCCTGTAATTGGATACAGATATTTTCCTTGGGGGATTGATATATAATCCCGGGTACGTATGTTGGTTCCTCGAGAGAATGCACTACGCATCCAGTTACGGGGTTGGTTTTTGCATTTTTATTTTTACATATTGATGCAGTATTTGAGACATAAATGGTATACGTTAACGAGTTCGTTATACTCCTTATTGTAGACCTGCTTGAAATCAGTTACAATTTCTCCATTCTCATTAACAATTTTGATAGCTTCTATTTTGCGAATTGGATTAGCTTTAGTTGCACAACATTTAATATCTTCATCCAGATATATATCTACCTGTTCAGTATGGATTGCTGCCTTGATAATATTTTGTAAAGCCGACATGGGAACAATGATACAATTTTTGGAGATGAGATTACTTAATAACGCCTTATCTTGATTCAATAATATTTGTGCATATGATTCTAATATAACAGTCCTCACATCCATGCCCTCAGCGGATGATACTGGTTGCTCCTCATCGATATCTCTCGTAATGACGATATCCTCCTTGCCATCATCCCTCTTATTAATGATGATATTATTATTAATATTAGATGTTGATTGCGATGCAGCTGATGGTTCTAATGAAACGTTTGCATTGATACCTGCATTAGCATTTCTTTTCTTGATCATTTCCCCAAAAATAAAATATTATAAACCATGTGATTTCTCAATAATGAATCTGGTCTGGTAGAATTCTACCAGTCGCACTTTCATAAATAAAATGTCAATTTAAAGATGCATATTTTTAAAGTATTCTTCGATAGCTTTGTGAAACTCTTCTAGACATGATTTGTTAATGATGATATCAGTACTGCCAACGCTAACATCATCACCTTTGAACAATGCTCGTGCTAATCGTTTGATATCTTCATTAGGAGTCATCGCAATGGGTAGGTCATCAACATATATCCATCGTTTCTCCTCATCTTGATAAATCTTGCTGACTTGCCTCCATGAATGTTTGTTACGACGAACGAGATGAAGTACCACAAAGTTCTTATTTTTAGGAAGTTCTTCACGCCATATCATATACCTGTAGCTATGTTTGTGGTCTTTAGGAACAGCTCGTGGTGTCAAATCTTCAATTTTGTTAACGAGTTGCTCACGTTGCCTATCAAAATATGAATCCAGTAGTTTCATAATATCCCATGCATATGTTGGAGAAGCCCACATTGCAACATGGTTGACGAGTAATCGATGTATATAATAACCTTGTAATCCTGGTGCTAAATTTGGACGATTTTCATATAATTTTTCAGATGGTAGAATTCTACCATCTGCACTTTCGAGGAATTCTTGAGTTGATTTGTTATCAAACCAATGACGAACTTGTTTCTTTGAATTACACGCAATTATAATGGATTGCATCTGGTACATATCATCTTTGATTGAATGTATCAAACGAAGCTTCTCATTATACTGAATATATTCGTAGTCATCATTGATTGATTCAACAACGGCTAACATTGATGTGTTAGTACCTGTTGAGTTCATTTCTAAGTGGATAAAAAAATAAATTGATTTGAAAACTCGTCAGTTTATGAGTTCGCCTCCTACTACCTATAAACCATGTGATTTCTCAATAATGTATATTTTTGAACCTGATATTAGCCGGCTTATTATATATCAAATTTGCCTTATCTCTCTCATTAGCCAATCCTTGAATCGCTGCCAGGTCTTGAGGTCTATTCAAATATGGTGGTAGCAATGGAGGAGGTTTCGTTGTCGCATTGTTCAAATAATGCATCCCATCAGTCATACTCACGGGAGGCTCATTTTGAGTAAGCGTCATATGCTCATCAGTTGGAGGTGGTCTAACTGGATTGTGTGGCATATTTTTGGTAGGTGGTCGATTGACATGAGGATTGAAGGTGACCGCATAAGTGTTATCATTTGAATATATACCATAATGATTATACTCAACATCTTTGTTGGTAGTGGTGGATTCATTATACATACATCCAGTTGTACCGATGGTTGTTGAATTCGGGTTTTTATACTTATTCATTTATTATGCAAATAAACAAAAATAATGTGTTGTATTGTTTGAAAATTTACTCATGGTGTAGTTAAATCATAGTTACCAATTCGAACCAATGGAGGCATACCATTTGGTTGAACTAATATACTAATCGAGGCATCATATAATAAGCAGAAAAGTGGGTTGGCATCTACACTCTTCGCAAATGAACCTTCAGTCGCACTTTGAGTAATATTCATTTCAAAATTGATAGGTGATAGCGAAGTGAGTCCCTGTTGATATGTATTATCAGTTTCTGTTGGGAGACCAATGAAAAACGATGACCTGTCGTCACTATAATAACCAGTCGTTGAGTTAAATGAATATGAATTGGTTAGCGATCTGACGACCTCTTTATTGAAACCACTCTGCTCACCATTCATGTTCATTGCATTCTGGCAATATTCCAAGAATTCGGGGTACTCTTCAGTTGTACCAAATGGTCGCGAAGGTATGTTGCCATATCCACCCGCATTAATGTAGAATGATTTGAATAATGGATTCTTGAAAACAGTTTTATCAGTATTACGCAACGGGAATAAACAAAATATACTATCAACAAATCTTGGAGTGATAGTACAGGTGGTCTTATCATTAGGTTGTTCGAGTTTATTAGTTGTCGTATATACAGATAATGTTTGTGTAGGAAATGTTAACGGGTGAGATGGATCACTATATCGTTGAACCAATGAGTTATAAACACTCTCACTAATTCCAAAACATGGGATAATACTGAGGCAATCCTTGACCTCATACCATATAACATTACTTGTTCTATCAGCATTATTTAATGTATATAATCCATTAGCGGTTGTAGATGTCGCCTAACATCTTATTGGATTACCTATTTGCTTGAATTCTGTCGTGACGGGATGAAATGTATATTTTGAATACTTACCAGGATTATTGATCAAATTTTCATCAGGTCCACATGGACAATATACTAATCCCGCGCATGAGAAATATAATCGCAGTTCTATTTTGCCTGCAAACGCAGGGAGATATTTAATGTTAGATATCGGCAAGAATCTCCTCAAATCTATCTTCAAATTAATCGTACCAGTAGCTTCGGTCCTATCTTTAGTCCAGTAAACTACGAAACCGCAGCGGCACCCTTCATTCTGTCTCCATACATCTTTATGCCTAGTTTTCGAATAAATATCTGCCCTCTTCGTGGTTTCGTTGGAACAACAAGCTGTAAGAAATGATTCTTCACAGCCATAATTTTGTGTATATATGGTGATACCATTTGCTACAATTTCATACTTCTCAATAGCATCACGTGCATCTTTAAATCCATACCATATATTATTGAAACTATAATCGCCAACATTTGCTGTATCTATCTTATCATCGATATTAACTTTAATCTCCATCGTTGCCTTAATGAATCCGTTGTATAAATCAGCCGTGTTGTGAGTATTTGGTGATATGATTACAGATGTATACGAGCCACTTTTGATTGGAGGAGATGGTCCATAACTCGTCTGTGGGTTGATCGAATATTGTTTATTAGTATCACTCATCGCAATGCAATTATCGACGGTATCAAAATATGAGGCTATCTGGGTGCATGCATCCGCAGATGTTTGCATAATCACTTCATTGTTCAACATTGCTTTTTATGTAATAAAAAAATTACTTCTTTCGTCTTCTCGATTTCTTGGTTTCACTTTTCTCAGCAATATAAGCTTTCTTCTTTTTATTAACGTAATCAATATTATTACGTAACCTATTTATTTCATTTTGCAATTCTGTAGCGTATCGCTCATCATCTTTATATGGAGCATATGTCTTTTCCAACTCAATAATACTCTTCTCACTAAGTAATATTTCTTTATCAAATTGTTCCTCACGTGATAAATCTGCAGTAGGTACATTTAATAGTTTCTTCTCACGTCGTCGCTTTGACCTCATCTCACGATTGGCTGCCTTTTGCTCATCTGATAACTTGGGTTTGGGTTTTCTAGCTCGCTTACGTTTATTTTTATCCTCCTCGACTAATTTGTTAATCTCATTTTCCATCTGCTGTCTACGTTCACGTAGTTTCTCGAGCTTATTATAATATTTAGCTTCAAACTCATCATCACTCAATTCAACGAAATTCTTCTTGAGTTTAGCTATCTCAGCAGTATGTTGTTTAACAGCGTTCCTGGTCTCATTTAATTCATCCTCGGTTAACGCATCAGCATTATTATTCAAATCATATTCATAATCTTTCAGTTCATACAATAACTGTCTCAATTTATTATCAACATATAAATAATCATCCATTTCTTCTTGCAATGCTTTGATTTCATTAATAACAGTTTTCAATTCAGGTTTATTATATTTATCGCTAAGCAATTTTAGTATATTATCCTCGTAATTATTTATATAGTGTATACATTCATCAACACCTGGTTCAGCTGCTGGATTCAATTTCGCCTTCTCCAATAATTTTGTATACTCATCCATATCTTGTTTGTATCCTTTAATCTTTGCGTCAATATCAGCTTTACTCAATTTGCGATTAGATTTAGTAGGTTGTTTAATCTGTGCGTTAATATCAGCTTTACTCAATTTGCGATTAGATTTAGTAGGTTGTTTAATCGATGTATCTATTTGAATAGAATCCAATTTGTGTTTCTTGCAATAATCTAAATAATCATTAACGCGAACACCACGTTTGAATATATTTGTTTTCACGAGATGAGCACGCAATATATTTTTCAAATTTGGTAACAATGTTTTATTCAATCCAGCGAACCCAGGTAGTTGAAGTATTTCTTTCTTAGTTAGTTGGGAAATGAGTTTATTTGAAGTCATTTAATGAAATAAAAAATAATCACTTAATTATATGACATCTGCAAATATTCGATTTCTTCTCACGGGATACATTTGTTGAGGTTGCTCGATAGGATCATTGGATGATTCCATGGGTGGTTCTATCGGTTGAGTATTTGGATATTGTTTATATTCAGGTTCCGTGAATTCATAATTATATTGCATCCTCGGTCGCGATATTTGTTTTTGGACAACCTCCTTAATCATTCGTTTCTGTTCCTTTTTCTCACGTCTAATTTTGAATTCCTCACCGAGAAGTTTCAATTGATTCAATATCTCTAAATTAATAGTTGGATCATATTCATAATTATTAGGGGGAGTTCTTGGAGGTGAACGTTTAGTTTTAGGTCTAACGAATGGTTTCGGGTCAGGGGTTGGCTCATCATGTTCACATTCATCAACGGGGCCATCAGCATCGTTTTCAAGGGGGCTATCAGCTGGCTCGTCATCATCATCTTTCACAATTGGTTCAACGTGACGATTTGTATGAGGTTCCTTGCGAGGTTTCACGATATATTTTCCCTCAGTTCTACACGGAAACACCTCCCATTCATCATCATCTCTCCCATTTAACCAGTTTTGAATAACTTGCAATCTTTTACTTCCTCGAAGATTTTTAGCCATTTATGGTAAAAATAAAAAGCATAGTTTCACCAACTTTCACCTATTACTTACCCAAACGTTTTCCATATTTAGTCCTGATACGTTTAGGTTTAACGTTAGCCTGCACACTTGCCGGTTCAGTCGAATCCAATTGCTTATTATATTTAGTCTTGATATTATGATTAGACTTACCTTGAGCAGCGTTATTAATATTCTCTAGAGCAGTCCTAACATTCCCCTTAGGAATATATTTAATAGCCGTATCTGTAATATTGGATATTTTCTCACGAGTCTTATCATTTAAAAATTTCTTGCCTAATCCTCGAGCAACCTTGCCAATGATACCACTATTTTTATTCACCTTGTTGACAGTTGCGTTAAATATCTTCCCAGCCAGTCCACCTGTTGCGCTATTAGCCATATTCATCACCTGATTGCCCGCCAATCCAATACCATTTTTAATTATTTTTTTCAAGAATCCCATTTACTTGTATTAAAAATATATATATCTGGTTTATGACTCAAAGTAATACTTGTCAGCTGTTATATTAAGAATCAATTTATCATGGGGTTCCCTGTGTTGTAGATACTGGTGGACCGCATCCTTAGTGTTTAAATTATTATTAGTTTGTTGCAGTAATGATGTGATATCCTCCTCACTATATCCACTGTAGCAGATTATATCTGTAGCCATACGTTTAGCATTAATATGAACAAATCGAATCGTTTGAAACGCCATTATACAAGTGATATTATAATGCCTAGTTTTGGTCAATAATCTAATGAATTCACTATTCCCATTCTTCAATAAATCACTTCCTGCACAATCATCTAGAATAATTAATGTATTGTATGGATATGATGAAGTCTCGTACTGAACTAATTTATTGGCAATATATACAATTCTATCATCAATATCTTGTAATGAATGCTTTTCAATCAGGCGTTCCATCTCCTCATTAGCATCTTTCATTTTGGATAACACATGTTTGACCAGAGCATAATATTTAACCTTCCTTTTGAGATGCTTACGTAAGATTGGCATCAACTCATCCTCCTTCACATATTGTATTGGAGTTTTAATACTTTTATGTAAAGCTTCAGCTGTCTTATCCATCTTCCCACTCGTGGAACAAAATATTATCTTATTATAATACGGCTTCTTAAATAATTTTTCCGTGATCATTATATGAGACCATATCCAATATGATTTACCAGCACCAGGCTTACCGATTAGGAAATATATTCCGTTGGTGCTAAATGGATAGTCCGGTGATAGCGGTTTTATCAAAGCCATCTCTATATCTTTTTGATTTTTGCGCATAGCTTTTTGTATTTCTCTCTCAACATTTTTAATGACTGATTTAGTACTGGTTTTCATTTATATGGAATAAAATTAGCTCCATTTTGTGATTGATTCGGGAACATTATTTTTGGTAGACCAATATTCGAGTTCAAGATTTGACAACTTGATTGGATGACCCTCCCTAAGATTTTTCGCTGGGATAGTATCGCGTTTACCACCTTCATACTCGACCCTATATTTATTTTTCTTAACATCATAACTAAGAATTTTATTTACAATACCACGCTTACCACTCTTCAATGAATTTGCTAACGGTATATTATTATTGGTTTTTATTAAGCGGTAACCCGGGAGCTTATCTATTGAATCATCCTTTGACTTAATTATGAATTGGTTACCTGATTTCGAGTCAATAATATATGCTTCCTTGCTCACCCGATTTCTTATCTTTGAGAATGGTTCATTAGCTAATACAATTCTAACCCTATCATTTGTTTTGAAATCATATGGGTTGATGCTTGATTTAGTATTGATGTATGTTAATTCATCATCTTTAGTTATATCATTAGGAGCTCTATTATCTAATCCCCTATGAGGAGTATTGTTATACGCATCAATCAAATCATTCATTTCAGTTTCATCAATATATCTATTCTCACCAATAGCATCACGAATCGTTCGCATGAATCAATTAATGATACCAAGTACATTATGATTGTTGTCTTCAGTAGTGGTGTATATTATATTGTTCGATTTCATAAAACCAAGTACCTCGTTTGATAGATATGCAGCATCTTGGTCGCTAGTGATTGAATAAATATTGTGTACATCTTTCATGAAACATTGTAGCGCGTTGATAACGGATTTTGAACCCTTGCCTTGTAACGGATATGCATATGCCTTCCTCGTATTAATATTGATGAACATTAAATAATTGAGACCTCCCTTATGCTTTTCATTAATAAATGTATCCATCTGGTATCCGTGTAAATGTTTCGATACGATTGGCATATATTTAGCTTTGGGTACCTTAACATCATGGACAATATTTTTGTCTAGAAAATCGTTAGCATCTTTCGCCGTGAAACCATATCGTTTGGCTAACGGAACAAATTTAGATTTGCTCTTCCATGGATATTTTTTAAATAATTCATCAAGCGTATTATAACTCATTTGATTTTAGATTAAACTAGCTTATGTATATAACATCTTATCAAATGGTAGGAATTGCATCTCTATACAAAATGATTCGTTATCCGGAATTTTGATAGGGGTATTATATTCCCTACATGAATAAAACTCAATCCAAAATCTTTGGTCTGAAGAATTTAATTTATAATACTTTATTGGAACAAAATCAACATTAGAGTTACCAATATAATTATGTAATGATTGTTCAGCTATGGATGAATATACTTTGCATGAATGCCTATCCCAAACATTATCAAAAGTAAGAACATCATCAAACTGATTTAGATACACATGCTTTTTATTCTGGTGTGGACCATCTCCAATATTAAATACTTCATCAAAATCCTGATTGGTTTTCTTTAATTTTAGAGCTATACCAAACTCATCATCTTCATTTTCATTCCTAGGTGAAAATATTTTCTCATGGAAGCCATTTTTATCAAAATAACCATCTGATTGTATGTCTCTATCTACGACGTAATCATTTTGAACAAAATTAATTTTAGTGTTCTTCCATACATTAGATATATTCCATTTAATAGATTTATCAATAGCATCAAAAAATCCTCTAAAATCCCCTTCAGTAGATATCCAATCAACAACAACAAAATCCCTTATTTCAAGATTGTCTTTATATCCTTGCATGGATAGCATGTTAATAATTTTTGTATTTGTGTTAGCTCCCTCAACTTCATTAAATGATTGCTTTTTATATTTGGCAATTGTTATAGTAAATTCAAGCTTCCTCCTTTTAGATATCAGCCACATATTCCTAACACCAATAATAGATTCCCCTCTATTAGCTGTACACCATTCAGGAGGGAAATTAAAATAGTATCTATTGAATTTGTCTTTATCTTGTTGACCATCTTCTAGAAAGAATGCCGATTCGATAGGAATTGGTACTTGCTCATCTGTGATATTATCAATGGTTGGATGTAGTGATTTAAACCTACTATACATTTATGATTCAATTAAAGATTTATTTTTGAGTAGGTATCGGGTGTACATGAAGTGGTTGCATGAATAGATGTATGTGATGAGATTTGGGAGATGATTGCATGAGTGGATGTGTGTGATGGTTGCATGAGATGATTTGCGATACAAGATATGGGAGATGATTGCATGAGATGATTGCTTGAGTGGATTTGTGTGAGATGGATTGCTGTAGGAGTATACTAGATAGGTTGCATGAGTGGATGTATGAGATGGGTTGCTTGAGATGATTGCTTGAGTGGATGTGTGTGATGGTTGTTTGAGATGGGTTGGTATTAAGTAGTTATACATAGTGAAGGGGGGATAGATAACTGGTATAAGCAAATGGGGCTCTCCGTGTAGGGTGGCTGGGTGGGGGTTGCTTGGGGGCTGTTTGGAGATATGGTTTATTATAGCGAGGGAGCTTTTCAAAGCGAGGGAGCTATAATATAAAACATCTCCAAAGTACCTCAAATTATCGTCTCTTCAGGAAGCTTTCAAAGCCAGAGAGCCCCATTTGCTTATACTAGTTATCTATCCCCCCTTCACTATGTATAACTACTAAGTACATTAACAATATTCGCGATCTGAAGAAGGACGTGTCAAATCTCAAAAATGCTCAACAAGCTGGTCCTCCAACAGATGATGCATTTGCTGAAAAGTTGGCAAGATCGAAATTGATGATGGTAGAAGCTGATTATCTTCGAAACATGTTGGAAGCTGTTGAATCATATGACAAGAAAAAAGCACCAGAGCAGATAAGCGTGTTCAAGTACTATGGATGGAAGTTGTCCAATTGCGTTTATCATCTTCGACCATACTTATCACAAGAAGAGAAAGAGAAGTTGGACAAAGCATGCAGCTTCGAGAGAAGTGGAAAGAAGCAATCACCGAAGCAAGTGCTGAAAGCCATGAGGCAATGGGGTGAATCAATGGAGAAGAACGAAATTCAACGGAACTCTGAATCGAAGTTGAAAGGAAATGAGTTCCAATATCATTTTCCATATCTCGATGATAATATCGTTGATAATGATGATTACCCCCAATAAGATAGGTCATAACTAAAAAAATAATTTTTTTAACTTTTTCTTTGTTTTTATTTTTATCGTTTCACTTTTATTTTATGTTAAACATGAACAAGGACATTGAAGATAATTTTTTAGATGCTATTGGAGATGTCTATGCTGATACAAAATCACAGTTTCGTCGTGAATATAATCGACGTGCAAAACAATACCAAAAGAAAGACAAATTTAAAGAAGAAATGAGGAAGCTCATGATTCCTGCAGGACAAGGTATTGGTTTTGCTACAGACATCAATCAAGATGAAGATAAGAGGTACGCATTTACGGAAGCACTACGACAGATACATAAAAAGAAAAATGTTGGAAGACCTATTGTTAAAGCAATTGCACTTGATGGAACTTATAAGTACTTCACACTCAGTGATAAGCACAACATCGAAAGTACATTAGGTCATATAACAGGAGAACTTGATTTAAGTGAAGACCAGTCAGACACTAATCCATATATCTCAAACATGTTCATTCCAGTTCAATATGAGGTACAATTTATTGACATGAACAAAACAAATGATGGTGTTCATTTTAGAACCAAGATGCAAGATATGGATACTCATGAAATCTATGATGATGAAGTCGAAATTGATGAAGACTATCGAAATACACCAGAAGGTAGTTTTTTCCCATACATCAATCAGAGGAGATGAAAAACGAATTTGCTGAAGGGTTTGGATAAATACTTTGCCACAACATTTTATACTTATTTATGAATATAATTAAACACTTTTTATGAAGATTTAGTCCTTCAATTTTGAGAAAATAGGTTGGCAATATATGATGTGATTTCGAGACCGTTTGAAGATACTTGAATATTATTATAAAATTAATAATAATATTAATATAACTAGATGAAATAATATTACAAAATAGTTTAATTTTAAAGATTCTTTGAAAAATTGCCAAAACAATTTTTTTGGTAATATAGTTGATGGAAAAAACTGCGTTTTGAGGACAAAACTATGTTTTCTCGATGAATATTCAATATTTTTTAATAAAAGTTATATATAATCACATTTCATATTAATACAAATCTATATACAGGTTTTTATCAATTTTATTGAACTTAAGCTTTGATAATATTATAATAAAAATTATTTTATAACATCAACATTTTTTTAATATTTCCTAATTTTTAAATTATCACTTGGATATACTATAAAATGGATAAAATATTTTTTAACAAATGTTGTTCAGTAAGGGAAAAAAATCGATTTTTAAAAGATTTTTTAATATTCACTTCACCACCATAATTCTTTTTATATCACATTTCAGTTTTTATATAGGAAAATGGATTTTTAAAAACGCATTTTCATTTCATTAAAACATATTATTGTTTAATGATATCCTGCTATTACTTTATTGATAAAATAAAATTACTGAAATAGTCATTTGATATTAAGATAAATTGTTTTTAATATTTATTTTAATAACTTTTTTTTTCAACTTAAATTTCTCTATGATAGATTTATCAACCAAATTTACTACTAATATAATATATATCTACATATTATATATTATCAGATTTTAATAATAAATCCTCTGTAAATTACTCCCTCATGTTGGAAATTAAATTGCAACTTTGGTTAAAAATATCATTGATTATACATAATGTGTATGGAATTTTCGTATAACAATTATAAAATATATATAATATTAGTATCTATATGTTTTTACACAGCCAAATCTGGCAAATCATTTATAGGTCACTTGGTTGAAAAGATGAAGAATCAAAATTAATCTACTTTATTTTTTTCTACCAAAGAATTAAATTGATCTAATTTTTTGTAGAAATTAATAATATTCAAATATAAATATGAATATGATATTATCATTCAATAATATATTATATTGGTCATTTTCGGGAAGATGATTAAAAATTTTTTTTGTGTGCTTTTCTCAAGGAACAAGTGTAATCGTATAAATTTATCTATATATATTTATTATTGACATGTAATGTTATCCTAAATATTAAAGTTATTAAATATTTCTTTTTAAAAATTCTTACAAAACTTTGTTTAAATTTATATTCAAAAAACACTAATATTTTTAGACATAATCAATATTTGATTATAATATTTATAATATACATGTTACATTTGATGTTATAAATATTTTCACTTCAAAAAATGCAATTTACTATTTTTTTCCTATGAAAAATTAGTTTTTTCAAATTTTTTTGAAAGTATTTTTTAGCATGAATAACTTGATGGTTATTAAAGATATAATAATTTTAACATTCTATTTATTATTTTAATAGAATAATATATAATATCTATTTTTTTTAATAATGATAATCATTTAGATATATCGAGGAAAATGCTTTTTTGTTTCACTTAGCATTTGAAAAGAAAAAAAAATTCAATTTCATCTAAAATTCTAAAAAAAAAATAACTTTTCAGTAATTTTATTTTATCAATAAAGTAATAGCAGGATATCATTAAACAATAATATGTTTTAATGAAATGAAAATGCGTTTTTAAAAATCCATTTTCCTATATAAAAACTGAAATGTGATATAAAAAGAATTATGGTGGTGAAGTGAATATTAAAAAATCTTTTAAAAATCGATTTTTTTCCCTTACTGAACAACATTTGTTAAAAAATATTTTATCCATTTTATAGTATATCCAAGTGATAATTTAAAAATTAGGAAATATTAAAATGAATTAGGGGTGGGGCCCCTGTGCCGTTTTATTGATGGTGGACAGTAGTAAGAACAAAAATATTTTTGTTCTTTTCTTTTTTTTTTTTTATTTTTCTTTTCTTTTCTTTTTCTTTTCTTTTTTAACTAGTTCGTGTTGACGGTGTGGGTGCTAACCCCACCGGAAACCGACTAGTATATACTACTGAGGAGGTGCCACATTGGCATCGCAGAATCATATTGATCCTGCCATCATTAAAGCTCATGGAAGATGGCAAAGCGAGGCTTATCTTTTATACGTAGACAGAGATCAAGACAATACAGGTTTGCAAATAAGCGATATACTCTAAAATTAAATAAAAAATTAATCTTTTATCATATTTTATCGTTTTTAATTCAATTTTTTCACTTTTTGAGTTTATTCGGCCAAAACAAATTTTTGGAGAATATTGAGAGGAAAAAGTTCAAAAAGTGGACCATTTGAGAGATTTTTTAATTTGTAAGAAGCATTCAAAACATAAGGAAGTTTGAAATAAAATAACGAACTTTGAGATAAATAAATTAACGGCCACCTTTCTTAACTAAGAGGTCTAATAATAGATAATAGAAAAATCTATTCAAAAAAAAAATTTGAGACCCATACTCTCAAATTGAATTGAAATTGAGAGTGGGTCTAAAATTTAGTAGAAACCCTAGTATACTGTAAAGAGAAATGGAATTAAATTATCCCATTGAATCTACAATTCTATTTTTTAGGTAGATGTAAATTCAACACTCCTAATATTTTGTCATAACTATATTTTTTTAATGCTTAATGGAATAGAAACAAAATATTTTTTAATATTTGGATCAGTACAAATAACTGCATCTAAATCATTCAATTTTCAAAATGCGTGATTCGATTTCTTCCTTCATTATTTGCTGCTTCTTGCTCAATTCTTCCTTGTCGTTTTCACTGAAAAGGTCGAAATTGTTCATATCCATGATTTCAAAGATATCACTGAATGAAAGACGGTTTTCTGGCTCTGCAGACATGCAACTAACAATCAATTTGCTGACCCAGCTGATAAAATATAATGTGGAATTTTTGGAATTACACCGTTGACAACGTTATTCATGCTGAATTTGGGGTAGCTGCCTGTCACAATGAACAGAATGATCCCAAAAGCGTAAACGTCGACTTTATTTGTGTATTTTGTGTTTCCATCGTTTTATTCAAAAAGTTCGGGTGCCATGAGGCGAAGTATTCCAATATTTTTCGACTCTGAAGCTTCCAATTCTTCTTCAACAGGGTCCGAAATCACTGATGCGGACGTGTCTGTTGATTGATGTTAAATATTTAACTTTTTTCTAGTTATTATCATCAATCATCATTACTAATTCGTTGAATAGATGGACGTCTTCGCGATTTTCTCAGAGGGCTTCCTGGATCGCCAAACTCATTCATAATATTTTGAGTGATATTTTGTATTGAGATATCTTTTGATGGAAGAATTTTTTTCCAACTTCTGACTTCTGCTTTAGGATCATTTATTATTGCAGATATAAACTCCATTTCAGACTTTATCAAGTCAAACTTTGAGTGTTGATCGTAATCATTAATCGCTCTCATTCCGGGATTATCGTTAATTCCAATAAGGAGAGGATTTTTATTAGAATCAATCAAGAAATCAATCCCCAACAAGTTAAAGAAACGATGCATAGGATCGATTTTTGACCTAATACCAATATTATATGTTTTATCATTTGTCTGACAGGCTTCTTTAGCTTTTTCTCGTAACTGTTTATAAATTGAGAGTACACACAAAGCTGAAATCCGTTGAATTTCCTTCCATATCGATTTGTTTCGTGATGAGATATCTCTAAGAATACTACGAGCAGACCGGATGCTCTTGAAAGTTGAACCAGGTGAAGGGGTTTTCTTAAATACGTATGAATCGCGGTTTTCTAGTGTTGGATTAGCGAAAGGGCTCGAGCAAAAATAAGCAAAACAATCTCTATAAATAAACAAAGTAAACGGTCGCAAATTCGTTATTAAAACAAAAACTCTTATATCAAATTTATGACCATCGATCAAGTAAGGTGAAATAAAAGGTTGAATTGTACATTTATCAATATCCTCCAAATCATCTAGATTTTTAACAAGAGTGATTCCTTTTTTAGATTGAACGTCTTTTTTCAGCACCCACATTTTTGACTTGTTATTTGGTCGGTGAGAATAATAACGCAATTTGTCAATTTGCTCAGGAAGGATAAAAGTTTGAGGATAAATATTTTGAAATTCCAAAGGATTTTTCGTAGACATGCCAGCCAAACTCTTGAACAAATTTGATTTATAGCAGATATGAAGAATGCCAGGAATTTTATTGACATGTTTATATGGCGGATATTTTTTGTATTTTGCTTGGGAGAAGAGGCCATCATACCAGATGATTGATGCATTTTCTTGGTCACCTTTTGGCATAATTTTAATATGGAGAAACTTTGCAACATCCAATAAAATCTGACTCTTCAAGCATCGAAAAGCCAGACTAAATTGAGTAAGATCAGGTGAAGTGAAATGATCATCACTTTCATCATTTGAATCAGACTGGTCAATTAATTTGTCCTCTAAATTTTTAATTTTCTCATTATAGATATTCTCTGCTTTTTTATTCCCTTTCTCAGCCGCCGTCATGACGTAGTTTCTGCCTTCCCACTTGTCCGCCTTGATTCCGTCTCCGTTGAACAGCATCATTCCGTAGTTGAGCATTGCGTCGGTTTCGCCGTGGTCGGCTGCAATTCTGAGCCAATGGGCCGCCTTTTTCATGTTTTTCTGAACACCTCTTCCAAGTAGATACAAGAGACCCAAGTTGTACATTGCAGGCACAAAACCGCGACTAGCAAACTTCTCATAATAAACGGGCGCCTCGCTTTCCCGCAGCTCAACATACATTAGCATTGCGTCTGCGTTTCCATGGTCAGCTGCCAACTTAAAGTAGACTGCTGCCAATTCCTTATCACACGGAACACCGTCGCCTTTGAAGAGCATATCACCGTATTTGTACATTGCCTTTGGGTTACCTAAATCAGCCGACTTTTTCAAATAAACCGCCGCGGTTTTTTTATTCTGAGTTATTCCATCTCCATAGAATAACATCAGGCCGTAGTTGTTCATTGCTTTATTGTTGCCATTGTCAGCGAACATTTTGTAGATCCGTGCTGCTTCTTTTTTATCGGTGTCAAAACCGTCGCCATTCTTAAGTTTCCTTCCATAAAATAACATCGCATCGGAGCTTCCGTTTTCACACGCTTGACGATAGAATTCACTCGCTTTCTTCTTGTCAACGTCAATTTTGAGATCAACGTCGCCTTGGTCATAGAGGACAGCTAGATTGAACATGGAGTTGGCATCGCCATTCTTCGCTTTTTCGAGTAATTTCCGAAGAATGCTTGATTTTGAAAACCGCTCTTTGATTGATTCACTAAAAAGATCAAGATATGAATCAACTTCATCATTCGAAATGCCAAAGTATTCGAGATATCGATCAGTTAGTATTTCTTCTACAATTACATCAAAAGAGGGACGAGATATTGGATTACGCGACCAAAGATTCTCTAAAAAAATTCTGATTTGATCATCTTCAATAATTGTCGTATCGGGACGTTTACCATCTCGAATGTCTGTCAGTAATCGAAAAGGGGTCGTGTTCGTTGCAAATGGGGCTTGGTTGGTAATGAGCTGGTAGGCAATTAATGAAAATGAAAAAACATCAACTTTGTTTGTATAGGGTTCGTCTGAAAGAATTTCAGGAGCTTGATATAATGGCGTTCCTACTTGAGAATTCATTAAAATTTGTGATGCTGAAATATCTGATATAAATGATATTCCAAAATCACCTATATATGGATAAAAATTAGAGTCAAGTAAAATATTACCTGGTTTGAGGTCTCTGTGAATAATGCTTTGCTTATGGAGAGTTTTCATTCCAAGTGCAATACCAAGTAATATTATATATTTTTGTTTCGAATTTAATTGAGTTGGTGGCCTTTCCTCTTTGAAATACTTGTCAAGAGAGCTGTTTTCCATATATTCTATTATTAATACGGGAAAATTATAACCTTGGAAATTTGTAAAGCTATATCCATAAAGTTTTAATATAGATGGCCCTTTTACTTTCGAATACGAAGCTAATTCTTTGTAAAATTCTTGATTATTTTCGGAATCATATATTTTTTTGGTTTCTTTGGCTGCAAACAATTTTCCTGTACCTTTATGCTTAACCAAATAGACATTAGCATAGGTCCCTTCCCCAATTATATCTATATCTTCATATTCGCTTAAATCTACTTGAGGAATTTTGTTATCCATTCAAGAAAAAGTTAATTTATTTTGAGTATAATACTTAAAATTCTGAAGGATAGGCCAATTTTTACATTTGTTCAAATATATACCAAATATATAACTTTATTCCAATTTTTGGACAAAAATAAATTTTTAGGAAAAATGATTTTTAAAGTTAATTTATCCCAGAAAATTGAATGGGGCAAACATGAAAAAATATTCTCAAAATTACGCATACACTATGTATAAAATAAAAGTATAAAATAAAAGTATGTATAAAATAAAAGTATAATATATAAAATGTATATGTTTATTTCTTCAAAAAAATGTCAAATTTTATTATCTTTTTTAAAATCTTAATCTTTCATTATTTGATGGAACTAAAACATTTTCCAATTTTAGATTTATGATATTTTCACTTGTTATTGTCAGATGACTTACTGTATCCATATGACTAGCGATGATTGTAGCATTTTTGCATATGATGAAATTGTTTTGACATCTTCTAGATCAATTATTATTTTTACTCTTTTTCAATCAATGATTTTAGTTGCACCACAAGCATTTATAACTATCACAGAAGGAGAAAACTTATCAATAACTTCTTTAACTTCATTTCACCGTATCGTATCACCTGCAATGTACAATGCTTTATTGTTCTCGGATTGAAAAACAACGCCCATTGCACCATATGGTGCACGATTTATTCTTTCATAATAAGGCTTCACTATTTCACGGGCACCATGTTGTGTTTCTGTTTTGTACATTTTAATTCCTTCGAAATTGGTTCCGTTTTCATCAATTATCTTCAAGTTTGTGATTACGTTTTCTTGAATGATTTTTAATTCAGCTGCATTTCGAACAAAGAATGGAATATCTTTTTGGTGATTTTCTTCTGCAATTTCATCTCTATGATCAGAATGATTATGTGTCAGAATTACAGAGTCTGTTTTAACAATTTCTTCAATACTTATTGGTAAATCAATTCTTGGCTGTGAAATATGAGAATTGACGGCTTCTGTAAAACCTCGCATTTGGAACTTTTTTTTCATTAACAAAGGATCAATCAAAAATGTTAGATTATCATACTTTACTTTAAGTGTTGCACTTCTTATTTGATGAATCTCCATATGAATGGCCAATAAAACAACGTTTGGTCAAAAATTGAATATATTGTTATTTTGACCAAAGTTTTCAATATCAAACTTTTTCAATAGAGTACGATTTTCTCTCAATTTATAACATACTAGATTTGTACCTCAAAGCCAATTTTCATATATTTACTGTTTTGTCCTGATAATAATTGAAAAATCCACTTTAATAACAGAAAAATTTTATATGATTGATTCTATCTGGAAAAAGATTAAGAAGTATATAAATACTTATATAATACCTGAAGTTTTTTTAAAAAAGGAGGCTATTTTTTTCAACAAGTCCTGATTTAAATATTTATCTAAGAAGATATTAGAAAAATACCTACTTAACAATAAAGTATTCAAAAAATGATTAATATGTATCTCGAAATAAAAAGTATTTTCTTTCAAAATAATAGGTTTTTATATTTAAACTATTTTCAATATATAATATATCTAAATATAATTAATATATGACTTAGAAAAATTAAAGGCTTTTGTAAAAAAAACGACCGTTTATTTTATTTTTTTTTGATCAAAATACTAGCTTATCCTAATTCAAAAAACTTCCAATTGAATGAAAAACATACCAGAATAAGCCTCAACATCATGATATTTCATTTTCTTAGAATTTTGTTATTATTTCTCCTAACTTTAATTGCACAATTATTATTAACACAAGAAGGCATTGATATCAACATCAAAGACATTTTAAATCAAAAACATTCATAATATTCAAATCTAACTTTTTTCATTATATTGAAACTTTGAATCATTTATGGAATATAACTCGAACATATTTTTTTTTTTTTTTTTTCTATTATAAAATATAAAATACCAATACATCAACTATTTTTAGATGCAATATAATTCAAAAAGAAACAAAAAACAAATGTAAATTTTAATCTAATTATATTTTTTTTTTTTTTTTTTTTTTTTTTGTTGTTGTTGTTTTAAAAAAGAAGAATATTTCCATTTCCAAAAGCAGATTGCCATAAATAGAATATAATGTCCATCTTCGAGATTCACTTGATAAAAAGAAATTGTAAATGATTCATATTAACAAAGTTTTATTTGATTGAATTTTCTAACTAGAAACCATTTAAAAAAACCCAAACTTCTATTCAATTTGCTATAATTGCTTCTTATTGTGATTCACATATTTTTTTTTTTTTTCAATATACAGGTTTCTGATTGAAATGCAACCATCATCGATGAATTTAGCACAGAAATAAATAAAGGTATCTTCCAAAACATAAAATGAAAAAAAATTAATCATAATTAATTAATATCACTTTTTGGGAGATAGAATTGAAATTTGAAATTGGTTATTGAAGGCATACTTTTAGATAATATCGGTCACTCAAGTAAATTTATGAATAAAAATATGAGCATTATTTTATCCTCAATTTTTTTAAATTCAAATTTTGTATCGTCAATTTAGGCATCATTTTTCATTATTTTTCATTATTTTTTATTACAATATGAATAATTATACATATTTTATAATACAAAATCTGAAATATTAAATTGAAATTTAGAGCATATTTTTATTATATAATTTTCAAATTCATGTCAATTAACAAAATTATAACATATATCAAATAAGAACATAAGAAACATATAAATTTAAATTTGAATTTAGCATATGCTCCTCATAATATTTCGAAAAATGCATTATACATTGAAAAAGTGTCATTATAAAATCTTGAAAGAGATGAAATTCAAAATTTTAAAAAACCAAAAAAATAAAATAGATAAAATTCATTTACTTGCTTCTTCTCTTCATTAAATGAATGATTCAAAGTGCTCTTTACCTTATTATATTTTTTTTAGCGGCATTATCTTTCAAAAATGAAATAAATTTTTTTTATTTTGATGGAATTTATTCAATGCAGACAATTTTTTTCAAAAAAATAAAAAAAAATTGTAATTGGAAAAATAAAAATATAAATAATCATATTTACTTCATTTATACTAAAACAATGGGACTTTGTTCTATTTCATTATTACATGCTTTTGTCATATGTTTGGGATCAATGTTAATGGGACATGTTGGAGCGTATACATCACCAACAGGACAGAAAATACGTGAAGAACATCATCTTTCAGATCAAGATTTTAAATGGAGTTTTTATTGTTCTATTTCATTTTTAGCCGCAGCATTTGGTCCATTTGTTTCAAAGTTTCTTTTGAATATATTTAAAGGAAAGCGAAAAAACACGATGTTTGTTATTGGTGCAATTTCGGTAGTTGCTTGGCTCCTTAATTGTTTAACAAAGATCAATATTTATGCAGGATGGATGGCACGTGCACTTTTAGGAATTACTGTTGGTTCATTTAGTTCAGTCACGGCAATGTTTCTTGTTGAAATCGCACCAAAAGGTCTTTCAGGCTTTTATGGCTCATTAAACACGATTGCTGTATTTTTTGCTCAATCAATCATTTCGTTTTTGGGTCCATTTGTTGATTATATTGAATATAATTATTTATCAGCTGCAGTTAGTGCTGCTCTCTGCATTTCCATTTGGTTCATTCCTGAATCACCCCTTGTCGCATCCAGCCCAATTAATGAAGCGCCTAAAAAAGTGCCAATATGCAGAAAAAGGCATTCCAAAGGCTTGTTTATTGGAATAACCATAATGTTTCTTCAACAATTTTCAGGAATAAATGGAATTCTTGCAAATTTGACGGACATTTTCAGAGAGGCAGGATTAGATTTGAATCCAAATTATCAATCAGGCATTTCACTGATTATCTTGTTGTTTGGAAATATACTCGGCTCATTCATGATTGACAAAATTGGCCAAAGAAATCAATGGTTCATAACGACATCATTATCATTCATAGGATGCTTTATGATGGCATTGAATGATAAATTTAAATGGTCAAACATTCTTCCTTTAATTTGTATCTTTACTTACAATTTTGGATTCGGTCTTGGACTTGGTTCAATTCCTTGGTTCCTCGTTTTCGACTTATTTGATGAACAAGTTCGTGAAATTGGAAACACGATTTGTGTTGTTTCAAATTGGTCCTTTGCGTTCATCATTGTAATGCTGTTCCCATCAATGAAAGAATCGTTAGGAATGTTCGGTGTCATGATGCTTTTTGCTGCGGTTTGCTTCATTGCTATTATTTTTGGAATATTTTTCGTTCACAACGCGATAAAGAACGAAGGAGAAGAAGTCGAAAATCTTGATAGCGCTGAAAGTTCCTATGCAGATTTTTCATTAAATAATGAAGATAAACCAAACCAATAAATTAAATTTTTCTGTTTCAATTAAAATCCTTCTTTAGAAATATTTAAATAATACAAACTTTTTTTTCAATTTTTAATTTATTCTAATTAGTAGATTAGTTAGATATATCAACAATAACCTCCAAAGATTAAAAAATTGAGGATGTTTTTTGAAAAATGATTTTGTCTGATATTAATTATTTTCGGGAAATATTTGAATAATTTGATGATCATTATTGAATATCAAAAATAATTTCTGAAATTTTATTTAATTTATATGCATTTAAATCTGATGAATTGAGAGAGTTTTCTATTTTAAAATATGCTCATTGATTTTTAAATTTACACTCTCTTGTATTGAAATTGTAGAATGATTCATAGAACGTCAATTTTTGAATGTATAAAAAATGAAATCGAAATACACTTTGAAGATGATTTACTGCATTAATAAAATAATTAGAAGAAAATTAGTCTTAAATCTAAATCTATAATATTTTAATATTTCCTTTGATTATTAATAAATTTAATTAGTTACTCAAAATTAAAAAATAATTTTATATTTATAATATACAAAATTAAAATAATATGAAGATAATTATATACAATTTAACTTCTCAAATTTTGAATCGCAAAAATATAATATATCGATTTTATCTAAATCAATATTTATTAAAATATATTTTTATAATTATTTATTATTATTTATAGATATATATTTAAAAATTTATTTTAATATATATTTAATCTAAAATTTATGAAGATAAATATAAAATAATGATATGTATTTTTCAATTAATATAATATTTTTTTTTTTGAATATTTTGTTTTCTCAAATTTGAAAAGGAAAGAATAATTTGATTATAATAAATAAAAGAAAAGGTCAATTTTTTACCAATTATAATCGTTTTTCAAAGAAACCAAATAAAAAGGAAAATGAAAGCAGATTTAACAAATTTTATGAATAATCTTAAAAGCAAACAAAATTTTAAACCAGACATTGATGAAGATTATCCTCAATATCGTCTACCAACGTATATAGTCACAGAAAGATCGTTTCAATCTTTAGAAGGAGAAGTAGATCCCAAAAAAGAGCGAGCCTTTACAATCGCGAACAAAGCGTTACCTGCCATTGAATCCAACAAACTTGACGATGCCAAAAAGATGTGTTATCATGCACTTAATCTTGATCCATTATGTATTGATGCCTGGCGAATGTTATGTAGCATCCTCAATCAAACCTGTGATGGAGACACCATAGTTTGTGCCTTGCGAGAAGTGATTGATTTTTCCCGACCTTTTTTTGAGTCCGAATTCAAACAAAAAATTGGAAAATTTTATCAAATTACTAAAACGCGACCATACATACGTTTACTTACTGACTTAGCCAAGACAGCACTTCGCGGGGATCAACTGGATGTAGCCATCTATGCGTATGAAGAAGTTTTACGTCTAAATCATTCAGATAACATGATTATTCGAGATCCGCTTCTTTGTTGTTATATAAAAATCATCGGCCGAGTTCATCGTTATCCGAACACCACTCCAAAACGCACAATTGAGCAAGCTGAGCAACTAATAAATGCGAAATTCGATGGTATTCCGCTCTTTAGTAAAGATAGACTTACTGTTCGTTGGAGTGAAATTTGTTTTGCTTTTATACAAAAAAAGAAGAATTGGGAAGAAATCGCAAAGAAAGAATACGTGAGAGACGAGACTATTTTTAAAATACTATTTAATGAGATCGGAATCCCGAGGCTTCCTCCTCCGAATGTTGAGATGCCCAATTGTTTTCTAGTTGGGAATAAAATGGATGAAATTCGTTCCTACGGCTACATTAAAGAAGCAATGGAAGATTGGCCAAATTTGCTAATTGAATTGAGACGGTTATTTAGAGGAAAAGTGACACCTCAAATAGCCGAAGATATTCTGTTAAATGCGCCAAATCCTGATAATGATCTAAATCCGTTGTATAAACAACAGGCTTTAAATGACGCCGATGTTTTTCTCGATCAAGGAAGAACGTCGCTAGCTAAACGTTCTTTTACACAGTCTGTTCAATTGTTTACGTTTGCTAAGAATAGCTTCGATGAGGCCTTCTTGCCTTCTAGAAGATGGTACTTGCATGCGCCTTTCGCTATCGCTTCTAACGTGGCAACCGCCGCCTACAATTTGCAAATGTGGAACTTGCTGAGAATTGATTCTAGATTCACTTTGTTAATGAAGCCTGAGCATGAAAGATCTTACTTGAGATTGCCTATAATTGCAAAGGCTTTCGGCGCTGACCAACTCGGTGATGATTTCAATAAAATGGTCAAAAAAATTGAAAATAAAGAGGTCAAAAATTTGGATGAATGGAAAAATTTGGCTAAAAACGCAATCGGACTTCTGTCTTTGCCTGCAATGGCTTACGCAGCAGCAGGAAAATTGACAAACCAAATGAAACAAAAGTTCATCGAGATCGGTATCGAAAATATGTACACAACAGTGAATGATCGTTCAGTAAATGATCATTTACCTTGGCTGAAAGAAACTGATTTCGAACCTGAAATCCCTGATATATAAAATAATAATAATAATAAATTTTTTTAATATCATTTATACTTGTCGTTTTATAATTTACGTTGTGATGATTAGAGTGTTCTTGATTTTGATAATTTGGTTCTTTATTGCGTTGTTCACTTTTTTTCTAATCGCTCTACAATTTCATCTTTTTCTTTATTCAATTCTTCAACTTGTTGCTCTAATTCATTGTTGCGATTATTGGCGTTTTGTAACTGTTCAGTACTTTCAGCTTTTTCGCTGTTTAATGTTGTTGAAAAATTTATGATAAGGAAAAATATTTGGCTGTCTTTCATCTGATAGGAAATACAATAGCGCAATATCAAAAGATAACTCAAAAAAGAATTGAGAATATATATATAAAATAAAATTAATAAAAAAGTTTATTTAGTTAGTAAAAGATTTTAATCTTTTAAGGTTAGAATTAATGGTTGTTCATATTCATTGTGCTCATTTTTTTTTTTTTTTTTTTTTTTTTTTTTTTTTTTGGTATTTTGTTATTGCTGAGCTTGCTTTGATTGGCATTTAAGATAGAAGGTCAACAATTTCTCGATGATTTCTTTTCTTTGCATGGTCAATGGCAGCTTTGCAAAATTTTTTTTTCAAATTCCATAAATCATTCAAAATTTCAATGGTGTCAAAAAAGTTGGATTTGAATATCAAAAATATTGTCGATTTAAAACGTCTTTCATGTTGATATCAATGCCTTCCTGTCTTAATAATAATTCAACAATATCTTTATAGCCTTCTCCTGCAACATAAATCAAAGCTGTTGAATTAAATTTGATATTTCAATTCCATAAATCATTCAAAATTTCAATCGAATCAAAAAAGTTAGAATATGAATATAATGAATGCTCTTAATCAAAAATGCCTCTTATGTTGACATCAATATCTTCTTGTTTTAATAATATTTCAACAATTTCTGTATAACCCTTGAATGAAGCATGAATCAATGCTGTGTTATCAAATTTTCCGGTTAAATTCCATAAAGTATTCAAAATTTCAATATGATGAAAAAAAATGTTAGATTTGAATATCATTAATATTTTTAATTTAGAATGTCTTGGATATTGATATCAATGCCTTTTTGTCTTAATAATAATTCAACAATTTCTCTAAAGTTTTCAGATGCAGCATAAATAAGCATTGTTATATTAAACTTTCATATGATTTAAAATCCATAAATCATTCAATTTTTCAATCATATGAAAAAGTCAGATTTGAATATTATTAATATTTTATGATTTAAAATGTCCTTCATGTTGATATCAATACTTTCTTGCTTTAATAATAATTCAACTATTTCTGTTTGATATATAAAATCAAGCCATTTCAAACCTGTTTTATTAAATGCTCGAGTTAAACACTATAAATTATACAAGATTTCAATATTATTTAAAAAGTTAGATTTGAAATAGAATGAATTCTTTCGAGTTAAAATGTCTTTCATGATGATATCAATTCCTTTTTGTCTTAATAATAATTCAATAATTTCTTTATGCCTACAATATGCCACACAAAACAACGCCGTATCATTAAATATTCAAGCTAAATTCCATAAATCATTACATATATTTCAATATTATTTTAAAGTTTGATTTGAATATCATGAAAGATATTGATTTAAAAATGTCTTTCATGTTAATATCAATGCCTTCTTGTCTTAATAATAATTCAACGATTTCTTTATGGCCACAATATGCGGCATGAATCAACGCTGTCTTATTAAATATCCAAGTTGGATTCTATAAATCATTCGTAATTTTAATTCCACGAAAAAAGTTAGATTGAAATTTTATGAATGCATTTGATTTAAAATGTATTTGAAGTTGACATCAAAGCCTTCTTGTTTTAATAATAATTCAACAATATCTTTATTGCAACAATATACAGCATGGATCAAAGCATTACAATCAAATAATCGAGTTAAATTCCATAAATCATTCAATTATTCAATACTATGAAAAAAGTTAGATTTGAATTTTATGAATGCCTTGAATTCAAAATGTCATTTAAATGATAATCATTTAAATAATAATAAATGAAAAAATTAAAATAATATCTGAATCAGCAAAAGTGTGTAGCAGTTTGTCTATGGCCAAGAATTTCTTTGTGATATATTTACATATGTAAGAAAAACTTATAAATAATCTGAAGTGTTATGATTATGATTGTAACAAACTACTAAAATTATCGTATTTTTTCTAAAATATACGATATTTTTTAAGAAAAAGATTTATATCAATTAACAATGATTCAATTAATATAACAAATATTTTATTGATTTTAATATTAGTTTTAAAAAGTAAATTAAAAATTAATCATTTAAAAATAAACTAAAAATCGAGATATTATATAAATAAATTGTTTTTTGTTACCTAAAAATTCAATTGAAAGTATTTCAATAAAAATACTATTATTTCATGTCAACAAAGCCAGAAATAACAATTAATAAATTACCTAATTATTCAGATAAGCACCATACCGCAGACGGACACTTTGAAAATGAGCCAGGTGAGCCAAGTCCACCACCTCAGCCAGAAATGATGAATTCGGTTTCAAAATTCATGAGCGCTCTTTGGAAAGCTATTAGAGAAAAGCCTGATGTTACAGAGCCAATGCCAATTCGAAAATTAGAAAAAGGGAGCAAAGAATTTGAAATTAATCCTAAAGATAAAAGCATTAAAGTTTGGTGGCTTGGCCATGCCACTCTTTTATTAAGAATTAATAATAAATACATTATTACTGATCCAATGCTCAGTTCATATGCCTCCCCAATTCCAGGATTCTTTAAGCGAGTTACTCCACCTCCAATTACAGAGGAAGACTTGCCACCAATTTCATATATTATTTATTCTCATGACCATTATGATCATCTTAGTTATGACACACTTACAAAACTTAAGAAAATTAATCCAAATGTTACAATATTTGGACCTCTCGGACTAGATAGGCTTGTTAATGGCTGGAACTCTAATTTCAACGTAATTCCATTTGATTGGAGAACAAATACAACTGTTGATGGTATCACTTTTACTTGTTTCCCATCTCATCATTTCTCAAGAAGAACAATGACAGATGCTGCTACCAAGCTTTGGTGTTCATGGCTTTTCCAATACACAACTGACAATAATGATACAATTTCAATCTATTTTGGCGGAGATACGGCGCTCGGGCCTCATTTTCAGGAAGTAAGAAATTTTGTGGGGAGGCCAATTGATTTGGCCTTGATGCCAGTTGGCCCACAAAATCCAGAATCAGTAATGAGAACAGTTCACTTGAATCCACAAGATGTTAAAGATATGTCAGACGTTCTTGAAGCAAAAGTTGTTGTTCCTATTCATTACGGAACTTTTCCGCTTGGCCACGAAATTGAAACGCCTGATCTTGAATTGATAAGAAGACTGTGGACAAGTGATACATTATTGCCTTTGAAAACTGGAGGAAGAGCTGAAATGCAAATTAATAGTGATGGGTCACATTCTGAAAAATTTGTTGTTCAAAACGAAGAAGAAATGTTACAACCGAATAATTAATTAAATAAAATGATTCGTTTTATTTAAAAATAAAATTATTAGTTTTGAATATTTAATTATCTTTAAATAACCAAACAAAAAACTTCAATTTAAGTAAAGCTGGACTAGTTCATTTTGTTTTACTTAGATTCAAAAGTTAATAATACTTCTTGTATTATTTAAATTTGCAAGATAGATAATCAACAAATGCAAATTATAATAAAATTCATCTCAGTCCATTAATTGAATATCATCAAGGATTTATTTCCTTAGCTGTTTATGAAAACAACAACGCTAAAGTAGTTTTCTTCATTCAACATCTTCATTTATCATAAAAAGCTGTTTTCTTTACTTGGCTATAGATTTTATATTCTATTGATCTTCATATCATTTAGGATTGTTAACTTATTAGACAAATAAAAAATTCATATTTAACTAGAATGGATACCACTTACAATTTTAAAAAAATCGCAAAAAATCATCTAATTAAGACATAGATTTTGTTTTATCATAGACAATATATTACATTGGTACACAATAAAGGTGTTTGAAAAAGAATCCATACGTTTATTTATTTCGTTATTTTATGTTAAATAACGGTTTTATTCACAATAATTTATAACGTATTTTTTTTTCATTATATTCGAAATGTTATATTTATACTAAAAGAATGAAAACAACTTTATTTTCATTATAAAAATAATTCATTTAAGCTTATAAAATTATAGTTTCTATAGTCTTATATTCTTTTTTTAAATCTCAAAACAATTTTATTTTATAGCTAGTTAACATAAAATTGTTAACGAAACTTTAAAGTAAGATTTTATAATTAGGGTGAGCTTTCTGCATATTTTTTTTGAATGGATGAATTTATTTTTAGGATATTTCGCCAGAAAGATTCTTTACGCTATTCAAAAGATGATGTAAGACGCCAAGAGAGGGAATATCATAAAAATATGCAACCCACTCCTAGGGTAGTTTATGTATCTCGGCCATTAACGACACGAGATTTGCAAGTTGAACGACCCACAGATTCCAATGATCCCCTAAATTTAAAAGCAGAATTTTTTAGACTTAAATCGGAAGTAAATCAGTTAATACAAGAAATTGAGCCACTCCAACATAAATTCCAACTCTTACTAGATCAACAACAAGATCGCGAAGTAAAAACCTTAATTTATCGTCGAAAAAATCTTACAGAAATCAGTATATACGATATACCGACCAAATATCATGTAACCGCCCAAGAATTTTTTCAATTACAAAAAGAATCAGATTCATTAAAAGAAAAAATAATTAATTACAGGAAAATGTTTTCAACAACGACGATAAACAAGCTTAAAAAAGAAGTTAAAAATGCGGAAGATGAGGTTTTATTTATTACATCAGAAATCGAAGATCTTAAAGCAGAAGAAGAGTCAGTTAAGCTTGAAATGACAAACTACAAATTAACATCAGAATATAATAAATACAACAAACAAAGAAAAAGAATTTCAAAACTTTCAGAAACAATTAAAAATGAAATGAATATTCATCACGATTTGAAGCAAACGTATTACGACCTTGTTGAAGAGCAAATTGATCCAGATAACATGACGCCAGAGAAGGAACAACTACTTATTCATAGATTGGAAGACAATTTAACAGAAAAACAAAATAAATTGTCACTTGCAAAAGAAAGATACATTAAAATGAGAAACTCTCAAATCAAAGAATGCAAAGAACTTGCAAAAATAATTGAAGACAATGAAAATTCAAAGAAAATAACGGTTTCGACGGTTTCAAGTGATACCACATCACCCCGTGAAGTGATACTATGGGCAGGCTACTGGAAGAGAAGTATTTCAAAGGACGATATCAAACAAAATTTTTCAGAATTTGGCAAATTAAAAAGTGTCAAAATTAATTCTATTGAAAACCAAAATTTCTGTGTTTATGAAGCAATCATTCATTATTCCCTCTTTAATAGTAATTTAGAGATAATCCAAAATAAATTTAGTAATACAGGAATAAAAGTTACTGAATATAGTAAACGGCCTCCGCCACCATCACCAAAATCACCTTCAAGATCAAATAAAACATCAGATATTAAAGGATCAATCATGGAAGTTCTTACAATTGAGCCTGAGTTTCTTGATAAAAGTTTTGATTCATTAAGTGCACTTGCAAGCGATCTTCGAATCCCTGAAAATATAAATGCGCCAATGCCGAAGCACAAAAGTGAAGTCAATATCGAAGAACTTCTGAATTCTACATCGGCTTCCATTTTGAAAGAATCAGAAGAATCATTCTCATCAACTATGCAAAGTGATCGTCAACATGTTCGAAGAATTGATGATGAAAGTGGAGATGTCTTCCACTCATTCTTCACTGAAATTGGTTCAAATTTCGGAGATGCTGGAAAGCCAATTAAGAAAGTTACGAATAATCATGAAAAGGCCGCAAAACACAATAAAAACAAAGAGAAACAAAAAGATGACGATGATGTTGATCCATTGAAATTGATTTCCTTCTTTTCAAAAGATAATAAAAAAGAAGATTCTGAAGAGAAAGAAAGTAAAAATCACGTTTTTGAGTTTAAGTCTAAAGTTGAAAAAATTGAAAAAGAAAATAACAAGCATAAGCTCTCGTTTGATTCGAGTTCTAATCCATCATCACCGATTCGTGGAAAAGTTAGTAATAGTGTCACATTATCATCTTCTGTTTCGGCTTCTTCAACACCAAAAACGCCCAATCCAAATGATACAATTTCACTTGACGTGTTTGCTGCTGAAACAGTCAATCAGTTGATATCACCAAGCATCATAAAGAAACCAACATCAGTGTCATCAACACCAGACAAATTAGAAAATGAACAAAAGAAAAAGAAAGAACAGGAAAAGCATAAAGAAATTGAGCGCAAGAAATTACTGGAAAGACAAAAAGAACTAGAAAGACAAAAAGAACTAGAAAGACAGAAAGAACTAGAAAAACAGAAAGAACTAGAAAGACAGAAAGAACTAGAAAGGCAGAAAGAACTAGAAAGACAGAAAGAACTAGAAAGACAGAAAGAACTAGAAAAACAGAAAGAACTAGAAAGACAAAAAGAACTAGAAAGACAGAAAGAACTAGAAAGACAGAAAGAACTAGAAAAACAGAAAGAACTGGAAAGACAAAAAGAACTAGAAAAACAGAAAGAACTAGAAAGACAGAAAGAACTAGAAAGACAGAAAGAACTAGAAAGACAGAAAGAACTAGAAAAACAGAAAGAACTAGAAAGACAAAAAGAACTAGAAAAACAGAAAGAACTAGAAAAACAGAAAGAACTGGAAAGGCAGAAAGAACTGGAAAAATCGAAAGAAAAAGAAAAATCGAATGCCAAAGGAAACGCAAATATATCAGATGGAAGTAAAACATCTGCCTATTCAAGAGAATCATCATCCGTTTCATTTGGTAGAGATACATCAGGATCAGATGGTGACAAAGGTGAAAATGATAATGCTTTTAAAGTTCATAAAAAAGAAGAGCCAACTAAAGACACAATTCCTAAGCCAAACTTATCAATCAGTCAAAATTCGAACAGTGTTTCAGTCGACACATCCAATTACTCACAGCAGCACATCTACAGTCCTCAAAGACTGGAAATATCAGAAAATTCAGCCTTTTTCCAATCGAGTTCTGTTTTTGACGACAAATCAGAATCTGAAACATTTCAAAAGAAAAAACTAAACAAGAAAGATATTCCACGACTCCAAATTACAAATAAAAAAGAAAACAATCAACAAAGTAATGTGGAAAACAGCCTTGCTAATGATATTGAAGCAATTGATAATAAAACGAAAGATAAAAATGAGGAAAACAAACAAGAAAAAGAAAAATTAAGCAACAAAGAAGAAAAAGAAGTAGAAAGTAAAATAAATGCAACAAAGCAAACAAATGAACAAATACAAGGAAATTCAAAAATAAAAGATGAATTAAAAGAAGAATCACAATCTAATGTAGAAACAAAAGAAGAATCACAATCTAATGTAGAAACAAAAGAAGAAATTAAAATGATGAAGAGTGAAGATCAAAAGGATGAAGTAGAAAATAAAGATGAACAATCAAGCAAAAGTGAAAATGAAGAACAAAATAAAGAAGATTTTATTGATTCGCCAGAAAAGAGAGATAGTAACTCAAATAACGAAAACGTTGAATTTGAAGAGGAAGAATCAGAAACAGAGTCAGAACGTTATTTCGATAGTTTCTCCGATGACGAAAAAGGCGAAGCCGGAAATAGCAAAAACGACGAATTAGAAAAAGCAAATCAAAAAGAAATCACTGACACCAACCACCCAGAAGAAAACAACGAATCAAGCAAGCAAAAAGAAGCCAAAGAAGAAGAAGAAAATCAAAAAGAAATCACCAGCTCCATCCAATCGGAAGAAAACGACGAACCGAACAAGCAAAACGAAGCAAAAGAAGAAGAAAATCAAAAAGAAATCACTGACACAGTACAATCAGAGGAAAACAAAGAATCAAGCAACCAAAGCGAAGCAAAAGAAAAGGAAAAAGAAAAAGAGTCATCATCAATCGAAGGTAAAAATATGAATGTTAGTATTGAATCAGAAGAGAAAGAGAAAGAAAATAATTCAGTTTCAGCTTCAAACATTGAATGCAATTCATTAGAATCATCATCAAAACATGAACAATCAGATGCATCAGAAGCGAAAATAGTTCATGTTCAACTCACCAAAATCTCATCAGCACCAACAGAACCAAACTTTTCAACAACACTGGAGCTGACAGGACTTGCAGGGACTCCTCCTCCTCACTCACCACAGGTTGCAATTGCATCAAATTCAGAACGACTTGCATCTTTTAAGTCAATTAAATCATCACCAAACTTGATGCGAAACTTTTCTAATCCGCCAATTAGCAGCCATTCAGGGCGAAATGCTCTTCCATTCCCGAAATTCACGCCAATAGACAAGCTTACATCACCAAGAAGAACGAAAAAAACAACAGTTTTTTCATCAGACAATGAAGAAAGCAACTCAGAGCATTCACAAGAATCAGACGAATGGTTCAAATCAGATGATTAATTTTTTCATTACTTTTTTTGTTTTTTAAAGTTAAATCACTTTTATCATTCGTTTTTTTTTTTATCCAATAGAAATTATATACTTTTTGATCTAATAAATAAACAAAAAAGTGTCATTTTGCTATCGAATAACAGACTAAAAAACTTTGATTTTTAACTTTTATATAATGTTTATTTAAGTGGTTAATATTTTATTCATTATGATTTTTCTGTTTCTGATTTAAGTCTGCATTATTCTTATTGAATAAGGCCTTATTCTTTCGTTTTTTTCAGCTCTTTCTGCATCTCTAGTTCTTTCTGCTTTTCTGGTAATTTCTTGCCCTCTAATTCTTTATACTTTTCATGTTCTTTCTTTTTCTTTTGTTCATTTTCTAATTTTGTCTGGTTTAGTGATATGAACTGATTTATTGTTTCAGCAGCAAACTCATCAAGTGAAATTGTATTATTTAATGTGCTTTTGTTTTGATAATAATTCAACAATATCAGTATGGCCTTCTTTTGCAGCAAGATTCAATGCCATGCAATTAAATACTCCTGTAAAATGTTATAAATGTTTCAAAATATCAACATAATTAAACAGTTAGATTTAAATATCATGAATGATTTTGATTTATAATTTCTTTCAGAATCAAATATTTATTTGACATTTTTTTTTTTTTTTTATTTTATTTTATTGAAAACATTTATTTCTTGAGAAAAATATTCTTATATATAAGAAGTCTCTTGTAGTTTAACGGAATATGACATAGGTCTGATAAACCTGTAATGGTGGTTCGACTCCACCCAAGAGAATTTTTTGTTTTTTCACTCAAACAAAATCCACTTTTTCTGATGACAACATCAGAATCAAATATTTATTTGACATTTTTTTTTTTTATTGAAAACATTTATTTCATGAGAAAAATATTCTTATATATAATCTGTGTTGTGTCAAATTGGATGTTAGCTTTTGTGATCGTGATGGCATTTCCAGAAATGAGAAATTCAATGAAAATGTTTGGAGTCACGTTGTTCTTTTCTGTCATTTGTATCCTGGCTATTTTCTTTGGATTATTTGTAATAAAGAATAAACAAAATCAGGGATGCATTACGAGCACGAGCCGAGCGGTTTGCACAAAATGATTTTTGGGCAAGAGCATTGCCCGAGCCAAAAGTTCTTGCTCATAATCATATTCACAAATTTAAATCTGGAAAATATTGATCTTTAAATATTTAAAGATCAATTTAAAACCCATTTATATATATAATTATTTGATAAAGATTATAATTTAAATTGTCCAAAATAAATATTAAATTTCGAACCAGATAAAAATAATTAAATTATAATCATAAATTGTCCAAAATAAATGATATATATTAATTATTTATAAAAAATGATAAAAATAATTCTTTTAATTTCTCAAAATTTCAAATAAATCTAGAATATAATGTTCATAAATGAATCACACATAATAATTAAAAGAATATGAAATTTCGAACCAGAGCTTTTTATTTTATAGAGCGCTCGAAAAATTGCTTGAAAATTGAATTTTTAATCATTTTAAATTTGCTCATTATGAGCAAACTCGAGCAATGTCAAATACTTGAAAACCATTTTAATGAGCAAGAATCTGACATTGCTCGAGCCGCTCTTGGTGCATCGACCATGAACAAAATGATATTCTGGAAGAAAATGGATCAAATGAAAATAATGAAGATCAATCTGTTTCATATTAATATTAATAATAAATATTTATTTCTTTTTTATTAATAAAAAATAGCCAACTTTCATTTATCGATAATATTTTATCGATAAAAACATGAATATGCAATTTTTGTCTTGATTTACAGAATTATGCTCAATTCGAGAGAGGGGGAAATAATCAATTTTGTGAATCATAAATCGTAAATATTTACGATTTTAACAATACAAATAATTCATAATTATTGAATCTGAATAGGCCTTATTTTTTTTACATCACAAATACTATAAACGTCTTTTTAACGTATTTTTTCGTAAAATAACGATTTTTTGATTTGTAGTATCAATGAAACTTTTTGAATACGAATAAATTTTTTTTTATTTTATGAAGAATCAAAAATAATATTATTTAATTTGAAAAACATTTTACTATTTTATCTTTTTATTTTTAAATTATTTAAAACATTTTTAATATAAAAAAATAATTGTAGATCAAGATAAAAAAAAAAAAACTAACATCGAGAAAATAACGTATTTACAATTGTAATTACAATTGTAATTTTTAAACGGACAAGTTGTATACAATTGTAAATACAAAAACCAAGGCTTATTAGAGACTAAGGAAAGGTGGGTGGAGTTTGTTATATTACGAAAAAGTTTGTTATAATGAATAAATATTTATACGAATAAATATCATTTATATTAGAATAAATATTTTTTTATAGATAAGCCTTGGTTTTTGTATTTACAATTGTATACAACTTGTCCGTTTAAAACCTTAGATGTTTTTTTTTTTTATCTTGATCTAAATAATTTAAATCTGAATAAAACCTTAGATGTTTTTACAGAATTATAATTTTATAAACAACAGATTAATCAGATAAATTTCCATGGAAAGTAGCGGCTGAATTCCTGATGGGAATACTTTCATTCCTACTTAATTCTTCACCTCTTCTGAATGCTTCACGAAGTCTTTCAACTGTTTGATTATAATCTATATTATATTGACGATATTGCTCTTCAAGTTCTGCTATATAATTATCGATTTTTTGTTTCAACTCTTCATTGTAGCGATGAATAAGTGGCGCGATTTCTGTTTCACCAAAATCTTTTTTCTTTGAAAAAATTCTTTTGAAGAATTTTTGGCTTTCATTCCATTTTTCTTCGAGTTCTAAAAGAAATCTTTCTTGGATGTTTTCTGGGATTTTTGACATACATACAGAAATAAATGTTGTTCCGTTTGGTCTTGTGATTGAATAGAAAGTGTTTGGCTTTTTGTATATTTTTAATACTTCTTCTTCTGGTAATCTATTTCCGAGGATACAAAGTGAAACTTCTCTGTAATCCCATTCTATAATTGATTTTTCTGCTAATATTGTAGAATCTTTGGCGACAAGAGCATATTGAAAGTACATTAATAAAAAATGAAATGTAAATCATAATTCGAAACTTACATTTTACAAAATTTTATAAAATATTGTAAGAGAAAATGTGCTTATAAACCCACAAAAAGTTTAACTTTTTCTTTATATAAAAGTCCACATAAACAAAATTTGAAACAAAAAAAAATATTTTCAATAGTTAAAAAAAAAATTATATTTTAATCTTTTTATGGTACATAAGATTAAAAATTAATATTTTTATACATATGAATAATTGAGAAAGAGCATTGAAAATTTACGATCAAAAATAAGTGAAAATAACACATCACCTTTTTTTCGCAGTTTTCATTTTGATTAGTGGAACCGGCTCGAACATGTAATTCCTTATCGCAATATTAACCAAAATCTCGCATGAATGATATTCACCTAAAAAAATTTGCTCAAGATTATAAGATTTCCGAAATTACGATTTTTATTTTTTTAACTACTTGATTCTTCAAGAATTCTTTCATATTTATTATCTGGTGGTGAAACATGATTGTCTTCAAGATATTTGATCAGTTCTGCATTTCTACTGTGAATGGCATAAATCCACATGTTTGATGTCAGTTCAACATTACCATTTACTCGCATGAATCTGATGATGTCCATTGAGCCATAAAATGATGCATATTCAATCAATTTAAGATTAAAATATAAATTCAATATTATATTTGTTTCAAAGATTGATTTTTCAATATAACTGTCAAGTGATATATTGTTTCGGTTAACATAAACACCAAATTTTTTCACTTGATTGAAAATGTTGAAAATTTCAGAATTTGATAAATAATTATGAATATCTTTTTTCATTTTCTCCAATATTTGTTCAATCTTAGAAATAAAATTATTAATACGCTGATGATTTTTTCCAATAACATTTATTTGTCGTAATATTGATTTGAGTTTATTATTGTCAACAGTCCATTTGATATTCTTTGATAACCTTGAAAAAATTTTCATAATTTTCTTCGGTATTGAATTCATCCTCAATACTCAAGAAGAACATTTTGAATCCTTTTCATTTTCTCTTTTAATTCATCAATACTCATTGAGCCAAAAGACTTTTTTAAAAATTGAAATGTTTATGAAAATTGAAATAATATAATTTACATTTTTCTCATAATGTTCTGATTATTTATTTTTAATTATCAATTATTTATATTTTATATATATAATTATATTTTAACTTACTGATATTAAATCCAAATTATAAGATTTTTATTAAATGGAAAAGATTTATGATTTATTTTGAATAACTTTTAACTTTTCAATTAATATTTGAATTGTTTCATCTTTTTCTTCCATTTCCTTTTTATATTTCTCATCTTTCTCAAACATTTCTTTTTTTAGTTTTTCAACTTCATCCTGTTGCTTTATCATTTTTTCAAGCATTAGTTTCATTTGGTTTTCAAGTTCTTTTTTCTGGATTTCAAATTCTTTTTGCCTGATTTCAAATTCCTTTTTCTGAATCTCAAATTCTTTTTGCTGGATTTCAAATTCTTTTTTTTGGTTTTGCAATTTTTCTTCAAAATCTATTGGCGGACTTTGATGCTCATTTTTCTGACTGGAAATTGAAAATAGATTGTATTCTATAGATACAGCAATTGAAAATATATCTTTTAAAGCTTTCCTAACAAAAAAAGGAGCAGATGCCTGATTAATGTAACCAATTTCATATGAAAGAGAGGAAACATTCATAAATGCATTTAAGAAAATAGAATCAAGATCACAAATTTGTGCATCGTTATTAATTCCCAATTTCATCCTCTTTCTAAATATCGAATAAAGTGATGAGCATCCTTTTAAGGGAATTGATATAATTAAAAGTGATGAACATATAAAAAAGGCATCACGTCCAATTGAAGTTACAGAAGAAGGTATTGAAATTTTTGTTAATGAAGAGCACCATTTAAAACATTCACGACCTATTGAAGCTAAAGAAGAAGGAAATTCAAATGTGATTTGTGCTAATGATAAACAATCATAGAAAGCATCACGTCCAATTGAAGTTACAGAAGAAGGTATTGAAATTTTTGTTAATGATGAACAGCATTTAAAACATTCACGACCTATTGAAGCTAAAGAAGAAGGAAATTCAAATTCAATTTGTGCTAATGATAAACAATCAAGGAAAGCATAATCTCCGATTGAAGTTACAGAAGAAGGAATTGTGACTTGTGTTAATGATGAACAGCATTTAAAACATTCACGACCTATTGAAGCTAAAAAAGAAGGAAATTCAAATTCAATTTGTGCTAATGATAAACAATCAAGGAAAGCATAATCTCCGATTGAAGTTACAGAAGAAGGAATTGTGACTTGTGTTAATGATCTACAAAAATGAAAAGCACATCTTCCAATTGAAGTTACTGAAGAAGGAATTGTAATTTGTGTTAATCTTAAACAATTATAGAAAGCAAAGTCACCAATTGAAGCTACAGAAGAAGGAAATTCAAATTCAATTTGTGTTAATCTTAAGCAATCACGGAAAGCATAATCTCCGATTGAAGTTACAGAAGAAGGAATTGATATTAATGTTAATGAAGAACAACAAAAGAAAGAGCCCTGGTCATGTGAACGTCCTTCTGTAATAGTTTTAACAGTTTTACCAAATCTGATAATTCCAATATTTCCATTTTTTATAAATTTCTTGTCCGTTTTTTGTTCAATCCCATTGATATAAACTGATATGATTATTTTTGGTTTTGTAGAAACTTCTGTCTTCAGGTTGAGTAACTGATTGTAAATGATATCAAATACCGAAGACGGATATTCAATTTCAAGTGAAACTGTTTCAAAATTGCTCAGTAAATTTTTAAATTCTGCTGAATTAAGTCGATCTTTACTATTTAAAGTTTTGGTTGCTTGTCGCGAAAGTTCAATTTCATTAATTTGGAAAATGACTTTTTCAAGACTCTTTTCTTTGTTTTGGTATAAAATTGAAAAAAGATGTTCACTTCCTTGATCATTATTTTCATTCAAATATTCCATAAGATTTAGAACTTTTGCCAAATTAGCTTTTTCTTCCCCACTTGCATTATTTATTAGCTGACTTGAAATGATAATTTGCTGACTTTCAACAGGAAGATGATTGAATTCTTCAATTGACGGTAAAAAAGAGCTCATTTAATATGTTTGTTCCAAGATAAAAAAAATTCAATATTGAATTCTGAAAGGTCTCTCAATTTTTGAGTTAAAAATTCAATATTTTAAAAATAAAACATTTTTTGGCTATTAAAACAGTAATGTTATTTATAATATAATTCTTTCGATAAATATATAAAAAGATTTTCTCATTATTAGCCAAATTAAAAATGAGAATATCTTCACCAATATTATTATAAACTACAATTATTCCTTCAAATAGATATGTTCTCACATTTTTAAAAATGATATCTAACCGACTCTATTCTTTCTCCTTTATGCATTTTTTTCAATACTTTAAAAATTTTTAAAATTTACCTTTTAACTTTTTTTTTATTTTATTTAAGTCAGCATTTAACAAATATGGATGCTTATTATGATATGAAAAATTGTCCAATTAAATAAGTTTACTTTCGTTTCCCTTCAGAATTTCACATATTTCAGCGAATGATGGCCTGTCTGATGCTTTGTATGACCAGCACTTGTTGATCAGTTCGCGTGAGAAGTTGTTAATTATGCTTGGAATCTCTACCTTCTTGCCTGCACCAACGTCGTACAGACTGATCTTCGGATATTCGCCTTTTGTGAGTATCAGGAAGACGACAACTCCGAATGCGTAAACATCAACTTTTTTCATCGTAGTCTGTTCTTTCTTGCACAAGTTCAGGTGCCATGTACTTCAGGGTGCCTGTCATCTGTGTGCGACTCATTGTTTCGGTATCGATACTGAAGAGTCTCTCAGTTTGATCTTGTTGTTTTCGTCAACCAAAATGTTTTCTAGCTTCAGATCACGGTGAATGATGCCGACAGAATGAACTTCCTTCATTGCGCTGCTGATGACCACAGCGGTTCGATACGCAGTGCTCAAGGAGAATCGCTGGAGAGTGATTTGCATCGCCAAAACTGATGCCGAATGCTTTGATGATGTTCTTGTGGTCAAGTTGATTTATGCTTTCGTACTCGAGAAGGAATCGTCGTGCATTCTTCATGCTAATGACAATCTTCTCTTCTTCTTCATTTTTGTTGTAATCGTCATTGATTTCTTTTGCAACTTCTACATTGTATACTTTCAGTGCCAGTTTCTCTTCACGTACAACTTCGAAGACTTCTGATGTGGCTCCTCTTCCGAGTGACTTGATACGCTTCAATTTGTCAAGCGTTTCTGTGTCAATGATCTCTAGTCAACAGCCTTTTTTAGTTTCTTTTCCTTTCAGTTCTTTGACTTCTTGCTCAAGTTCTGAAATCCGTTTTTTCGACTGCTTTAGTTCTTCCTTCAGTTATGAATTGTCTTTCCTTGTCGATTCAAGCAATCTCGGCCGTTCTTGCATTTCTCTTGTCTCTTCTTTCTTCAATCTTTGCATTTTTAAAGGACTGGTTTTTTTGTGAAACTTTCAGACTTTTCTGTTTTTTGTGTCGATCCTCCTGATGTCATGTAATGCCAGTGAAGGCTTCAACGATATGATATTTGCTCAGTGATTCAATTACTTTGAATTCTTTCATTTCTTTTATGTTGCTTGGCATTCCAAATCTTTTCTGACTGTTTTTTCAACGTCCGAAAACTTTTCCGTCCTCTGAAACAGCGAAAAAGTGATCATCAACGCCACTGATTTCATTAATTTTGATTCCCGAAAGCTCGGAAACTTCTTCCAATGGCATTTTAGCTGCATTCAAAGAATACTCGAATACTCTTCCACTCTCGCCAAGCACAATGACCAAGTCATCACCGCAGGCGACTTTGACGGCTCTTTCATCGTCAAGGAAGACTCAAGCATTCAAGTTCTGAAGTTGGTGATATGAAAACAAACTTTGTTATGATGATTACAGCACCTTCTGTGTCAATTACAGCTGATGTGTTTCTACCTCCGAAAAGTGACAGTGGAGACCGTTTACCAATATTTAGAAAAATTGTGTTTTCCATTGAACGAGAATAAACAAGTTGGGAAGGATCGCTGCTAGCTTCCCCTGATACTTGGAAAAGAGAGTAATTGTCACCACAAACAGCAGAGATGAATTTTCATGGTTGACCGTTTTTGTTTTTAAATTCAATTTTGGTGTCTTCTTTGAAGTCTTCTTTTGGCATCGTTGATATGATTTCTCCATCGTTGTTGGGACCAACACAAAATGCTTCTCCATTTTGCATGATCCAAACAAAATGCCAGCATGTTGAAAAAGATAATAAAGAAGGAGCATTAAGACGTGACTGGCAAGGAGTTTCAATATCATCAGATCTACTAGTTTGATCACTTTAACTTCCAGGGAATTGATAAATTCTTTCATAATTTTTATTGAAGAATAAGGATTGCATTCTATATCATTCCAAAAACTTCGAGAGTATGATATAGAATGCAATTCTTGTTTTCATCACAAGATATCGATTGTTTTTAACTTCAAATTATGCTGTAATGAACCGAAACAACAATATTTAAAAAAAAATATTAAAAAAAATTAATTTTTTTTTTTTTTTTTTTTTTTTTTTTTTTTATTAAAAAAATCATAATTTTAAATTAAAAGACAACATCCAGATTTGCCATTACCTGACTTTGATTCCGTAGAAGGTTCATCCTTTTTTTCTGAAGTTTGAGATTCGCTCACCTTAATTGAGCAAGACTTATCGTTATCATTTTTATTCGGTATAGAAACGTCTTCATCATTATCTTCTTCTTCATTATCTTCTTCTTCCTCTTCTATTTCGAATTCAGAATTGACGTCTTCAATTGCATCCTCTTCTTCGAACTCGAATTGTTGATTCACCTGATGCTTAGTATATTTAATTTTAGATTCTTCTCTTCTCATTTCGTCTTCCAGTTTATTTATCGCGTTAATTTTTTTGAATTGTTCATTCAAACTTTTTTCTTCGAATTCCATTTCTTCTTTTCTGTCTTCGTCGATTCTCTTCTGTTGACGAGCAGACAAAGTGAAGATGTCATTATTTTCTTCTTCAATCAATTTTTGCTGAAGCTGGACAAGTTCGTTTCGTTTATTTGGGTCAGTTTCAAGTTGTTTTTCAATCATACGAATTCTCTTATTTAAATTTGAGATTTTCCGTTCTGCCAACAATTTCTCTCTTCTCTCCATGTCTTCGTACTGCATTTTTCTATTTCTAGAACTTTCGAGTCTTTCTTGTGTCAATTTTTGATCCTTCTTTTCCCAATCATTTCGTAATTGATTGATTTGTTTAAGAAAGTCCAATTTGAGCAAATTTTCTTTTCGTTCCATTTCATCGAGACGTTCATCTAATTTTTGATTTTGTTGTTCTAGATTAGAAGCCATCTGACGTAGATTATTAATTTCAGTTTGACCTTCTGAAGACTTAACTTTTTGAGACTTAACTTTTGAAGGTTTATTCTTTGAAATTTTCTTTTTTGCTTTTTCTAATTTTTCGATTTCAAGTTTTTCTTTTCTTTCTTTTTCTTTTCGTTCTCGTTCTTCTTTTTCTTGTCTTTTCATTTCTTCTTGCTCTTCTTCTTCACGATGTCTCTCTTCTTCTCTTCTCCTTTCAAGTTCTTTTTCATCTTTTTCATTTTGATCTTTTTTCTCTCTTTCTTTTTCTTCTTCTTTATGCTTGATTGCATCCTTCAATAATTTGTCGACATTCTTTTGAATGCTTTGTGGAATGTCTTCTGTATAATTAATTCTTCCTTCTAATTTATCGGCGAGTTTATCCATCAACTTTTTCTCTTCATTCGATTCTTCCGGCAGTTCGAAATCGACAATGAAATATTTCTGACGACCGATAAATTTTTCACCCCACAAATTCAATTCATAACTGCCGTTCTTTGTGAAAGTGGCACTATATTCACGATCAACGATGTTGTTCTCACCTGTCTCTGTCTCAGTCATTAATGTTGGCCAGACAGTTTGTGGGTCGTCATCGTCAGTCTGATGGAAATAAACTTTCAATTTTTTCTCACTAAAAACATGAAAGTAATAATCAAGCTCATTCAAAATAACAACAGATGATGAAGGTTTGGTCCAAACCTCATCAGGAGTGTTTGTCTTAAACTCAATAAATGTTCGTGTCTTCGGAACATCAAAAATTGAATAGTTTACATCTTGCCCTCCTGATCCAGAAACATCGAAGTAATACATGGCGTATGAATAAGTTCCTTTATCATTCTTGAAATAAATGCAAACTTCCCAACGCCTATCTTCGGGGAATTTAACCAAAACCCAATCTTCAACTAAACGGTCATCATCACTTCCACTTTCCGCCTCAATAATTGAATTCTTAAATGGCAGCTCAAGTGTAAATGATTGACAATAATTATCGCCCGATATTACATCAGATTCCCTGTCAAAAGTGCCAGGTTTGATCTTGTACAAGTAGATGGAAAGCGGTGCCCTTTTCTTTTTGACAGTGAACCGAATTCTGACAAAACCGTTATTAACCGTCGATAAACCGTTAATTGGAGTGATTGCGTTAAAACGGGCTTCATCAAGCGCATAACCGGGAATGGACAAGAGACTGTCGCTTCCTTTTTCTACATTGAAATACAATTCAAACAAATAAAGCCGATTTAAGAAGACTTTAAGAAAATATTGGCCTTTTTCTGGGAAACAAATGGTTAATTTATAACGGCTCCGTTTCTTGTCTGAATCAACAGAAAAATAACGTGGAGGAAGTCCCTTGTCAAGACATTCTATCGACACATATTTGCGATCGCGCGACTCCCAATTTTCACCTTTTTTGATGTAAAATTGAAAGCTAAAAGCGGTTGAGCTATTGTTGAAACTGAACTGAAATTCATAGATTCCTTCTTTGACCGCAATGACCTGAAATGGACTCGTTTCAAACGCAAGTTCTTCGTCAAAATCAGCTTTGTTGAGTTTGCTGTATTCTTCAAAATTGAATGGAAATTTGAGAGCATTCAAAAAGTTGTCATTCGGAAAGTATAAAGAGAGAGATAAATAGAGAGGAACTAAAAATAAATTCTTGTGGTACTCAAAAACAAATTCATTGTCGTTGTTCAAATAACCAGTGCCGTTGTAGGGCATCGTTATGTATTGTTGATTATCGATTGTAATGTAAACACAAGTGTTGTTGTATCTGGGCTCTTTAGGAGGTTGTAATAAATTCCAATGATATCGTGTTGCAAAATCATATTGAGAAATTTGATGTGTATCGGAATTAAATCCAACTTTTTTAATAGATTCAATGAAAAAAGTGTTGAACTCGCTGTATCGCGCTTTATCGGTCTTAAAAACGTCATCAATTGAGCTGGATTCTTTTTTATTGTCGCATTTTAGATGATGAGTTAGATAAAAATAAATTGCATAATATTTATCCATATCTGTACTAAAATTATCGTTAATTCCTTGTATAAAAGAATCAAAATTCTTAAAAAAAGTTCCATTTATATAATTTTCTACTTCTGACCAGTTTACTCGAGGTGGTGGAACTGAGATATTAATTGAACGACAAAGTCCTGCTATTGAGAAGTAATTTCGGAATACTTTTGGGATTTCATCAATGGGAATCGGATTTCTATCTGAAATTTTTACCAAATAGCGTAAATAAAAAGAAGAATTTTCTTCATTGATCATTTTTGAAATCTAATTCAAAAAATTCAATATTTCAAATAACGATATAAAACTCAATTTTACTTTACAGAAGTATAAACTTTTCAAAACATTTTTTGCCCATGTTAAGAGGTATTCATGTTAAGTGACTTAACGTCTTTTTGGATTTTAGAAATGCATTAATTCAATGACTATAAGAGTATAAATATTCTAATTTATAAAAAAAACATTTAATTGCTCTATATTATCTTTAGCAAGCATTGCATTGTTAAAATATAAGAATTTTATTTTTTCAGATATATTAGAATTATTAGACTTTTTTTTAATAAGGATTAAAAATTCTTAAAAATTTTAATAAATATATAAAGAATTAAATTTTGAGTTGGCTTTATATCTCATTTTAATAAATTCGATATTTAAAAAAGCAATGGATTTAACAAAAAAAAACAAAAGAATTAATAAAAATCCAACCCAATTTTTTTTTCAGCCTAGCTTTTTGCTTTAAATTTTAATATATTAATTATTGCGATTCATCTTAACATATATTGCGATCAATAAGAAATTTATGTGTTTAATTTTGAGAAAATTGGTTTCCAACAATATCGATGTTTATTTTGGGTGCAAAACGTCAAAATGTTCAAAAATCAAACAACAAAAAAAATAATAAATTGAAATTTTACAGATATTGGATAAAATATATATTTCTAAATATATATATATATATAATAGAAAATGTCGATAATTTGAATCAAATAATTTGCTAAACATTTAAATAATTCTATTAATATTCATTTTTTCTATCAAATAAATCAAAATTAGCTTTTTTTCAAAGGATTTCACAAAAGTGTTCACAAATTTTGTGAAAAACTAATATTATTAAATAAATATTTTTTTTTGAAATAAAAATAAGTTAATATCTAAATAATTTTTTATTTAAAATATTATTAATCAATATATGCTTTAATTTATAATTATTTAATGTCAATATATATATATATTGAGATATTTTATATTGTTTTATAGAAAATCTTTCATTTAAAATTCCAAATAAATATCGAAATATATTGAAAATATTTTTTTTTTCTCACAAAAAAATGCTTAAGCAATATCTTGAAAATAAGCACATGGAATCATGTAAAATTTGTAATTTATCTTAATTACATATTTTAAAAATAAAATAAATAAGTTAGAATTAAATTTCTAGGCTAGTTTTCTTCGTGAATACCTCTCCATGTTATAATACCCCCTTCCCCCACTAATTGGCAAACTTTTTGTACGTTGAAAAATTCAATTGAAGTTAAGATGATAGAAAATTTATATGATAACCATTTTTAGAATCAAATCTTTCATTGTTTTTCTATTTTGAAAACCTTTTTTCCAAAAAATTATGAATTATACATGCTGTAATTACATTATATAATGCTATTTTAAACTTAAAATCCATTAATTATTGTTTTATTTTTACACTTTAATTTTGAATAAAATACAATAGATAAGCAATACAAAAAAAATTGAATGCTTTATGACTATTTTTTGAATACTTTATTAGTTATCCACTTCATTCTTTCACTATAGTAATTTCGCTAACTCAATTTCGGAGTTTTTTAACCCTAATTTCAGCTCAATAACAATATATACTTAATCGGATGACCTGCTCGTAATTATTTTTTTCACTTTTCCAATGCTCTACCGATATTTTTAAATTATTTTCAATTTTCAAAAAATAAGGAAAAGAGGATCAAAAAACATTTTTAAAACAAATCACAGCGATTAGAAGTTTATTTTGCAAGTTACTTTTTTTTCATTTAGCGTTTATTTCTGATTCAAATCAATTCTCTCTCTTTTTACTTTTATTCAAATAAATACATGCTTCAACTAAAAACCTTCTTCTTACTAGCTATATTTTTTTCTTTTTTATTTTCGAAAATTTCAAAGATCCGAATTTTTTTTTTTTTTTTTTTTGCATTTGTTTTGTTTATAATATTATAATATTCAAATGTTTAAAAAAATATGTTTTATTTAGTTCATTTTTTAATTTTTGGATTATTCAATTTATCCGAAATAGCAATTCACTTTTCGGATCCTTTGAATTTATAAATCGCAAATAAACACAGATTAATGATCAATAATTTCTTTTTCGCTACTTTTTGCTCCAATTTTCAACATGTTCAATTAATTATTTTTTTTCTTAATATTTTCAAGTTCATTTTTTTCCAAAAAACAGTATATTTTATGCATATTATTATATATTAAAGCTTGTTTGTAATTAATATCATTGATTTACGAATTTTTAACAAAAAAATCTACAAATATTAATTTTTATCGATCACCAAAAATTAACTTTTTTATAATTTAAAAGAAATTGAAATCTACATATATTCGCATTTAATTAATCGTATGTATTTTTCTCATAAACTTATTAGTTCAATTGAAATTTTCGAAATAAGATCATATAATCAGTTCGAAATCTGGAATCTCATTTTTTAACTATAATAAATCAACTTATAATCAATAGGTAATTTAGATTGTCCTAAAAGTTTGATGAAATAGTTTAATTCTAAACTGATATATGCAAATTATTATATAGGGAAAAAGTATATTTTTTAAATAAATCGCCGTAACTTGTTACGCATTTGGATGGCTTTAATTTCCTATTTCTATAAATTCCCAAAAGTATCATCATGTTGATATTATTAAATAAATAATATTTTTATCTTTAAATTTTTTATTGATATTTTTATTATAGTATATATACAAAAAGAAAAATGTATATTTTTGGTTTAATCATATTTTCATTAATAAATTATTGAAATATTTTAAAAAATAATTTTTAAAAGTTTTAATCATTCAATTTTTGCTCTCAATTTGATTCAATTTTTTTTAACGTATATGAAATAAAAAAACGTACAAAAAGTTTGCCAATTAGAGGGGGAGAGGTAATCCTAAAAATTCTTCTCTTTATCTATGAATTTGCTTGAATTTTTATATTAAACAAGTTTTTTATATATGTTTTAATTAAAGATAAGAAAATAATTAGAATAAAATTTGATTAAAATCATTTTAAAAAATGATATCTTTATATCAATTGTATTCAAATATTTTATCAATAAATTGTATGTCAAATGATTTATTGAAAACAAGTTTCAATGTTTTTCTTTCAATTATCAAATATAATGATGTTTTTTTAATAATAATTATCATATTTAGAACTTTTGTCCGACATCAATGCAAAAATAAAAATATAAAAGCAAATTCTCTTCTGAATAACAAAAGTTTGAAACAAAAAAATCAAAATTCAATTAAATCAAATAAATCGAATTTCATTTCTCAGCCGTAGTATCCTGTAAAATTTGATTTTATCTCTTTTGACAGCAAAATAAAGTGTTTCTTTATTAAAAAGGGCTACAAATCAATATTAATATATTCAATAATTTATTAATATTTGAATGCTGAATTGTGCATTGAATATTTCAATAAATGAAAACAAACATAAATAAAATCAATTTTCAAACATATTTTTATTAACCACCAACAATTAATGGAACAAGTTCAATATTGACACCATCTGTGATACCATTTGATGGAAAGTCTGATAAAGAATCAATTTCTTTCTTAGTGAATGATTTTCCTGCATGAATGAATTTTTGATTATTCATTTTGATTCCTAAATTCTTTTCAACTTTTGAAGACAAATCTTTGAAATCTTTCACATCGTAATCATATATTTTATTATTGAACTTGATATAAACATGTGTTGAATCTATTTCAATCTTTGTTGTCATTGTCAAGAATTAAAAATAATGAAATGATGAAATCATAAAAATGTCATAAAAAATTCTATCAATGAAAAATTTTTTATTTCAAAATTTTGATAACAAAAAATTTTTCTTGTCAAAATAAATATTTTCATTTTCAATTTCACAATTAAAGAGTTTGGGTTGTAAATTCATCAATGACGTTATAATTGCAATACTTTTTCATTGAAAAACAAAAATTTTATTGTAGCATAAAATAGTTGGTCTAAAATCAAAAAAAATTTTGATATAAAAATTTTGGGGAATCGTATTTTTCTACGCCACTTTTTGAAAACTTTTAAACTTTTTGAATACTTTATTATACATTTTTTATTCAATTTTTGCTAAATAATGCAAAAATATTTAGTTCAAATGGTTTCCCGATTCATTCAGCAATTCAAGGAGCCTGATTCGGCTTCGCGCAGCCCTGTGGTGATCACTGGTGCATATATTCCTGAAAAATTATGTAAAAATAAAAAAAAATTATATCAAAAAAAGTAAATAGTTATAATTTTAAGAGAAAATTTAAATTTACGATTTTTTTGGTTAATTTTCTTAACAGAGTAAGTTAAATTTCACCTTAAGATGGCGGTTTTTTACTTTCCATGAATAGCTATTTCAACATCATTCCAATTGAATATTCATCACTTTTATATGTAAATTTTTTATTTATGTTGATCTCAGGATCATAAAAATTAGATGCAAAATCTAAAATTTGCTCAGATTCAAATGTAAATGATTCGTACTCTATTAATCGATCAAAATCAATTAAAATAGCATTTTTGCTTTCATCAATCATTACATTATCAGGCTTTAAATCCCGATAAATTAATTTTTTTTGGCGAAAATACCGAATTGTCATAATTATTTCAAAAATTATTTTTATTTTTTCATTAAATTTAAGCGTTGATATATCATAACCGTCAAGTGTTTTTCCTCTGATAAACTCAATAACAATACAATTATACTTGCTATCTTGTATTTCCCCATAGAATCTTGGTAAAAAAGGATGCATGACTTTTTTTTAATAATTATATTCTTCCCTTTTGATAAAGGATTTCTTTCGTATCTGGCAAAAAGCAAATAGATATTTGAAGATTTTTTATTAAAATACCTTCAAGAAAAGAGATTTCTGATTGTTGAAGTATTATTATTGTTTTTTTCAAATCCAAGAATGAATGCTTGGTCTTTTATTTCATGATTAAGCTTTTTACTTTGATCAACAATGATAATTTTGGAATTGTTTATGCTTTTATGAATTACTCGTTATACTTGTTCTCCGAGGGAAATATTATCTGAGATATGATAAAACTTATAGCCCTGAATAATATCATTGAATGCATTTCTTACAAATGAAATTTGATTATCATTCATAAGATCATGAAATTTTAGGAATTTTTCGATCATTTTTACAAGTAAAATTTTTTTATAAAAATTGATCTCGGTAGCCATCCCTGAAAAAAAATATAATTTCAGCGAATGTAGCTAGTTTAATACTATAATAATTATTGTATGAAAAATAGATCAATATTATCAATAATATCAACGTTTATATTATCAATCTATTATGTTTTCCACATAAAATATAAAAAATATTTAAATATTTTTTAAAAAGTATAAGGATATTTGCAAGATTTGTTGAACAAAAATAATTATACAAAAAGTTGAAATTTGAATATTTTTTTTTAAATTTTAATGAAACGAATCGAACTTTTTCAATTAGTTTGTTTTTTTATATTTAGATGGAAGGGTATTCAGGAATTGTTGTTGTTGGAAACATGGAAATGCCAGTTGATGATTATTTAAAAATGGTCAAAAAGCAAAAAGATCATAAAAGACAAAAGCAAAGGAGAGGAAAAAATAATTATGAATTTCCAGAAGATAACGGAGAAGAAAATTATCAAGAGCCAAATTCATACAACCGCCCAATGCGACAAACACGATTTGACGATTACTCAGATGATGATTCATATGCGAGAAATGATCAAAGATTTCAAAGAGGCGATCCATTTGGACAAGTAAGTGGCCCAAAACGAAACACAAGACGTAATGATCAATTTGAAAGCCAAGATTATCAACGTACGCAAAAATCAAACCAAAGATTAGACACATCAAATAGTTCTGGCACTTTTTCACGCCCAAGAAGAAGCCCGTACGGATCTGATGACCAAAATGGCTTCTTCGGACAACAACAAAACTACGCCAACCAGCCATTCGGAGGACAACAGCAGCAAACAAGCCGCGGAGACTTATTTGGAGGGCAACAGCAAAACTGCCGCGGACAGCCATTCGGAGGGCAGCAGCAATCGAGCACAGGAGACCTGCTTGGCCTTCAGCAGCAGCCAATGAACGCGTTCGGCAGCCAGCAGCAATCAAGCAGTGGTAACTTGTATGGAAGCCAGCAGCAAATGAACTCTGGAAGTCCGTTCGGAAGCCAGCAGCAATCAAGCAGTGGTAACTTGTTCGGCAGCCAGCAGCAGATGGGAAGTGGTGACTTGCTTGGCCTTCAGCAGCAGCCAATGAACGCGTTCGGCAGCCAGCAACAATCAAGCAGTGGTAACTTGTATGGAAGCCAGCAGCAAATGAACTCTGGAAGTCCATTCGGCAGCCAGCAGCAATCAGGCAGTGGTAATTTGTATGGAAGCCAGCAGCAGATGGGAAGTGGCGACTTGCTTGGACTTCAGCAGCAGCCAATGAACATGTTCGGCAGCCAGCAGCAAATGAGCAGCGGTAACATGTTTGGAGGTCAGCAGCAGATGATGATGAACCGAGGCGATCCGTTTGGCAATCAGCAGCAACAGATGAACCGTGGTGATCCATTTGGCAGACCTCAAAATGGATTCCCACAAGCAAAAAATAGTTCAAGGAAAAGAAAAGATCCATTCTCACGAAGTAGAGGTTTTAATGATGATGAAGACGACTATTAATCAGCTTTTTGAAGTAAACTAAAGATTATTTTAAAAACTTTTTTTTTTTTTAAGAAACTTTTTAAATGAGACTAAAAAAATGGTTATCTCCTTTTTGCACAAGATTACACAGGCTTTATAATAATATTCAATTGATTTAAAATATTGTTCAATTCCTTTACCTATATTATAAAAGTAACCACATTTAAGAAGTTCTTTTGAATCATCAATTTTGGATGCTTTTTCACAATATTGAAGCATTAGAAAAAAAAAAAAAAAATAGTATTAACAAATATACAAAATAGGCAATAAGAGAGGTTTATTCAAACATATTTATTTCGCATAAGAGCAACTTTAATTCATCATTCCTTTTTTTGTCAAATCAATGTAAATATGGATATATTTTTTGCAGTGATGATTTTGTTCTCTTGTTAATTCAACGTTATCAGTTGGTATTTTATTGATGATAAAAAAATGAGACTTAGGTTTATCAAATAAAAGTTTGTTTTTTTTGATAATTGTAATTTTAAATTTTTTGTTAGATTTGGAATTCAAGGAGTAATTATTTATTTCGGCGTTATTGTCTTCAAAAATTTCTTCATTAAATGATCCTGAGTTATTATTTTTAGATGTATCAATTTCATTATTTTGTTTTTTTGGAAGTAATTCTGAATCGACAATGTCATAATTAGATAAAGTTTCATTTGTGTTATTGGTTAAATCATAAATGAAATCAGCTGATATGGTCATGGCTAATTAAAAATGATGTATACTTTAAAATTTTGGAGGTAAAATTTTGTAAATTTTTGACTAGTGGAAAATTTTAGATTTAAAATGAATGGAAAATGCAATTTAAAAGCATGATAATATAAATGAATATTGGACAAATATATACAAGGAAAGATATTTCGTTAGATAAAACTTCTGATAGTTAATTGTTGTTGTATATCTGTTTGTAAATCTTGATATTATTTGCTTTATTAACAAATTACTTCTCTAAAATTAGTGTTTAATGCCTTATTACTGCATATATTCTGGCTATTTATATGCATCATATATATATTTCCCAGAAGACTTTTTTATTTTATTTTTATTAATTTTATACCATTGCTTCAAAAATTCTCTAAAATAAGGACCCCAAACACGGATTTCATGCATATAAAGGAGATTTCACCTATATTCAATCCCACTACTGTTTTATACGCGCCATTGGATAATTTACCAAATTGGATTCCAGCGCCAATACCTATTTATACCCCTCCGCCAATTATACCTTATTTGGTAAATTATCCAATGGCTCGAATTCAAACTGAACCTTAAATGCTTTTCTAATTCGATAATTTTAATAGAATTTTTTTTAAATTTGATTTAAAATTGTATTGTTAAAAATCAAACTATTTTCAATTTTTCTTAGTATTTAAATAGTATGATATTTTTGGCATTTTTGGTGCATTTATTCGCTCAAGAAAGTATTAATAAATGCAACACTTATTTTTGTTATTCATATAATGCAGTGGAGGAAGGATGGGAATTAAAAAACTTTACTAATTTATTTCTTTTTTTATCTTATGGCGAAAAACACTCTGAGCCATTAAAAATTAACCCAGAATTTGAAGATAAGCCAGAAATTTTAATTTCAATTGACTGTAATTTCTATTCTCCTCGGTTTCCAATTAAATTAATAATTCCATCTACAGTAAAATACATTAAACAACGAGCATTTTATCAAGTAAGCAATATAACGCTTGATTTAACGTTTGATGATGAAGTTACAATTGAAGAAGGAGCCTTCCAAGAATTTTCAGATTTACATTCCATTAAATTTAACAAAAATGTCAAAAAAATCGGTGAACATGCTTTTCAAAGCTGCTCCACTTTACAATACATTTCTGCAATAGATGCCGAAGAGATTTCCAACTTCGCCTTCTATTATTGCACCAATTTGACATGTGAAATAAAATTCGGTGACCGTTTAAAAAAAATCGGAAATTTTGCATTTGCCTTTTGCCACCATATTTACGGTGATATAACCATTCCAGATTCAGTCACATCACTTGGCACCAATGTTTTTCAAGAATGCTCTGAATTGAATGGCTCTCTGATCTTGTCAGCTGGTCTTAGAAACATTCCTGAGTATTCTTTCTTTTCGTGTTACTATTTGCAAGGGAGCCTAATTCTTCCTGAGTTAATTGAGTGGATTGGTGACTATGCTTTCTTTATGTGTTTTTCATTTACTAATGATTTTATAATTCCAAACAAAGTCAAGTCAATTGGCCTTAGTGCTTTTTGGGGCTGTGTCCATCTCAAAGGCTCCTTGATCATTCCAGATTCTGTGACTTCTATTGGCGAAGGAGCTTTTTATTTATGCCACGAAATTGAAGGCCAATTGCACATTCCGAAGCATTTGAAAATTATCAATAACTCCATTTTCGAAGCATGCATGAGTCTACAAGGAAACATTGTTTTTCCTGAGGAAGTTTCATCAATTGGCAATACTGCTTTCTTATATTGTCTCCAGTTATCTGGCAATTTGATCATTCCAAACACAGTCAAGTCAATTGGAGCTGGTGCTTTTGATAGTTGCTATGCATTAAATGGAACATTGTCAATTCCTGGCTCTGTTGAAGAAATAAAAAGTGACACATTTAACAGGTGTCGTAATTTGATTGGCGAACTAAATCTTCCTAAAAATTTGAAGTCAATTGGCTCTTTTGCTTTCTACAATTGCAGCAAATTAAGAGGATCTTTGATTATTCCAAATTCAGTGAAAACCATCGATGGCAATGCTTTTGGTTCTTGTGGCTTTAATGATTCGTTGGTTCTTCGTGGTTCGCTTGAGAAAATTGGCGAGTTTTGTTTTGCTAATTGCAAGTCATTTAGAAACGACCTGACTTTACCAACCAATTTGCAAGTTATTGAAAGAAGTTCATTTGCAAACTGTAGTGGTTTTACATCATTGAAATTGCCAGAATCAATCGAAGAAATACAAGAGTCGGCATTTGCTAATTGCACTGGATTCAAAGGTCCTTTGAAAATTCCTGATAAGATAAGAATAATTCCCAATATGACTTTCTTTAATTGTGCTGGCTTTGATGGAACTTTAACGCTTCCTAATCATTTGGAATCAATTGGAATTGCTGCTTTTTACAACTGTAAAAACATGATTGGCCAATTGGTCATTCCACAATCAACAACAGAAATAATGGAAAAAGCTTTTTCTGGTTGTTCTAAATTTAGTGGTGACTTAACAATTCCAAATTCAATTAAAACCATCTGTTTTGAAACATTTGCAGATTGTATTTCAATGAATGGTATATTGACAATTCCTTCTTCTATTGAACGAATTGATAGTTACTCTTTTGAAGGAACAAATTTCTCTAAAATTATTTATTTGGGATCGAATAACATTGAATGCAGCAATTTGATTGGGTTCCAAAAAGATACAGATGTTTATGTCAATGAAGGCTATGATTCACTGGATTTTTGCTCTTTTCATGTGTTGGTTTATAAAGATAAAAAATCAAAGAAAAAGTTGCCAATTGGAGCTATTGTTGGCATTGTAATTGCAGCTTTGGTTGTGATTGCTGCATCGGTTATAATATCTATAATATCTGTCAAAAAGAAAAATAGATATAATATTGATATAATTAATACAGAAAATGATATGTTATGAAAATATTTTAAACATATATATATATATATAATAGTAAAATATGAATATATGAATATATATAACAATATAGACTTTTGAGTTGGCTTCAGGTAAACTCAGAAATTTTTTTTTTTTTTTTTTAAAAAAATCATTCATTCCACTTTTTCTGTTAATCAGCTGTTTGTTTATGAATTTCATTATCTTTTTTTTGCAAGTTTCTGATTAAAAGATTATATCAAAAATAAAAAATTTAAATGTCATTATATATATAAATGTGATTCTAGACATTTTTATTTACTTATACGATCTAAAATGAGTACTGAACAGTTTTCAATTGAATAATCTTGAAGATTTTTGCCATTTTCAAGAACATTTCCATCAAACGATAATTGCTGCATTTCAATTGGAATTCCTCTCTGGTAGAGAATTTGTTTTTTAACTTCCTCAATTGAAAAGGATAACTGAACTTCGATTGGAATTCTTTCTTCATTCAATTTGACGAAAATTTTATCAATCCCATTTAATTTGACAGCAAACTGAATGATTTTTCCATCATGAATTGAATAATCTTGAATATTTTTGCCATTTTCAAGCTCTTTTTCATCCAAATAAAGTTTAAATTGATCAAGCAAAAATCCTTCATTTTCATTGATTTTTGCTTTGAGAGTATCAATTGAATCAGTAGGCTCAACTTCAAGTGGCATTAATTTATTTTTACTCATTTTAATGAAAATGATCATTCCATTTCTAGACAAAAGAATGAAACCAAGATGAATGTCATTTTTAATTGAATAAAACTCAAGTGAATTCTCATTTTCAAGTGGTTTGTTATCAAGGAATAAACGTTGCTTTTCAATGTCGAATTTTTCTTTTTCTTGTATTTTTAATTTAACATCTTTCACTTTGGTAGTTGGCTCAACATTAATTCTAATTTCTTTTCCATTTGGCGTCCATATGAAAACGTCAAAAAAACGTTTTACAATAGGAATCATAAGAATTATGGATTCATTAATTATAGAATAATCATAAAGAGTGTGACCATTTTCAAGTTGTTTTCCATCAAAAACTAACATTTGTTGATCAACAGGAATTTTCAAAATTTTTTGAATTTTCTCTCTAACACTTTCTATCTTCTCAATTGGCTGCACATCAATGATGATCTTTTCACCTTTGAGAGCTTTGACACATATAAACATGTTTACGGGCATTTGAAGGGACATTTTCAATACAGATTCATCTGAAATAGAGTAATCTTGAATTGTTTTTTCATCTTCTAATAATTGGCCATTATAAAATAAATTCAATAGATCACTTGGTATATCCAACTTTTTCTGAACATCGCTTTTAAAAGTTGAAACTTTTTCTGTAGGCTGAACTTCAAATGGAACGTATTTTTCTTTGTTTGTTTTGATGAAAATTAAATTGCCCTTTTTTTGAAAAAGTGCTAATTCTAAAATGGCATCTTTTGGAATTAAATAATCTTCAAGTGTATAACCGTCTTCAAGCAAAATTCCAGCGTACGCTAACCGTTGTTGATATAAAAATAAACCTTTGAAAAATTGGATCTTTTCTTTGATATATTCTATAGAATCAGTAAAATCAACATCAAGCTCAAATAATTGACCTGATGACGTATTGTTTATTATTATTTTGTCTCCACTTTTTGTGGCTAAAATGATCGTTAATATTGAATTTTTCTTGATTTGATAATCTTGAATTGTTTTTGCATTTTCTAATTCTTTTTTATCATGAAATAGACGTTGTTGGTTTGCATGAATTTGCTTTTTCTTTTGAATTTGTTCTTTGACTGATTTAATTGAATCTGTTGGCTTAACATCTAATGGAAATAATTTTTCTGTGAATGAATTTATGAAAATTTGTATGATTTCGCTTGAACATATTTGCAAATATATATGTGAATCATTTTCAATAGAGTATTCTTGAATTTGATAGAATTCAACTAGTTCTTGATTATTATAAAACAGCCTCTGGCGATCTGCTGAAATATTTGTTACGGTTTCTATTAATAATTTAATATCCATAACTTGATTAGTCGGTGAAATCGTAATAGGAAATGAAGTATTGTCTATTGTATTTATTATTACAGTAATAGTTTCCTTCATTGAAGTCAAATTTAAAATTAATGTCGCGTTTTTAGAAATAGAATAGTGTTCAATCGTTTTATTGTCTTCAAGTTTTTTGCCCGTATAAAAAAGAATTTGTTTGTCAATAGGAATTCCTTCTTTATCTTGTATTTTTGCTTTAACATCTTTAATTAAATTATTTGGTTCAACGTCAAGTGTTATTGTTTTACCATTTTTTGCTTTAACTACAATTTGCATTATTTTTTTATATTTTTATATTTATTTCAAAAATTTGAAAGTATTATTTTAATTTCAGAAGACACCGATAAGATTTTGAAATTAATTATTTATACAGATAAAAAAATAGATTTTTTTTTTTTAAAAAATAAGAGAATTTTTTTTTACAATTAAGTTGATAATTATCAATTTATTTTAATAAACAATAAAATAAATTAATATAAAGTTTATTCATGTTCAAAATCATCAATCTTCAATTCTTGCATAATTTGCATAACTTCATTTTTATTACCATCGAATTCAGGATTCTTAAGTAAACTATCAATGATATTTTTTATTTTTCCTTCATTTTTCTTTGATGTAAATTCCAAAATCAATTTTAATACTAAGAACTGCTTCCTTGTTAGACAATGCATAAAGAAGCTCAAAAAAAGATCTTCGTCATAATCAGGAAAACGATTCAAGATGAATTCGATTGTATAAAAATTATCTCTTAAAATGCAAATATCGAAAGCAGTGAAATGGAACAAATTATCCCTCCAATTTATGTCAAATTTAGGATGATTACAAATCATTTGTATAATATCAGCATCTGCATGTGCACCACAAGCGAATTGGAATGGGAAAGCGTAATCACAGCCAGCCTTTCCCAACTCAATTTCAGGATGACTTAAAAACAAAAAGACGGCATTTTTATTCTTTTGCTGAATTGCTTTACAAAGAAGAGATTTATTATTTTCCAGTTGCGAATGATAATTTACATCAATGCCAGGATATTTCATGAACTCTTTCGTGAAGTATCCAGATTGATCTTGAATTGTGCAGAAGAGAATTTCATTGATGTTTTCATGAACAAATTTTGAATGATTTTTCAAAAAAGGAAGATAAATTGATTCCAAAAATTGAAAATTAATTGAGTAACAAAGATCGCTCATTATATCTAACGCTTTTTCTACATTCTCACTTGATATTTCTTCATCATCAAAAAAGTTTTCATAATTTTCAATCGAATAAAGAATCAATTCGTAATTCCAACACGAAATTGAATCCGAAAGAGCGAAATCGATGAATTTTTGTTCATTTTTTGACTCAACTAAGTGAATCATCTCATAATTTCTGTTTCTGATTGCGTTAAAAACACTCTCCATCTCAATCTTTGCGTCATTCATTATCAAATATTTGAATATTTTGATTGAATTGAATTCAATCGCAAAGTCAATAAAAGAAACTTCGGCCGGCTGCAGATATGAATTTTCAAGAATTGACTCTTTAATTTTGGAATTGATTGATAAGTTCAAATTTGATACAATCGTTTGAAAAGTGTCAATGTCATCAGTTTTGATGCAATAACGTAATTGGTCAGTCTCAATTTCGCGATAAAGTGGATCTAAATAGTCATTCGATTCACGAAGCCACTTTAAATGCTTTTTTCTCAATTCTTTGAATTTTTCTATGTCATCTGCTGAATATTGACGCTGCATCTGGTATTTGATCTCTTTTTCATAGATTTCTGGGCACTTTTCAACAATTTCTGGCAAAAAAAATTCAGCAACAGCTTTCGTGTTATCGTAAATCGCTTCTTGAACAATTTTTTCAATGGATATCAAACCTTCTTCGTACATGTATTGCTTAAAATAATAAAGGCCACCAAATATGTGCCAGAAAAAGGAAGATTCACCTTGCAAAAGGTTTTTAATTGGATCCATTATTTTGTCAAATAGTTTGAATGCATTCCGTCGAACTGATTTGGAGTTATTTCGTGGATAATAAGCAAATATCTGACAAATTATCATTAGTTCATCTTTCTGTTGAAAAGTAGTTTCTGAAATTTGATTAATAATTAATGTGGTGATTTCTTCTTCGCTTGAATTGGGCTTTAAATTGCATAGATCTTTCTGAAGTTGTGCATAAAATTTTATTTTTAAAGCATCATTAAGGATATTTTCCATTTTTTAATAAATATAAACTTTTTCAATACTTTCACAAATTAATTGAAATATATATAGTTAGTGGACAAAAGTCAATTTCTAGACAAAAGTCTGTTTCACTACTGTTTCTTCATTATAGAATAATAATTTTTCCATGAAAATTTATAATAATAAAATGCATTAAATGCAATCATTTTTTATACCATTAAAAAGTATTTTAAAGGAAAAATAAAATCATATAAATAATTGATAAAAACTATCATATGTTTTCCTTTTTTAGTATTTGTATTTATATTTAATTGATGGTAATTTTTCTTCATATTACTATGTTTTTATTAAGATAATTTAAAATATTTCTTTTGGCATCAGTCTCAAAAAGTTCACAAGCAAACTTTTTGAAACAAATCTTTTAAAATTGAAGAAAAATGAGCATTTATTAAAGAGTAATGGTAAGTAAAAAGAGTAATGGCTGTAAAATAATTGATAAATCAAATTTATAAATACTAATTATTCATTTTTATTTTTATCAAAATCTAATTATAAATTATTCATTTTTAATATAAAAATTATCGTCTAAGATCAATAAATACAGACATTGATATGAAAAATGGAAAAAATTGAATTGGATGGCATACTTGTTTATTAAATTAACATAGAAAAATGCATTGGTGCTTATTATGTAATCACTTTCGCTTGTTACAATATTATAAGATGAAACTAAATCATTAAATGAATATTATTTCTGCAAATTAGGTACCATGCTAATATTACTTTTAATTTTGAAAAGATGCCCAAATAAATTTGAAGCAAACAAAACAGTAGTACCTAATTTTAATAAATGAAATATTGAATAAAATATTCAATATTTATTTAAATGACAAAAAAATGAATGCAAATAATTGAATTTTAGAAAATTTCTCGGCTATTTTTTATCTTATGGATATATTATAATTATATATCTTTTATATTCCAAATAAAACTTTATCTATATTCTTTATTTCAATTTTTCCAAATAATCATATCTGATAATAATAATACAGAATTATATTATGTTTTATATATATATATAGTGTAAATATGAACGAAAAACTTGTTCATAAAAAGTGAAGTTATATTGTTTAAAATAACTCAGAAGATAGTAAAAAAACATTTTTGAATTCAAAAAAATATTAACTTAAAATAAGCATCATTATCCAGCTGAATTTTTCATGAAATACTGTGATTTCTATATATTATTATACCAAAATACACGTATTAGTATATTATATAAACAAAATATGTAGACTATGATAACTCTGCAGAAGAGGTCATCTTAAAATTATATGATAAAAAAGAATGATATTTACGAATCCGATCTATAATTTTTATTATTATTAGATTATTTGAGAATCATCTACGATATAATTCTTATTGAATAAATAAAATAAATAAAATATGAATAAGAATTGGAAGGAAATATGAAATTATTAAAAATTTGGATTTCAATGAATTTCACCAAAATTTCAAATAATAAAGCATTTAAACATATAAAATGAAACATACACAATCAAATATTTAGAATACTTAATATTGTGTCTTAAATACAAAATATCATTATATTAGTTGAATTTTTATTTTTTTAAGAATGTTTTGTACATTTTTGAATGTAATTTGATTGTCCTTGTTATCTTTGAGTACTTTCTTGCACATGATCTTGCCTGTTCGCTTGTCAACAACTTTTTATGTGGCTGACGTGGATCCTTCTCTAATTTTGTCAACAACATCATAATGAATTTCTAGGTCATCTTGACCTATGAACCAATTTTCTGATGATTTTCTGACATCAATTTCATTTTTCTTAGATGGTTCTTCTAGCTTTGTTGGAGAATCATGAATACTCTCATCAATATTGCCATCGCCATCAGAGATGGATGATTGGCCAACATTTTTTTTATTACTTTTTGGTGACTAAATAATTCTTTTGCTTCTGAACTTACAATTGAACTTGTGAATGAACCACTTTCTATGAGTGCAGATACTAATTTAATATCGTAACGTAATTTTATATCGTAACGTTATTTTTTTATTATGAAAATTTTAAAATATAAAAATCTAATTCTCTAAATATGTATTGAAGATAATTTATTATAAATTATAAGAAATCTTTTATTTAATGAATGCCTCTTGAAGGGCTTCCAAATCTGCTTTTATTTCTCTCGAAGCAGATTCATAATTGGCATCATTGTTTTTTAAATATTCATATGAACAACGTACTATAAAACATTTAATTCTATTAATGAATAATTCTTGATCTTCTTTTGAAAGATTTGTATTAGAAATCTTTTGCATATCTTGATTGATATGATAAAAAGCTAATGTTCTTTGAGCTGTATCTTTATATTCTTTAGGCAAATAAACATCACCGCCCTTCATCTCTATTTCTCTTATGATGGGCCTTCTTTTTTTTTCTTTTTCCTCATTCTTTTTTGATTTAACAATCAAATCCAATTGCTCAATATCTTTAATTACTGACTTTACAATGCTTGAAAATGTATTTTTTTCACATACTGCTGAAAATCTTCCATATTTAAAAAATGCGTTTTGAATCATTATTTAAAAATATGATAGATTCCAAAATGCAGATTTTTCGGGAAATTTTCATTCAATATTTTTCCAATTGAAAAAAGTACAAAATTTAAGAAAATCGCATTCAATTTTTCTTTCACTGCGCTTTAATAGAAAATGGTATGAGTATAAAAAATTTACTTAAAAACCTGATTATTTTTATTAAAACTTTAAAATTACCTTTTTTTGTGACGAAACACTATTCGGATAAACTTATTTATATTATATTAATATTATATTTTATGGTTAACCAATTAATTATATTATTTTAAATAGAATTATTGGTATATTTATGGGGGTTTGCCCACTTTTTGATAGATCACTTTCTACTAATCAAAAAGTTCATCCGTGCAATGATCTTTGCAACACTCGGTAATTTCTCAAAAAATAAAAAACGAACAAAAAATACTTTAAAGAGACTCCAAATTTTAGCCGGATCAAGGTATTTTATAATTTATTCAAATATTAGGATAAAAAATGGATCCGATTCGTTTAAAATGATCAAAAAAATTAACTCTTTGAATGATTCATTTTTATTCAAATTCAGTGTCTTTATGAATTACTCGAAAAAAAAAACGGGATACTATCGCCCCGATACTTATTGACCCTGGAGGTTAAGGTCAATATTGACCTTGTATCGTACATCAGAAAAAAAGTTTGAAACTTTTTTGCACTTTTGCAAAAAACACCATGAGTGTCTCATACTTTTTTCATATTTTTTCAAGATATAAAAATTATAAACGTATTATTTTAGTATAAGTTGATAATGGTTTTTATTAAAAAAGACTATAATTTAGAATTAAATAAAACCAAATGAATTGCATTCATTTATGGCTATCAATAATTTTTCATTTAAAATTTCTTCATCTTTGTAATCTGGTAGATCAAGTATATTAAAACATGTATGTGCTTGTGGTAGTTTACTTGGATCATCAATTATTTGAATTATGATACTTTTTTCTTTGAATCCATTCAAAGGAACTGCTGAATTTCCTGTAATGAACTGAATAAGTTTTGCCAGGAGATCATTATCCCATTTTCTAATTACATTGAAGAAACAATTTATTGTTGTGAGATCATTATTTTCTGAATATACTCTAGTGTTTTTCCTCATGTCATCAATGTCAATTTTGGGAATTCCACAGATGAGTAATTCAAGCTCACCTTGAGAAAAAATGCTCAATTCATCTGTTGAAATGAGAGAATTGAATCCTTTACAAAATGCATCTGATTGTTCTTTAAATGAATCAACAAGAATAAATTGAAGTGATTCATTAATGAAGTCATTTTTATTTTCATTTGTTACTTTTATTTTGGATCCATTTTCTATTAAATCTATTGTCTTAGGTGTTCCATTTTCAACAATATCGATTTCAAACTTCATATCAAGTTCTTCGACGTCATTCTCAAGTATGTAACAAAATGAATTGTAAACTGAATCATTATAACCTTTTAAATCTGCAAATTTAATTTTATGATGAAGAATATGTTTAAAGAAAAATGGTGCCAAATGTACATCAACACAAATTCCATGAATTAATGCAGTTGCAATCATTTTACCTGCAAATTCAAAATAAGATAAATGATTTGGTTTGACATTAGAAAAAGGATTTGGATAATAATTTTGTGTATCAGTTGAAATGAAAAGATTATTTTTGGGATTAATTATTTCTTTAATTAGATTGGTCATCCAATCTCTTTGTACACCGCCATAATCAACTGCTTCTCTTTCATTGATGAATTTAACACTGAAACAATATAATAATTCAATTATTTTTCTTGAATTTAGTTGCTGAAATGAAGACTCTAGAATATCTTCACGATCAGGATAAATATAAAGATTCTTGAATACTATTTTCTTTGACATTTGGTTCATAAAACATGTTGAACGTTTTTGAAAATCAACAATTTCTGGATAATGCAAAAAGAAACTATATTGTTCATAAAATTTATTCTGATCATTTTCGTAAATTATCATAAATTTATCATAATTATCAGATATAAATTTCCAGAAAGATGAATTTTTACTAAGATATTCTGGAACAGGTCTCATTTTTGATTTTTGTTTAATAATTGATGCACCTTTTTCATACATTATTGAGTCAGATAATGTTACTTGTTCAAATTCACTTCTTTTAGGAGCAAGTAAATTAAGTATTAATGAAAAAATTGGAACATGTTGATAGTTCAGCATTATGCAATCTATATAACTAGGGGTATTAAGATTATCTGATAAATAATTAGAAAGAAAATCATATATGTCTTTTAATCTTGTCTTTGCCATAATAGGAATTCTTTTCAGTAGTTCATAAATTGCTACAATTTTATCATGGATTTCCATAGGTAATGAAGATTTCTTTTCCATCATTTTAATAAAGTTAATTTCATAAAATGGATATGCAATTTCAATCGTCTTTTTATCAACATATTGTGACAATGAAATTGTATTAATATATAAAGTGTCATTATTTAATAACTCGAAACAAATCAAATGAACAAAACGTTTGTTTGAGATTATTATATTTTGTAGAACAAAGAAATCTATAGCTTTTTTTAGAATGTATGTAATATTTCGATATCTTGGTAAAAGAATAACATTGAGTAGTTTCTCAACAAATTGTTCGATATCATCTTTTGAATAACAATCAAAGAGGATGAATTTATGTAGAATACTGATTATACTTGAAACAGTATAAAAAGAAAAACTATTATTATAAAAAACATTTATCTTTAGTTCTTCTTGATAATAGATCAAATCTAAAATTTGAAAAATCATATCAAGATATGTATAAGGATCATCCAAAACTTGTTGTTTTTTGACTATTTTATCAATTAAATGAAAACAATTATTTTGAATCATAAAATCTAATACTTCATCTTGATGTTGGTAAAATTCTTTCAATCTGATTTCATATATCTCATCTTCATCATTATTTTGTATTTCTCTTAATTCATCAATTATTTTGTTTAATAATTTTACGTTATTTGGATATAAAACTACTTCATCTTCATAATAAATATAATTGAAAATCCACCTTGGACTAAAAGCAACATGACGAATCATTCTAGATGTTAAAGGTTCTGGAACTTGTGGTTGTTGAAAAAGATTAACAGCCAATGGAATTTTTTTATTGTGCTCATTATATCGTGATAGAAAATCATCAATCTCATTTGATGATACATCATGCAAATGATACCAATTAATTAAATTATCTCTAACAAAATAAAATTTTTTGGTCCTACAAACTGTTTTGAAATAAAAATGAAATATTTTTAAAATGTAGCTTTTTCCATCTTTATATGGTAATTTGAAATCGCAGAATAAAGGACTAAATTCGCATGAAAGAATTGGAAAATGATCATTAATTATAAATAAAGGATTTGGTACTTCATTTAGCATGTCAGCTATTATTTTAATGTATTCTGGTGCTTCATTCAGAGAAATATAATAATATGTTAAAAGATTAAATGTTTCAGCTGTAATTTCTATGTTATTTCGATTAAGTAATTGTTTGCATTTGTTGAAAAGATCATTTTTAAGAGTTAATACTAATAATGATTTTATATTTAATGTTTTCATTATCTTTATGAAAAAGAATGCTTGTGAATCGCTTAATTCAGATATATTTTTTGAAAACCAATCAAAAAAATATTCAAGTACTTTGATTGAATATAAAGTAGATTGAAAGAAAGTTAAAGCACAAATTAATGTTTTCAATTTATTCTTTTCTTCTTTGTTTTTTCGTTCTTTGTTTAAATAATCAACATCTTTATAATATGAAAAGATTTCAGGCACATCTAAAAAAGGAAGAACTAAATCAATAATTTGTTGTGGATTTTCAGAGAAAAGAAATGGAAATGAGCATGCTATATTTTTCAAACAATAAAAAGATTTGAAATTATAAGGATTATCTTGAATCGATTTTAATAATTTTAATATAATTTCTGAACTTGATTTTGAATAATTTGAAAATGTTCCTTTATATTCAAGTTTCCTGTGAAAACTTTTATTGTCTGGATTTATTATAAATAAACGTGAAAAGGCAGTAATAATTATATCAAGATATTTTAAATCATCCCGTCTAATATATCTCAAGAGTTTTTCAGCTGTTAAATTTCTACTTTCAAAAGGTGGTATTTGATTCAAAACAATTGTGAAGTAATCGATTGCAATTGCTTCATCTTTCATTAAAAAATCAAATAACTTTTTGAATAACTCGGTATTGTTTTCTGGTGCTTTGCTATTTAAAATTAATGAAAGTAAAGAATCAATTTCGTTCTCATTAATTTTTTCTGTTTTTGATTGAAGTTTTTGATTGAATTTCGAAATAATTTCAATATTTTGATTGATTAGAATTGATTCATCAATTTCAAATGGCGATATATTTATGCAATTATTCTCCAAGAAACTAATCACATTAGAAAAGTCATGTGTTGAAAAATTAAAGAACTTTTTGAGAACTTTTTCATCGTCGAAGTATTCAAAATTCAACTTATTTGATTTTAATTTATCATTGTTAACAATTTCAGTAATGTTCATTAATATGAATTCAATGAGTTTATCACAATTTTCATTGAAAAATGATTGAACTAAATTATCATGTGGATTTGTGTTTGAAAATTGAAAGATCGCCGATAAAAGAATCAATTTGTCAGCCTTAAATTTATTTTCAAAAAGTAATGAAGATAATTTATTAATTATTTGATAAATCACATCAATTGATGAATCTTTTGAAATGAATGAGTAAGAAGAAAGAATTGTATTCATTGATACAATTAATAAAGGATTTTCATTATTAGAAAAATTTGAAATTGATTCCCAAAAAAGTGACAAAATTTCATTAGAAATTAATTTTAACTTTCCTCCTCTTTTTGATCGAGATTTACAACATAATGCAAGAAAAGGAAGAAAGTTTTCATTAGTGAGTTCATTAACGGTTGTTTCAATAATATTACTAGTGAATATAAATGCGCATGAAATCAATGACAATGCTTCTTCATTCATATGAACAAAATAATTTAGTGATTCTTGTTGTAGAAAGCTTCTAACTTTATTCAATGAATCATCGTTTTGTTTCATGATTGAAAGATTAATATCAAATGGATGATAATTAAGTTTCTTACTTGAAAATTCATAACCGTATAAATAAAGAGGTTTTTGTTCTTGTTTAAGCTTATTATAAAGATATTCACTTGGAATTAACTGCCAATAAAAAGGTATTGGAATAGTTTTTGTTTGATCAAAATTTTCAAGAAGTTTTTCAATTAAAAAATTTGTCAAAATTTTAATATTATAGCTTTTCAAATAATTTGCTAATTTACGTATGAAATAAATACCATTTTTGGTTAGAACAGGCATTGATAAAATCATTTTTTTACAAATATCTTTGACTAGTGGATAATTGTTCATTTTTTTGAGAAATAGAGCAACTTTTTGAATACTTCTGTCAGTCAAATTTTTGCATGAGGATGCAACTTCAAATAAATGATTCCAAAAATCTTGTTTAAAAACAAATTCGCATGTTTCTGGTGACTCTTTGATTGATAATAAACATTTATATGACTTTATATCGTTGCATTTAAAAATTATGTCATTCAATGGCGGTTTATCACAATATTTCAATGATGGAATAATTTTGACAATGTAGTCATCATCAATTTTGCCAATTAAATCGATAACTTTTTCATAAGGAAGTTTGAAATTATATGGTCTTACCTTATTTAATAATTCAATTGATATTTGGTCTCTTTCAATAGTTGAGATCAACTTTTCAATTGAAATAATATTAACGTTATATTCACAGCATCTTTGAATATAAGTAAGTTTTACCTGCACTGGATATTTTGATGGATTATTGGAGATAAATTTGTCTATTTTTTTGTAAAAAAGTTTGAAATTTGTTTCTGTCAAATTGAGAAGAAAACGATCAATATATTCAATTGGAATTTCAGAAAAACTATTGTTACAAAAGATAACTTCAATTGTTTTCTGAGGAAGAATAGAAGAAAGATTGAATTCTAACGCTCTTAAAACTAGTTTCATGATTTTTTTATCATCTTGAATTAAAAAAAATGAAAATAAAAATGTATAAAAATCTGTGATAATATCTGTCGTCAATGGTGCAACTGAAAGAAGATCAATGATAAAATCGGGTATAAAAATATTTGAAATTTCATGGCCAAATACTTTAAACGATACTTGATCGCCTTTTTTGATTTGTGGTTTTAATTGATCTAATGCTTGTAGGGAAAATGTAATCATATCTTGATTAATATATTGTTTAGTAAAATTTGACATGATTGATGCGGTAATGATAATAAAATTTGAATTGGTCTGGGATTTAGGAAATACCATATTGAAAATTGGCAATTGTAAAGAAGGAAAATGTTTTAAACATGAACTTATAAGTGAAAAAAGGCTTTCTGCAGTAGGATTATCTAAATTTTTTTCCAGATAAACCAATAATTGTTCTTTTAATAATATATCAACTTCTTCCTGTGATGGATTTAATTCAAGGTCAATATATGATTGATTAATTCGGTCAATTAAGGAAGATCCATCAAAAATATTGGAAGATATGAGTAAACAATCCATTTTTAATGGAATATTTTTTAGGTCTTTTATTTTATTAAAATTTTATTTTATTTTATTAAAATTTTTAGAATTAAGGGTGTAGTCCAAACTATGAAATATATATAAAATTAAAAAATAAATGTAACATTATACTATACTAAACATGTATAATATAAATATAAAATAATAAAAGATATTCTTAATCACATGTAAAGTTTAATAAAAGCTATATCTATCCATTATTTTTTTCAATTTTCAATTTGGCAAATCTACTTTTTAAAAGAAAATATCATTAGCATATGTATTATAATTTTTTTTTTTTAGGATTATCGATGTTTCAAGTAATGCCTTTCTTTTCAATTGTTATGATTCTATAAATATTATTGTTTCGCATATACTAAATATGGAAAAGCGCTTTTTTCTCAATTTTCCAACGATTTTTTTTATATCATTTCGATACGTTTTATTCAAATAGTATTTTATTCATCAATTATCTTTTTGGTTATACAAAAATTAAATTTTGGCATAAAAATTGATATATTATGATGATAGGAAATGATATTAAAAATGGTTTGCATATAATGAGACAAATTGGTATAAATTAATGATATTTCTCTTCAAATAATATTAAATTCGAATAGAATTTTTTAGTTTCATTCGCAAATAATAGAAATTTCTTTTATTTGATGGTTAAACTTGTGAAAAATTTTGAATTCTTTTTAAAAAAAAAAAAATTGGAATTTTTTTTGATAAAACTATTCAATTTCATTTCGTTATATAAAAGAGATAAATAAATAAAAAAGTAATATTTTCTCACTATTTATGTTTTTATAATTAGTTCATATTTTATTTTTATTAGATTTTGAGCGCTTTTATCAAAATTGAAAAAAAAAAAAAAATGCATCATCAGTTCTCATCATCTAAAGAGAAACATAAAAAAAGCAAATCGTTACGATATTCTTAAAGTGTACCTTTGCTTATATTATAAATGGCGTTGAAAAGTTTTGATATGGGAAGATACTTATGGGGTGTGCAAAAATTGAATACTTTTTTGAATACTTTTCATTCAAATTTTCTTTGGAAAAAATTTTTTATACTACACCCTTAAATTTTGATCGTACATATGTGCGGGTAGCTATAAATATTCTGTAATATGTTTTCATATTATAATATAATTATAAAAAACTCAATAAATAAATATATATAACAAAAAAATAGATTATTGCTGAATATTTATAACGATATTTATTATTTATTTTATACTCTAAATTGACTTTAAAATGATCGTTTTCTTATCAAAAAAAAAAAAAAAATAAAAAAATAAAAATAAAAATAAAAAAAATATACATATAGTAATTATTAATTTTATTTAGCATTAAATAAATGTGATTAAAAAGAAAAAAAAATAATTTTTTTTGTTTTTGAAATAAATATGCAATGCTTCAATTTTTGAACATTTGAGCCTTTATACGATATGTTATGATGAATTAATTATCTACACCCTTGTGAAATGCCATTTAAATCTATCGTTTTGTCATTTTCAATATCCCTTTTTTCGCTAAAACAGGACCCCCCTGGATGGGACCTACCAGAAACAGGAATTTCATTTTTATCGTATTTTTCCAAAATATTTTTTGATACCTGTGATTTGGCAAGTTCATGAACACATTGATTCAATGAATCGAAACCTCTACATCTTTTCGTGCATTGAATTTCAATATACCTTGAAATTTTTGGATTAAAGCCTGCTTTGCTCATTTGGATTTAAGTTAATAAAAAAAAATGGCATGTTTTCTTCCCTTTATAAATTATCATTTTTTCAATATATCGTATGAAAATATTTCACTCTTTTTATTGGTAATAATTAAGTATATATAATGTTTCATGTAATTATTCATGGATTATCGTCTTGAAATTATCGGTGAATTTGATTCAATGCTAAACTTCAATGATGAACTGCATGATCCTGAGAATTTACAAACTAGTTATTCTTAAAATTCAAGAACAAACTGCATTACATCTCGCATATAAAATTGAAAACCTTGAAAAAATAAAGCTTTTACTAGAAAAGAAAGAAATTGATATTCATATTGAAGTTTGTCAATTGATCATGAAAAAAACAAAAATTTGTAAAAAAAAACTAGACGATGCTGTCACGTTAAGTTAAAACTAATATTGAAATATTCAAGTGAAAATAATAAAATGATTTAGCTGTCACCATGTTGATTGTTTAAAAAAGTAAAATGTTTCAAAATTAAAACATCTTTTTATTAATATCAATTTCTTTTATAAAATATCTTTTTATTAATATCTGAACAGATATTTCTCAAACACTATTATATTTCTAAAAAATTCTAATCTATTTCTGAAACAGCTGTAACTTTTTTTTAATTTGTAAAATTAATTTTTTTTGAAAATATTGATTTGTTTTAATTAAAAAAATGAATCATTTCAATTGGAACCATGATAATTGCAGCAGTTTGGCCAAAAGCAGATTTATTAATAAATTCAATTTTGGTATTCAACTCTATTTCTATAATTTGAAGCTGATGACAATGATAAAAAGCGTGCTTACATATTCTTTTTGCGTTAGATGGAATTCGAAAACTCACAATTGAAGTTTCTTCAAATGCATATCTTTCAATTTCTTGAAGTTCAGAATCATTTGAAATATCAACTCTTCGAAGATTCTTGCAAAATGAAAATGCAAATTTGCCAATTTTTTTGAGATGATCTGGAATCATAAATCTTTCAATTGGAGCTTCATTAAAAGCAAATTTTTCAATAACTTCCAGTTTTGAATCGGAAGCAATATTTACTAATCTTAATTGATGACAAGATTGAAAAGCTCTTTCACAAAATCGGGTTACATTCGAAGGAATTGTAATTTCATCAATCAATGTTTCAGTAAATGTTCTTTTTTCTATCGTTTGAAGCATTGAATCAAATGGAATTTCAATTTTTCGAAGATTGTTAAAAATACTGAAAGCTTCTTCAGATATCCTTTTAATTTGTTTTGGAATTTTTATGTTTTCAATACCTGAAAAATAAAATGCTTTTTCATCAATTATTTGTAATTCTGAATTTTCAGGAATTTCAATCTTTTTTAATTGCTTGCATAAATCAAAAACAAACTTACTAATTTTTGTGATATGAGGTGGAATTACAAAAGATTCAATTGGTGTTACACAAAATGCTCCCATTTCAATTGCCTGAAGATTTGAATCTGCTGGAATTTGAACATTTTTAAGCTCTTCACAATTTCTGAAAGCCCTTTCATTAATCAAAGTGAGACATGAAGGAAATGAAACGTTTTCAATTTTTGTTCCTTCAAATGCAAATTTCCCAATTATTTGAAGTTCAGAGTTTGCTGGGATTTCAATACTTTGAAGATATATACAACTAGAAAATGCATATTGACCTATTTTTGTGAGATGAATTGGAAACTTAATTTTTTCAATAAAAGTTTCTTTGAGTGCTGATTCTTTAATTTCCTTGAGTTCTGAATCGCTTAGAAATTCCACTTTTTGAAGTTGATAACAATTTTCAAATGAAGATGTTCCAATTGTTTTAATAAAGCTAGGAATAGTTATTGCTTCAATTTTTCGATTACAGAAAACAAGAACATCATAAATTTCAGATTCAATTGTTGATTGTCCAATGACAATGTTTTTGTCATAATTTTTGTATCTAGGATTATTTGGACTGACAATGACTTCTTGCAAATTATTTGCTCCATGGCACCAACCTTCTTTTAAATTGATCATATTTGTTGGAATGTCAAATTTTTCAATATGTGACCAATCAAAAGCATTTCTCTCTATTGTTTGAAGCTCTGAGTCAACTGGAATGAAAATTGTTTTGATTGAACAATTACAGAAAGCTCTCTCACCAATTCTTTTAACATGAGGAGGAATTTCAAAACTTTTAATTTTTGCTTCTACAAAAGCAATATTTTCAATTTCTTGGAGTTCTGAATCATTTGGTATTTCAACATTTCGAAGTTCATGACAAAGTTCAAAAGTACCTTCTGAAATTTTGGTGAGGTGAAGTGGTATCAAAATGCTTTCAATTTTGGTACTTCCAAATGCCTTTCTTTCAATTATTTGAATTTCAGAATCTCTTTGAATTTCAACTTTTTGAAGTTCTCTACAAAATTCAAATGCAGACTGGCCTATTTTGATGAGGTGAGGTGGAAATGTAATGCTTTCGATTTTAGTTTCTCTGAATGCATATTCTTCAATTGTTTGAAGTTTTGACTTTTTAATATCAATTTCAACTTTGTGAAGAATTTGACAATTATCAAATGAAAAAGGTCCAATTAATATATTTTCTTCAATTACAAAATCTTCGATTAAATGCTATGAATTTGCAATTCAATCATCTGCAACTTCAATCGGAGATAATTCTTTATTTAAATGTTCATCACTAACACAAATCACAATTCTTTCTTTTGTAACTTCAATTACAAAATCTTCTTTAAAAAAAGGATTTCGAGACTTAGAAAAAGTCGAGCTTTTTGATTTAACTTTTGGTCTGAGAAATATCAAAATAGAGAATTAATGCAATGTATATTTCATGAGGTATAAATCATACCAAAAACTCGCATTATGACCGTTTTATGATCTTAATCTATAACTATATTAAATATCAATTCCAGATTAATCGAATATACCAATTAATTAATTTAATCTAAATCTATCGCGGTTATAACGATCTTCGATTACCATATCCCCAGCCAATTCCAATTTCATAGGAAAATATCATGATATTTCAAACATATAAAATTAAATAAGAATATCTGTTTTATAATTAAAATTACTTTATTCAAGAGCCAATTTGATATTATTAATGATTGTTTCAGCACAATCAAGAATAGTCTTTGGATCATTTGAAACTTCGCCAATTTCGTATTTTCCATCATTTGTCTTCCTTATCACTGACTGGCAGAAGACTCCCTTTCTTGATTTCTTAGTAAGGGCGTAATTCCTGACCTGGATCCATTTTTCGTCAACTGAGATTAGATCGAGGAAGAACTCCTTTCCTCTTTCGACCTGGGCTGTTGATTTATAATAGTTCAAATGAATGAGCAACTTTTTGATAGCTTCGTAGCAACCGTCCAAATTTTCAGGATCAACCCAGACGATGTATTCATTTTGGTCGTTTTTAATGAGCTTGACTGAATCGTTTCCCCAATTCAAGAGTGCCTTAAAGATAGCAAAACGGGCAGCTGAATGTGGCTGTGACCATTTCTTTGTCTCTGGTGAGTAGAAGTACAGGTTCTTCATTGCTGTGTTGACCATGAACAAAATTTGGCAGAGTGTGAAATCTTTTTGTTTTTCAGGAGGAACTTTAAAGATGTCCAAGGCCTCCTTCTTGAAGGATAGATAAATGGCAGTTGTATCGGCACGACATTCCTCGTAAGTCTGCGCAATTCCGCCAAATGACTCGTCAAAGCCAACACCTTCTTCGTAATAAGTTGTCACAAAACGAGTCGGATCGAGCAAATCGACAACATTTTTGCCAACGACATCTTCGCGTTTGAATATCTTTGCCGATCCATGACCAAACAGTTCATGAGAGGCAACCTTGAAGTTGTCAACTTCAGCGACACAAGAGAGAAGAAGTTGTGCCTGTTCAGGTTTCAAGAAGGCGTAAGAAGAGATGACTTTTGGCTTCGATCCCATCACGTTAGGAATGCTGACGTTCTTGAATCCAACTTTCAATCTGATATTGTCGTAATTCGGCAGATTGATGCCGGTTGGCACTGACGTTGTGCAGATTGTGATGAAGTTGATTGCATCATACGAAGGTGGCTGAAATATCGTCCTTTCATACTCTTTTGGATATGGCATAAGAGACAGGATTTTGGCCGAATTTCGAACATAATCATGAAGACACTCGCTTTCTTCCTTGTCGACAACAGACACATAGCCTTCATACTCACAACGAACGCCGGCTGGATCACGATAGCATTCAATGAAGCCGTGGTGCATTTCGACAGTCATGCTCCTGTCTTTGACCCACTTTTCACTGAACTCTTCGTGCTTCAAAACAGAACCTGTTTGGTAGTGCTCAATCAACGGAAGAAGCATCTCTTTCTGAGTGTCATTTTCAGCATTCTCTCGGGCAAGTTGAAGCCAGTGGACTACCTTCTTCAATATTTCTGAATGCCGACCTTTTGTGAGAATAACTTTGAGACCGTTTAATTCACCGATTTCAATTCCTATTTGGTCGATGTCAATTGATGCAACTGAAACTTCGTAGCAGTTCCTGTTCGTGTTGCGAATGACAATCGTGTTTTCAACACGGATCCCTTTCTCCTTCAGAATCTTGTCAATTTTTTGCTGCTCGTCTTCGGTGAAGTCAAATGGATCGTAATAGGCGGTTGTACCTTCTGGATTGAAACCGAGCTGGAGGAGAGATGATGGTGCCGTTGAATACATAGAGTCTGAACACTTGTCAAAAAGATCGGTAAGGTGTTGTTTTTGACCTTTCAAAACGGTTTTTATTTCTTCTTTGGAACATCGTGGAATAAACTTGGAATCTCCCATGCCTAGGTAGTTGGCACAGCTGTTGTAGAATTGGGCTGCATATTCGATTAAATAATATAGCGTGGTTCCCGGCTCAGAGAGAGATTTGACTAATTGATCATGATTATCGTATTCTGTAATAAAAGCTGAGAGGAATTCATGGATTGATGGCGATTCACGTGATGTTTGAGCAGCAAGAATTGGAAAACCAGCCCATGATGCTAATGAAAGATATGTGGCATATGCTTTGGCCTTGTCACTTAAGGTTTTAATATATTTTCCAACATGGAGATCTTGAACATTGAATCCTGTTATGCATAAATAAGATGGGTTGGTAGTACTCATCGATGGAAAATGATGAAAAAAAATTATATATAACCATTTCCTTTTCAAATTTAATTTTCTGAACTCATTCAACTGGAATTTTTTTTGAATGATTTACAAATTTAATTTTCTGAACTCATTCAACTGGAATTTTTTTTGAATAGTATATTTCACATTTATATAATATATCTATATCAAATATTCTATCAAATCATATGGTTTTATAACAAAAAAATTCAATTTGAATCAAATATTAAAAAGTTTTTCTTGTTTTCTCTTTGCATATTATATAAAAATGGATGGGTTTCGGATAAAACAATGGTCTAGTGGAAGCATTTTCAATATTTGGTTGTAATTCATCAAATGGTAAAAATCCTAATCTCAACATAAATTAAAAAACATTAGGATTTCTACAAATTAATCAAATAACTTAAATTAATATTTTTATAATAACTTCATTTCATCTAAAATTTCTTTAAATTGTTCTTCAAATTTTGAGAAATACTGAATATAATTGGATTGCATTATTGTATGAATATCATCAAGTTTCTCTAAAATTGTCTTATCTGCAATTAATATATCAGAAATATTTTTATCTATACTTTCATCGTTCTGATGAATTAAATTAATTAAATCCCACCAATTCTGCATTGTTTTCGAAGGAACAGTTGACATTTTAAATAAAAACTTAAAATAAAATGATGTTATTTTTTTATTAAAATTATAGAAGAAGGATCATCTGACAAAAACGTACCTAAAGGTAGAACGGAATTATAATTCTGGACTAAATATTCTCTAATTTCTTCATTATTTTCTAAAAAATCTTCTAAAATTTCTTTAGATTCAATTAATATTTGGTCCTTGTTTTCAATTAATGAGATAAAATCAATATTACGAGAAATGAGCAATTTTGATTCATCTACAGAAGTTAGAAAAATTAAAGAATCGTTTTTCTGATCAATATTTTCAATTATAGGAGACATAGTTAAAAAAGAAGACATTTTAAAAAATGAAGTGTTTACTTAAATAAAGAATCAAGTTGTAATTTTTCATGATTTAAAGCAGCTAATTTACGTTGTTCTAATAAAATTTTATATTCAATTGTCTGGATTTTTTCCAAAATTTCTTCTTTCCTTTGAAAAACTGATTCATATTCGTTTTCTGAATATGCTTCTTGAGAGGATGTCATGTAATCTTCAGTAGAAATAGAAAACCAAGAAGGTTCTAAAGGAGATCCAACTGGAGAACCTTGAGCTGATGGAGGCCAATTTATCCAATCACCAAAACCCTGAGAACTATTCGAGGAACTTGTAGAAACTGGTTGAGAATACGAAGTAGGTGATGGACATCTCGATGGAACTTGAGAAACAGGAGCTGACATTTTAAAAAATGATTTTTTTTAATAAAAAATAAAATTTAAGAATTGAGTGTATTTTAATCGTTTAAATTTTCGCGGTATTAAAATTTTTTCAATTAAAATAAACGGAAAAATAAACTTTTATCTGAAATAAAGCCCGGCTATTTATTTTTGTTAATTTTATATAAATATTAAAACGATCATTATGTATACAAATTAAATCTTTAATTTTAATATCATTTTTACAAATGACGGAAAAAAATCCAAGAGTTACTTATTGGTTCGGGACATGGAACATACCTGAAGATTTAGACTGGAAACAGACCCTTCAATTCGGAAATGAAATAGATAACAATGGCAACTTACAATTTTCCAAAGGATTCCTTGAAATAGTTGCAATGGCTGCTGCTGAAGAAAGAGGAGAATCAGGGAACAGGCATATACATATAGTAGTAAAGTTCTCAAAGAAAGTATATAGAACTCAAATAGTACGGTACTGGTTGACAGGTCCAGACTGGGAACCTATGAAAGGAACATTAAAACAGGCATTGGACTACATTAACAAAAATAAGCCTGATAAAGATCATTTTATGATGCAAGGTCAAATCCCTAATGACTTTCAGAAAAAGTTTGATAAAGAAAAAGAACTAAAAGATGCCTTAAAAGATCTAATGTCAATGTCATGGTTGGAATTCTCTGAAAAATGGACACAAATGGCGTTTCAATTCCCAGGTCTTTGTATGAAATGGAAAATGGATCATGCTGATAGACTCCCACAATGGGAGGGTTCACTAAAGGTCAAGAATTTCTGGATCACTGGTCCCCCTGGATGTGGAAAAAGCTACTGGGCAAGAAAACAAGTCCCACAAGATCTAATTTGTTTCAAGCAACAAAACAAATGGTGGGATAACTACGACGATAAAAGAACAAAAGTAGTACTTATTGAAGATGCAGGTATCAACTCCTTGAGAAGCTTCCCAGAAAAAGTCAAGGTATGGGCAGATGCATACTGGTTCCAAGCTGAAATAAAAAATGGTCAAATAATAGTGAACCCTCAAAAATGGTTTTTCATTGTGACAAGTAATTATACAATTACTGAAATCTGGCCAGAACCTGAAGATCATGATCCAATAAAAAGAAGGTTCACTGAAGTTTCAGTGTCTGCAAGAAGTGATTTATTCTTCTTAAAACAATTAGACGTCTCAATTCTTAAATAAACAATTCAATTATTCAATTGATTATTTTTATTTTAACTTTTTCTATATAGTCCGAGAGTTTTTTCGACTCGGACTATTTTTTAATTTGACCTATAACTATCATTATTTTGACCATGACATGTTAAATGAAACAGTATTTGGTCATTAATTGAGAGGATATTTGGTTTTGTGATAAACAAAGGCCAAAAAATTCAAAGATATTGGTGAATTTTTCAATACTTAACCGTAATTTTTCTATGTAGTCCCAAACAGTGTTAAGGGTATAAAGGTAATATTAGAAAAAAAAAATTTTTTTTTTTTCTAGTTGTCTTATACCCTTAACACTTTTGTTTGGTTTAATACATTTAAAATTACTTTTATAAATGTCAGATTGCATTAACATACTCGAAATATTTAACGAAAATTTTATTTCTTCCATTAATAACGATAACATGGATCAAAAATACCAATTATTACATGATACAGAATTTAAATTGAATATGATAAAAAAAGAATTTTATGAAAAGATTATTAACGAATACGGAAATTCATTTCAAAAGTTAATCGTCAAAATTAACAACAAACTACTTGAAGATACAGCTTTAAGAATTTTAAATAAATTATAATTAATTATTATATAAACAATTTCTTTATTATTTTTTTTTCTTTTATTTAATTTTTAAATTTAATAAAACGCAGAGTCTCTCCCCTCTGCTATTTTTATCGTTTTTGTCTCCTCCGATTCTCATAAGTTCATCGGAGATGAAGATTACTACGGATCCAGAAAAGTAAAAATATTATTTAGATTTTTTGATTTTTAAAAAATAAAAGACGCTTAAAAAATAATTAAAAGTAATTGTTTATTTAAGAATATCCTAATGATTCAAGTTCGTCCAAACATCGACGCAGAATACGAGTAAGCTGATCAACCTGGCGTAAAAATTCAGTGATTCGTGGTCCATTATTGTTACGAGGAGAAGGGGGCTCTGTTCTATGATCATGAACATATTGGAGATATGATTCAAGCCCTTCTTTCAAAGAGACAATCCCATTAGAAGTGGAAGAAGACATCAATTAAAATGATTTACTAAACGTATTAATTATACGTTTAAATTGAAAAATTATAAACGGAATTAATAATTATTTACATTTAACAAATCACTTGCCATTAAAGCATAACGAATTTCTTTTAAAAAAGTTCGTTACGAAAAATAATATCTGATCGTACTCACTTTTTGATAATTATTACCGATTAAATACTTAGAAAAGGTAGTAAACGGTAACTTTTTGATAATAATATTTTAATAAAAATTACGATAATTAAATGGTTTATTTTATTTAGTTTTTCAATAATTATAGAAATTCTCTTCATTATTTTAATGGCACGTACACGAAGAGACGGAAGAAGAGGAGGCAAGAGACCCATTCCACCACCGCAACTACCACGTAGATACAGCAGCAGCGAAAGTGACAGTGATGACGAGAGAAGCTCTGAAGAAGAAACTAGTGTTCAAGCTACAGAAACAAAGTTCCAGAAAAGAAAGCTACACAATAAGAGATGGAAGAGATTAATTCTCACACGAAAAATGGATCATATATTGAAGATGTGCGAGGATTATGAGCCACTCGCAGACAGTGTTCTAGACTACTCCGCAGAAACTGACCATTATCATGTACCGATTAGAGCTTTTCAAGGAGAATGGAACGCAATTACTACGATGCAGTATGCACTCGAATCACTACAACACTGGATTGCGTTCGGTGAAGAAGTCCAGAAGATCGGAACAGTTTCCGATGACCCCGGACCCGAACAAAATCAGCAAGTTTCAGAAGTACAGGAAAAGTTCTTCAAAATCTCTTCTTCATCAGAAGAAGAAAACTAATAATTAATTAATAAAAGATTAATTTCTTATTTTTTTTTTTTTTTTTTTTTTTTTTTTTTTTTTTTTTTTTTTGTAAATTTATAAAATTTATGAATTTCATAGGGGTAATGTAAAAATTTTGAAAAATTATCTTTTTATTTAAAAATGCCAAAAATCAATAAGAATTTATATGACAATTTTTAATCTTAATTTTGATCCTTTTCTAAAAAGGATTGATTCATTAAAATCAATATCATGTTCAATCACTTTTTTAGATTGGTCAAAGGATGATAAGTGAATAAAATATTCATTTGGTCGTTCATTTGTTTCTTCTGTAATGATTTTATCTGGTATTAACTCGTTTGCAATTGAGATCGTTGATGTAGGTGAATATATAAATTGATTTCCGAAATCAAATTGAGGATGATTATGATCTAAAATATAATGAATAGTTTCACAAGGAAAACTAATAATATTTGTTAAAGTAACATTGTTACCTAAACAAAGCTTTTGATTTTCAAGAGTTAATGGTAATTTATCAATTAAAACTTGAAACTTAAACTGATCTTGAGCAATTTGTTGAAATCTTCGAAGAGTTTTAGAATCAATATCAATAGGTAATTCAAATGTAGAATTAGAAGATATATAATGATCAAAACATAATTCAGGATCAATTTCAACATATGAACCTTCCATAACACCTGTATCATTAAAAAAATGATAAGTATTGAAACTTTCTGTTTTAAATGGTGATAATTTAATTTTTAATTCTTCAAAAACAACAGGAGGAGGAGGTGATTCATATATTGCTCTAATTGTTGAATTTGGTGATACTAAAAAATCATTTAAAAATGTATATTCAGGATTTTCCCTTGTTAAAACAATGTTATAAGGAACAGCATATTAAGGAGCAATGAATTTTAATTCGGAAGATAATATGATTGAATGCCTTAACTTCATTTCTCAGTTTATTCCATCAGAATGACACAACGAACAAGATTATTCTGGAGAAGAATGCAAAAGCAGCACTATTCAAGCAATGTCTTATGAAAGAATATCAGAACCGAAGAAAACAATTCGGATCCATTGAACAATCAAAAGAAGATAAAGAAGAAGAAGATGATGATGAACAAAAAGAGTCATCAAACACTGATGTTCTTTGTAATGTTTGCTTGTCTAATCAAGATGACTTTTTGGGATTTCCTTGTCTTTTACTGCCAACAACTTTGCCATCAATTTTTGCCAACAAATTTCACAACAATGAAGTCCCTCCTTCGAGTTATGTAAAGACATACGACATCAACATTTGCAGCCACCACATCCACTACAACTGCTACAAGCAACTTCTTCAACAGAACGCTAGAAAGATGAGTGTTGATGAAATTATGTCATTGAAAACGCAATTTGTAGAATTCGTAACTTTTTCCTTCCATTTTTCAATTCGTTCTCATCTTCTGAAAACAAGTTCAAAATGACAATCACAAAAAAGATGAAAGAAATCATTGATGATTTCATCATTCACGCATTTCATCAGCTTTCAACAATTTACATAACTGTTCCTATTCAGTCATTTGCAGGCATCATTCTAACTCTTGAAGCCAGACTGAGAAACAGGCCAGACACTCTTGATTCTCCAAGTGTTCCAATTCTTCTTACGAATCTTCTTCTTACTCTTTATCACGGCATCCATGAGCATGCAATCAAGGAAGACATAAGTAAAACAATTAAAGATCCACTTACGAATCTTGTTTATTTGATTTTGAAGTCTGATGATCCGATTAATGATTTCACTTTTTGCGTTCAAATTGCTGCTACGCATTTGGAAGGACTCGATTTGTATGAGTTTCTACGGAGATGCGCAATCATTGAAGATTTTGCACTAAGAAATGATTCGGTGAAAGGAAAATTCATTGATTGGGACGATGTTTTATCGTTCAATAACTTATTGTTGCGATTTCACGTTGCTGTTGAAGACGATAACGGTTTTGAATTGTCACTTTTTGAGACAATTAAATTACCTGAAGAATTTTTCAATCTTTGCATGCCTCCTTACAAGTTGGAGTTGTTTGACTATTCTGTAATGAAGGTTCTTGATTTGATTACTGGCAAAGAGTGCATCCTTCCTACGAAAAATTACCAAAATGTGAAAGATAGCATTGTTGATTATGTTTCTTGTTTTGACTGGGAAAAAGGCTTCGTCCATTCTTTATTACTCTTCTGCTATTAAAAAAGAATGTTTCATTGATGGATTTTACACAGATCAGTTTGGTGATGTTGAACATCTTTATCAAAAGATAGATTGGAAAATTCTTTAGATAACCTTCCCTCTGGTGATGTTGTTTTATCTACTTTTTTTGAAATATTTAAAAATTGATAAAGTCCTATTAAAATATTAACGGATACTTAGTTTATATTTTAATAGGTCTTTATCATTCAAATCTAAATATTTAAACCAATGAATTTCAATTTATCAAGCCTACTTTTTGAGTTGAAAACTGGTAATTTTCAAAAGAAATCTAATTTGGCCTCTTTTTTGCTAAATAACTGTTTTCGATAATAACAAATTTTGGAAAAAAAGTAAAATGGTTGAGATGCTAACTGATAAAAGCAGATGGTTCAAATGTTAATTTATTATTAACATTGTGGGGAATGATCGTTTATTATTTTTTGATAAACATTATTTTTTTCATTAATGAAATTAATTTTGTCATTTGCAGTCAGTAGCATGAAGTTAGATAATTAAATGGTATGCACAATATGAAAGCATCTAAATAAAAAAATTATTAGAGTATATGGGAAAAAAAAAATTAATGGACAAAAAAAAATTAATGGTCAATTTATATTTGGTCGGATAAAAAAATTAATAAATTTTCTCAAAATATTAGAGCTTTTCTAATAATAATTAGTAATAAATGTTTTTCATATAATTTCTAATTTTATATCCAAATGAAAATGCATTTTCTCAGTTAGATGTGAAACAAATAATAAACTAAAAAAATATTGTAAAAATAAAATAATTTAAGCATATTTTCTGAAATAATAATTATCTTTTGTATTATAAGTAATAATTATTAATGTAATATGATTTTAATTGTTTCTTATTATTATCAATTCCTAAAGCCTACTACAAACAGAAAAAAAATTACAAATAATTTGTACATAATTTTCACTTCACTTTTGGGGTCATCCTAACATATCCTTAATAGATTCTTACCAATTTTGGGGAAAATAATATACATCATATATGCGTTGTAAATATCTAAGATAATGTTTTGAATCAAATATATTTGTTGAATTATGAATATCACATTCTTCTTAAATAAAATGCAAAATTAATCATTATTTAAAAAAATGTAGATTAATTATATTGAGAATTTACCTTCATAAAAATAAGCAAAAATACGATGATACTACATCAATTATAATGATAAATAAAACTGCAAAATCTCAGATTTCTAAATCTTTTCTATTTATGTGAAATGGTGATTAATATTATTTTGTCTCATAATTTTTTTTTTTCCATATACTCTATTAACAATTCATTTTGAATCAATATCACTAAAATAAATTCGATTTTTTAGTGATAGCATTTTTTTATAATATCTTCGTTAAAATATTAGAATTAATTATTATCATTTATTTTTAAACATTAATTAATAAGTATATGAATATAAATGCATTATTTTCGATATTTATTACATATTTTTAATAAGATATTTCTATTTTGTTTTTCGTTTTCAAATTCTTTACAACACCCTTTGAATTTTGAATAATCATTCAAATATAAAATTAGATTTATCTTTATTTTTCAAGAAAAAGCAACAAAATTAATATAAAATATATGTTTTAAATAAATTAATGTATAATAAAAAAAATTTCTAATTTTGAGTTTTTAAGATCATAAGGAAAATTAGAGAAAATCGATATCAGCGCCCAAACAACGATATTTAGAATCTGCCTTTGTGAAACGAGTATATTAATCTCATTAATTTCTTCTAGATTTGTTAAATTGTAGGATTTATTTAATGAATTGTTTTGCTTTCCTCTTTTAGCATTGTAACATTTCTTTCTGTGCCAGTTCTCTTAATATGTGACGAATATTTAAGGCTGATGCTTCATCAATTTAATTTTAACATTCTTTTATGGAAAGCAGTCGATCATCAGGCTTGAAATCGTATCTCTGTAATTTTTATGTTACATTAATGGTGAAGAATCCATTCTAGCTTCCAAAAAAATCAAATGAACTGAGATATTGGATTTTCATTGAAAATTAAAAATACAATACAAGTTTGAAAATTCCTCAGAAACAAACTCGTAGCCAGATATTGAATAAAATTGAATTTATGGTGAATTAAAGTATATTAAATTGACTAATCGTCAATTCTATTTGACCTTTTGATACGACTATGGTTCAAAAGAAAGAACGTTATCTAGTTTTTTTTCTATGCAAATGATAAATTATTGTAATTGGCCAAATGTATATCATATCCAGAACATAAAAATAGTTTTTTAAATAGAATAATTTCAAGGTAGTAGTCGAAATTATTTTTTAGCTATTTTCCTCAGAAAAGAGAAAAAAAAATTCTGAGCATCAGATATGAGTTAATTCAATTAATAAAATTTTGTATGTGAGGTTTGAACCATTATTAGAAAAATAAAATTTTTGAATTTCGATCACATATTCAAATTTTAATCGCTATAAAAAATTGTGTAATGATCAAAATTTTGATCGCTTTATAATTTATAAGCTGTTAAATGGAGACCAAAGCATCATATATTTTGTCGACATATTCATTTTTATCAACTCACTCGCTTGATGAACTTTTAAATGTAGGATACAAGCAATTAAACGGAAACCCAATCCCATCATTTGATGAAAAATTATTGATAGATTTATGTTCTGAAGCTCAAGAGATATTTGAAAATGAGGAAACAATTCTCAATATACATGATGATCTAGTTATTATTGGTGATATACATGGAAGTTTTCATGATTTATTAAGAATATTAAAATATATTGTGCCATTTGAATCAAAAGTTTTGTTTCTAGGAGATTATGTGGATAGGGGCAATTTTTCACTTGAATGTATAACATTATTATTTTCATTAAAAGTATTGTACCCAGATATGATATATCTTCTCCGAGGAAATCATGAATTTGATTCAGTTTGCAGCCAATATGGATTCAAAAATGAAATTCTAAATAGAAATAATAAAAGTCAAACTGATCAAGAATTATTCGAAAATGATAATTGCTATAAGTACACAAAATCTCTTTACAAAGCATTTATTCGTGCATTTTCATATCTCCCAATAGGTGCAATCGTGAATCAAACAACTTTTTGTATACATGGCGGCTTAAGTCCAGAATTACATCTTATTGGTGAAATTAATAGAAAAATTAAACGGCCGATAAATAATTTTGAAGATTATCCTCTCCTCGCAGATCTTGTTTGGAGTGATCCTTCAAATTTTTCAGAATACCCGTATGAGCAAAGTCCGCGAGGATATGGTTACTTATTCAATCAAGAAGCAACTGTTAATTTTATTAAGGAAAATTCAATCAAAAGAATTGTTCGAGGACACCAGTGCGTGTTAAATGGAGTAAATCAAAATTTTGACAAAAAATGTATAACAGTCTTCTCAGTTTCATCTTATTCGAAAATAATGGGAAATAATTCTGGTATTATCAAACTTTTTAAGAACGATGATAGCTTAAAAGTTACAACTTTTCCTCCCATTTACCATATTTCAAAAAGCGATGCTTATTTTTACAAAGTGAGGCCTTTAAATCCTGATGAAGAACCTAAAAATCATATGTGCTTTAATTTACTCCATCCACGACTTATTTTACAAAAGCCTTCATTTGTTATGCCAGATGAAGGCCCAAAGAGAATTCCATTGCGAAGACGGAAAACAGGATTACCATCATGTACTCCCAAGTTTGTCACGAATAGTAGGAAGACCTTTCCATACTTGAAGCACTCTGTTCAAACTCACCAACAGAATTGTAGCGATTAGAATGATTTAAAATGATATTTGTTTTTAATCGTGTTTATAATTATATTAAATTTTTAAATATAACACTTTAATTTGTCTTTTTATTATTATTTTTATTTTTTGAATTGTATCGTTTTTGAAATCTTCAATAGAGTTCTCTTCTGAATGGCATTAAAAACCAACTTTATTGTTTCATTGTTGATATGACAAAATTTTGAATGATCATGTTTAAGCAAATTTAAAAAAGATTTTATAAACCTTTGAAGTTAACTTTATTTTAATATTGAGGGTTTCAAAAAAGATTTTTAAAAAAAAAAAAAGTCATTTAATATTAATACAAAATAAAATGTAAATTAATGGTGTATCTGTAGATATTGTTGGTGATTTCATTTTTACTTGATTGATTGGTATCTGCAAGAAAAAAAATTATTTTTTTCTTGCAAAAAAAATGTTGACCTTCTTTCAAGAAAAAAACTCTTCTTGTTTTTATTTATTCTTTCTAAACAAAATATGAATTCCAAGCAAAGAAAAAGCTTAGTTTAAAAATAAACTCAATAAAAACTAATATTATAATAAGTATTAGTTGATAATTTTAATCATTTATGGTGATTTTATTACCATCAATTGAAAAAATATTGAAAACCTCCCATTTTTGAATTGATTTTCTGTTTGCAAACAATTTTTTATCACTGTCAAGATCAGTGCAAACGAACTCAGCATTAGCAACAGACTTTAAAGAGAACTCGTCATTTTTCACCTTAATAATGGTGAATTTTTCATTGTCACCAATTGATTCGCTTTTTGCAACAAGTTTATGTTCAGAATCAACAGAAACGAATTTTTGATTAGCAGCAGACTTCAATGAAATTGATCCGTCATCATTGTTTATTAATTTAAAAGCCTCGAACGCGCCATTACACGAACATCTTGAAGCGCAAAGAGGATCATTTCCATCATTATCAGCACACACGACCATATTGCAGTTTATTGCCACAAAATAATATTCACCATCAACAATCAATATTGATGATGAAACATAAAACTTTTTTATTAATTCAATCAACTCAATATTAGGCTTTGAATTACCGACATTGGACCATTTTCTTTCAATTTCTTCTTTTGAATCAAATAACACATCACATTCATCAATTTCATATTGATTATAGAGGCCCCAATTGTTATTTCTTCCAGTCACTTTATAACACCACATTGTCCAATTTATACCAAAGTCATTCAAGATTTGAAGTCCTTGCTTCCATGCCGATAGACTACTGAAAAAGTTGAACTCGCCCATGTAACTTGGAAGGTTGAAATTTGACTCTTTTATTGAATTCAGTTTTTCTTTCAATTGGGTTACTTGCTCGCCTTTGGAATTGTCATCATCTGACCGACAGTATTGATGATATTCATACATGACATTTGTCCAATTGTAATCATTGGGATTTGGCAAGTCGTCAGGGTTCCAAATTCCTTCCATGATGATGATGTGATTTTCATCAACTTCGCGGATCGTTTTGTAAGCTTTGTTGTAAAGCTCAAACAAAATAGGATGCAATTTTTTCGATGTATATTCACAGAATGGTTCATTAAGAATATCATAGCCAGCTATGGCAGGTTCATCTTTATAACGTGATGCAATTTTTTGCCAAATTTTTAGATAAAAATTTTGGTTTTTTTCTTTATTTTTGCCAAAAAAAAATTCAGATGAAAGTTCAGGATCTGAACCTTTATAACCAGAGTGATCTGCCCCATTTTGTGATCCTGGAGCTCCATGGAAGGTGAGAATAACATACATACCACGTTGTGAGGCTTGGCTAATAAACCAATCAATTCTGGAAAATGGATTATCTAGAAAATTTTGGTTGAGATCAACAAAATTCATGTACCAAAAAGGTAATCGGATGCAATTCATTCCTAATGATTGACAGTTGTCAAAATCTGTGGTGGTCCAATAGTTGTCTTGGTAAATATTAACTAGGTCTCTCATGATTGTTTCCCCAAATCGTATTGCAAGTGTCTTATAAATGTCCATTTCACATGTTATATGTGGCTCTTTTGTTCTTTCTTGTGTTGGTGTCATCCATAATTCTTGCAAAAGATATCCACCAGCGTTTATGCCACGAAGGGTAACAATATTTCCGTTACCAAAATCATCTCTTATCACTTTATCTTTTGCCTTTAGAAAATCCTTATTAGACAATGATTTATTAGCCATTTATCTTAAAATATATAAAACTAAACGACCATAATACAATTCAATTTTTGAGAATACTTTTTCAATCAAATAATAATAATACAATATCTTTAGAAATAATAAATTAATTTAAAATTATTTTATAAAAATATCATTAATACTTATTAATTTTTTTATTCTTGATAAATTGCAGTGATAATGTATTTTCCGCTGAATGGGGCATCAATTTTTATTTTTTTTTTAACTTCAAATGTGCAAGTGCGATACCAATATCAAATTGTGAGTAGCCGTTAACTTTGGCATCGATGACATGTACTTCTTTTCCATTGAGAACGAATCTCCACAGCTGCTGATTCAAAGCAGAAGGACCTAATCTCACAGCTTCAAGAAAATCCTTCATATAAGGTGGATAGGTTGGCACTTTTCCTTGCTGAGAAGGATCAAAATCTTTTTCAGTAATCGACCGTTTATTTTCAATATCATAAAAAAGTTGTTCAAATGGCTTTAAATGTTTCTAAAAGTCCAATAGGAGCTTGTTCTGATGATATAAAGATTATTTGGTTGATATAAAATTAGAATTTTTTCTAAATTACAATTATAAAAAATTGTATATAAAAGATTATTTGGTTGATATAAAAAGGTTTGTTTCAAAGGATTATAATTATTTTATAGTGTATTCAAAAATTGAGAATATTATACAATGTTTTTTTATATGTATATAAAAAGTAGAGATTTTAAACGCTCATCCTTTTGAATTTATTTGAAAGAACTATCACAATTATTTGAGATTATTTTTTTTTTTGCAGTTGATGATGTTAAAAATTCGTAATTTCTCAGAATTTTTCTGAACAAAGTTGAATGGTCGGAGGAAAAAAATAAAGTATTGAAAAAAACTTTTATTAATTATTTTTTCTCTTATCTTGATAAAAATTAAATAAATCAATTATTTTCCTGACTAAATATGTTTTCCATCCTGATTGTTAATTGAGCATGAAGCAAATCCTCTGACCAATATCAAATTATTTAATAATCGAAAAAAAGGTTTTGAAAATTGTAAAATCTCATTAAAACTTCTCGAGCATAAAGAATTTATATCAACATTTGAAATTGATGAAAATTTTGCTACTCTCTTTAAAATATTATTATTGAAAATTGAGATTATACTTATAAAAGCCTGACAGTCTTGACAATTTTTTGAATGTTTATAATAACTTCTTTTTCGTAAATGGCATGACTTTTTCTTATACGAACAAAAAGGACAATAACTTTCAAAATTCTCATGTGGAAAATACTTTATACCGTATCTCGCGAATCGTCGAACATTTTTGTTATATTCCGTATAATCGTTTTTTGAATCTATTTTTTTTTAAAATATCGATTATAAGATGAGAACCTAGCGGCAGCAGAGTAGCTGCAACGAAATTTTTTGGACAAACCCTCTCAAAAAGTGGACTGTCAAATTGATTTTTCTCATTGGTAAGAAGGTTTTATGATTTTATAATAACATAATATAAAACTTTATTTTGAGCGTTTGCACTTTTAAATAAAAGATTAAAATTCCTTGGAAAAATGTATAAATTCACGATGCTAAAAATGTGCATGCGGTCATCCTTTATTTGGTAAAAATATAAAATTAATTATAAATAAATAAATATCAAATATATGAGAATAATTCCTTGGTCGCGTTAAGCATAATTTTAATTCTATTCATGAAAAAATGTGAAAAATTTTGTAACAAAACAAAACATAGAATTCTTTCTTTTTAATTATCTTTTTGAATTGGATTTGAATTATTAAATGAAAGATTTCCAACCTAGTGAATCTGCAAGTTCTTAACTATTTCATGAATCCAGCTTTAAACCTAAAGAAATCCAAAAATAATCAATCCAAATTCATATTATAATTATCTATAAAATTTGAATTAATATCATGATTAATCATTTTTACATATATTAAACTATTTTTCAGTCTATTATAAAAAGGATCCTTTCATTGGAACCTTGCTTTTAATTAAAAAAAAATACTAATAACCAACAAAAAAGTTTACAATTTATAATTATTTAGCATGCACTATATTAAATATCAATAAACAACTCATTGCAACATATATTTTATTATTTGCTTTCCGAAATAATAAATCAACTGATAAAAATTTTAGAAAAAAAGAGAATTTTCATATCACACTTCAAAAAAAATACGATCATGTTTTGAATTTGTTACAGCTACTCTGCGGCAGCATTTTAATAAAAATTATCTTAAAAATTCAATGCTTTAAAGATTTTAATATTATTATATTAATATCTTTTAAAATATTTCACATAATAGAATTATAAAGGATGTTTTATTGTATAAATAAAATATTAAATATATAAATAAATATATACAAACATATATATATATATTTAATTGGAATAATATTGAAATGAAGATTGAACATAATTATTTCTAAAAAAAATTATCTGAATTTTTTTTATCTCCATTGAAAAAAAATTGAATGAATAGTTGAGCGTTTAAAATCTCTAATAAAAAGTGAAAATTTTATTTTATATCAATTGAATTTTCAATTATTTTATTTTATATATTTTCAATAAAAAATATATAATTCTTTCAAATATAAATCATTTCATTTATTTATTTACCATGAAAGCAACAAGTACTCAATATCAAAAAACTTTCCCAATTGGATTAAACATCCATCTTATCTCATTTGCACTTCCAAAAAATGTCGTTAAAGAAAAAGAAGGTATTCGTGTCAGTATTACAACAATGCCTGAAGAGAACAAGCAACATTATCACCTACATGGAAAGAAGATGTACTGCACAAATCATGTTTTTTCATTAAACATTACTAATAAAACCAAGAAAGTCATTATGGTTTTCAGAAAGAAGCAACTTTTCTCAGAAGATCAAATCATTGCATCAACAATCATTCATTCTTCCGATTTTCCAACACTTCCAGAAGGAATGGAGCATTTCGACTCAGATCCAATCAGTACAGAAGTTAAAACTTTAAATATTTACTATCCTCTCCAAAAGCAAATTCAAGAGGAACGTGCAAAAGGCGAAAACACAAAGAAAATGGTCAGAAAAATTCTCGGACAAATGCAAGTTCAATTGTCTTTCACAGCTCCTTACACAACAATAACAAAAGACAAAAATAATAGCAAAGTTAAGAAGGATAACAACAAGATCGGCGGAGCCAAACTTCAAAAAAGTAAAAAATCAAACAAAAAAGGCCAATATGAAGAAATAAACAGTCAAAGTAAATTTGATAATGTCTATGTCAATGAAAATAGCCTACTACAGAATTAAATTTCGGATTTAATTAAATAGAAATATATAGAATTTATAGAATTATCTGTATTTATTATATAAATGATATAGATACATAAATATTTTTGAATTTATTTTATTTGTTTTCATAAATATAAAAATATTAAACTTATTGATTTAAAAAAAAATATTAATGAAAATCAAAATTAAATGAATTGCTATTAACAATGTCTATGGGTATAGTTTATTTATTAAGTTTATGCTTAGTCAATCAACAATCTTAATGCAATCTTTTAATTCCATAAAACGATATCTTCCGCCCATTTCAAATCCATTCTCCGTATAAAATTTTGTTCGTTTTTCGTGATATTTATCTGAATCTGGTGGTTGAACGAGATCAATTGCAAAGAATCCGTGATCCTTGGAATACTGGATAACATGTTTTATAAGTGCTGAGCCTATTCCTTTTCCACGTGCTGAATCATCAACTATTAATTCTTGAAGATCAATGCAAGGTCCACCATTAAAAAGCATTATTGAAGATGATGTAATAGCAACTCCGAGCTTTACTGGCTTGCCTGTTTTATCTTTTTCTTCAGCAATAAAAAGAAAATAATGTTCTGGATCTTTCATCATTTCGTGATATTGTTCACGAATTCCTTCTATAATTGGCATTTTTTTTGTTTTAAGTACCATTTGTGCTAATTTTTGCTCTAATGTAACAACAAATTCACAATCGTCTGGGCTAGCCTTTCTAATAGATAAATATCGTTTACAAAAATTTGAAAGCATTGATCAAAATGATTTAAAAAAAAAATAAACATAAATATAATTCATTAAAAACTTGATTTAATGTAAAATCATGCAAAGAAATCATAAAAAACTAAATTCAAAAATATATAACGTTTTTTTTTAAGAATAGGCCAATATTTTAGGTTAAATTAAGCAGTTATGAAAGTTTAAAGTATTTTAACAACAGCAACACATAAAGTGGATCTTGACCTGATTTTAGTCTTTGTTGTTTCCCGACTGAATATCTGGCTATATTCGTTATTTCATAATACCAAAAATTGACCTTCCTCTGTTATTAATTTATTAACAATTTAGTTAATTTTTAAAAACAAAGTGAGTTCAAATTCACAATAATGCGGTTATATTTTTCAGTTGCTGTATTTGCCATTATATGATATTTCAATTATGTCATTTATAAATATTTGCTTTTAAGTAATTTAATCGTTATATAATTGAATTTTTCTTGGTGCTGTTTAACAAAAGATTTGATATCTTTAACTTCTGTTTCTGTGAATTTAATACAGTTAAGAGAGCTATGTCATGCATAAAAGTGAAGATATATCAATCTTTAAATCACAAAAATTCATTTGATTTCTTTTTTAAATTGAGCCCATAGTTTTGGCTATCAATTCCATACACTTTCATTAAATGAATTTTGCACGTTAGGATCAACTCAAATATAAAGTCCAATCCAAAAAGCTTGGGACAACTTTTTCAATATTCTTATCAAAAGTTGTCCCAAGCAAAATGGATGATTTTCAGAACCTCTCTGAAAAAAATTGAATGCTGTCCCAAGCTTTTTGGATTGGACTTTAGTTAGTCTTTTCTGAAGAACCTTCAAAAAGTGGAAATCATTCAGAAAAAATAATCTAAATAAAATAATTGAAAAAACAAATCTTTTTTTATTTACATTATTTTTACCGAGACTACATACCGCCTAGCGGGCGTCGAGCGAGGCTGAGCGAAGCGAAGCCGAGTCGAGACCTCGCGGCTGGCGGTAAGAATCGGTAAAAATTTTGTAATATAAAAAGATTATTTTTTTATTATTTTTTTTGTATACTTAAGTTGATCCCTTAATTATCATGATTACCCACTTTTTTAGTTAATACTTGAATTTTGTAAATCATTTTTCACAATGCAAGATTGCTCTTGTAATTGAGGCGTAAAATTTGGAATTTACAACTTTAAAACTTTCATATTATAGTACGAGACTAGCAAATGAATTGAAAGGATTAAATATGATCAATTTGAAAATGATATTAGCATTAAGTCCCACTTCTTTTTGATTTATCACCAGAATCAAAAAAACTTCAAAATATTTTAAAATAACAAGAAAAAAATTTTTTTATTATTAATTTAATTTCAAAAGTCATTTTAATCTAAAAATTCATCTTCATCATCAGGTAAAGGAACAGGATCACTCTCTTGAAATTCATTTTCATATTGTTGAATTAATTTTGGATCCATATTAAATTCAGGTGGAAATAAAGCAGGAGTTGAAATGAATTGAAGATATGGATCTTTTGTGAGTGATCGTGCCAGAGACAAGAAAGGCAATTCAAGATTATAATTTGACTTTGCAGAAATTTCGATATATCTCATATTATTTCTTTTATGGAAACAAACGCGTCTCTTTGGCACTTTTCTATCACGAACATCAATTTTATTACCAACAAGAACGATAGGAATGTCTTGACACAATCTTACCAAATCGCTGTGCCAAGAAGTAACGCTTCTATAGGTTAATGGAGAAGTGACATCAAACATTAAAATTGCAGATTGAGCGTTGTGATAATAATCATCTTCGAGTCGACCGGATTTTTCCTGGCCTTTGGTATCCCACACATTAAATACAATCAATCCTCGTGATGTTTGAAATCGTAATGGTGAAACTTGAACTCCAATTGTTGGATTGTATTTCTTTTCAAATTTGCCAGTTTGATACTGTTGAATAAATGTTGTTTTGCCAACTCCTCCATCACCAACAAGAACAACTTTTGCTTCTATAATTGGTTCTCCTTCCATCTAAAAAAAAAAATGTATTTCTTAGATTTTAATTTCATTTTGACTTTTTTTTATCTGCCCTTTTGAGGTTTTTCAGCACTGGAGATTTTCAACTCCCTTTCAATTTAGATTGTGTGATTTTTGTAAAAAAAAGTCAGATATTTAGAATAATTAATCTAAACTGCTTCTCAGCGGTTGTACAACTAATTGAGAGATATTCAAAAGTTTACATTTATCTACTTTCAAAATTCAATTAGGTTGTACAACCGTTTTTTCATATTTAAATAAAAAAGAATAAAAAAAAGGAATTTATGATTAGATTTGATTTATATAATAAAAGAAATGGAAATGTATGACAGTTTGTAAGCTAGTATTGCTGAATTGCTATATAGTTTGGTAATGAGCCTATATTTATTTGAAATTTGATTATCATTAATCATGGGAACGTTCTGAGTTACTCCAAAGTGCCATGTAATTTGCATCTATTTGTTGCGTTGGAACATTTTTACTAATGATACACGAGATTCTGATTAGCTTTCTCTAAGGAATACTAAATAAAAATGATTTGAATTCAATAATAATTTTTTCTTTTGAAAATTTGAATGATGTAAAATTTTCTTTCTATGAATTTATATTTATCTACATTCAAAAATTGTATAGAAGTTTATTCATTTCTGAAGAAAATTTAAAAAAGCAATTAAATGCACAATTTAACAATATTTTAAATAACTTATTTAATCATTATAACTAATCAAACATTATATTGTTAATTATGAAAGTATATAAAATAAATATTCATTATGAATTTAGATATTAACGAAATTTAAAATACGAAATTTGAATTCCTCTCAAATACTTGTACAACCGTTGAGAACCAGTTTAGAGGTATTCATGTAGGGAATTCGTCGATAAAATTTTATATAAAACATTTTATATTTTTTGATATTTTATAATTGGATTATATAATGATTTGTATAATTCTTTGTACCTCCATTTTCAAGATATGAATTTAATATATTTTTGTGAGTATAAATAACTTTACTTCTGAATTTTTATAATTTCAATAGAAATATAAAAATATAATTATTTATTAATAAATATGCATTATATGCGCTTATTAATATTCAAATTAGTTAATTAATATATTATAAGTTTATAAATAAAATTGATATACATTTTAAAATCATATAATTAAGAAATATATAGATTAGTTTTAATTATTTTTCAATATTTTAGGAACGATCATTTTACAGAGAACTTAAAAACCTTATAATATATTCAATTAAACCTTATAGTAATTGTATAATTCTATGAAAAATTGAGAAAATTTTCACAATTATTTTTCAATAATCTCAAAAATTGATTATTTATTCCAGGGTTTTTTTCAATTAATTTTATTATTTTTTAAACTTTTTCAAAAAATTTTAAAACTTTTTCAAATAAAAATTTAAGAATAATATTTTTTTATTCAGTATCGATGAATGAGCAACAAAACAACAGGACTATTCAAGTCTTTGGATGGACGGAAGACGAGTTAGCCATTTTCACAGATATTCAAAGAGATATTTGCCAAATGAAAAGCTTCTGCAGTTTCTTGGGATGATATCATGAAAAAATTCCACCTCAGGTCCTTAAACAACATAACCACATGTATAAACGAAACCATACAAGGAAATATATGGACACCTGGTCAGATAACCGGGGGTATACCTTGCTTTTTATCTGATGTGGATATTTATATATTCAAAAAGAAAATAAACCAAGCATTTTGTGACCTTGACTGCATAAATACAAAGGAAGCTTTACAAATAGTTCTAGAATTAAAAGATTTCAGATACATTCGAGGTCAATTTTTAGCACAAATGACTTCTCAAAAAATAACACTTCCTAAGACTACACTCGAAACACTAAACAATATGAAAACATATATTCCAAGTGTCAACTGGCTCTATAACTTTTGTAAAGAACATGAAATAATCTTGAAAAATCCTGCAAATTTGGAAGAGGCAAGGAAGTTCTATTGCAACATTGCCGTAATTAATAGCTTCTTTCAAAAGAACCTAGCTATTCTAAACAACACTGATCCTCGATTAAAATTCAATGCTGATGAAACTAGCTCGATCTGTTCAAAAAAGCTCAGAGCCCTCGTTCTCAATAGAAGTAATATGGCAACCGTTCCTGTTCCTGCCAACGAGCCACACATTTCTACAATGTTATGCTACAACGCAGCTGGTCACCGATTGCGTCCATTCATCATTATTCCTGCAAGAAAAAATATGCCAGACGAACTCAAAGATGTTGAAGATGCTTTCATCACATCTCAATCATCTGGATGGATGACAACCCGTTTATTTTCCGCGTTTGCAGTCTTTTTCGTTGCTGAAATCAATAAATACAGACTCCAATTACCTCAAGCTTTACGAAGTCAAACAATTTACTTATTTGTTGATAATCACCCATCAAGATGCAACTCATTCGCAATCGAATTTCTAAGAATGCAGAACATTCGCCTCATCACATTCCCAGCTCATTGTACTCATGTTATACAACCATACGATGTTGGAGTGGCTTCTTCATTCAAACTAAACATGTCATCTTTTCGGCTCTCAAAATCAATACGTGACAAAACCGCCAATTTCAATGATACTGCCAAAGCACGATACATTACTATCTCATCTATAATTAATTCATGGAACTCAATTCCATTTGAAGTTCTTCAAAAAAGTTTCATTTCTTGTGGCTTGAACCCTTTTAACCCAAGTGCAGTTCTTTTAAATCCATTGACAAATCCAAATTGTAATGAAATGGGACCAAGAAGACGAGGCACAATCGACATAACAAATCAAGAATTAACATCCGATGCAAATCGTCTCCTCATATATAATCACGAAAAGGGAACAAATCTTGCAAATGCTTCTGAAATACCAAGCCCAACTTATGCATCAGTTCGACCTTTATTGACTTCACGACATGATAGAACTGGTTATATTCTCTCAGAACTTCCAGCTTTACTCATAAAGCAACCAGATGGAAGCTTTGTAGACGTCCTTTAAATAAATAAAAAATCTTAAAAAAAGGTTCGATTCATAGGATTTTTTTTTTTTTTTTTTTTTTTTTTTAAAAAAAAAAAAAATAGTTTTTTTCGATTTTCATCTTGCAAAAATTTATCCCGTAAATGACTTTTTGATATAGAATGTATTGAATTTTAAGCTGTGTCATTCCCCCTTGAGCATTGTCTGATACTTAGCATTGATGTTTGTATTTGATCTGGATAATTCTCAAATGTATATGCATAACATAAAAAGTTGTTCAACATTCTGACCTAATCGTTGTTATCAAGAAAAATAGATATTTTTTCATTCAATATTTTTATTTTCAAAAATGCAAAACTATTTTTTTAATCATTTTCAAAAAATTATATCCAAGTCTGCATAGCATAATTCTAGCTTTAACCTACAAATTTGATGAATGAACTATTGTAAGCATAATCACTTCAATCTATTCTACTTTAAAAAATGAAAAATGGTATTTTTGATCTAATTGGTATAAATTGTCTGTATTGTATAATATCAAAGCCAAATCATCCCTCATCGTAAATAATGGTTTACTTATTTCTATGATGCTATTATTCGTGCTTGATTCTTGGAGAACAATTTTTTCAAATTGCTTTCTAATTAATGGACTTTTATATGTAACTGATATTGTACTTTCAATATACTTTCTAATTAATGGACTTTTATATGTAACTTCATTTGCTTGGTTATTATCGAATTCATCAAAATTTTCAGCTGTTTCAATTTTTTCGATCAATTTTAAATAAATTGTTGATCAGAATTGAATTTCTGTTTATTGTCTCTCTGAACAGCTGAAAAATACTGAAATCGTTGTTGATTATTATTTGGATGAAATAATTTGTCATTCGGATATTAGATATTTCAAGGCCATTAGATTACTAGGATATTTCATGGATTTTTTTGTTTTTACAAAAATCAAATAGATGAAGAAAACGAATGGAAAATGTTTTTATGCTGGTTTTGTTGATTGTTAAAGCAAATATGTTGATGACTTAGCAGTTATTGCTTTAGAGCAGAATATTATAAATAATTTTGTAAATACAATTTTGTTTCACTCTAAGGATTCGTTAAGAAGATGTTAAAAAAGTAGATAGACTGAGCGAAGCTCAAAAGGCTCGGCTGTTTGGTTTCACCCAAAAAACACAGCCAGCCTTATCTACTGATGTTTATGAAGTGCTAATCTTTATTGAAAAAAGTGGCATACGACTTTTTGTAAGATTACTTCATGGATCAAAAAAAATGCATTACATGATGGAATTATGTGGCCCGAGAAAACAATAGTCGCTCAATTTAATGAGTGGACATTTGATTAACAATTTTAGATTAACCTAACCAAACATAATAATATTTTGAAATTCGAGTTATTTTTAATATATATTTATATATATTTGGATTTTGGGAGGAATTTTTAATATTTCTTTGTTGGTACTTTTTTTTTATAGGATATAAAATTTTAAAACTTTTTGAAAAATATGAAAAATCTATTATACTCATCTTTAAAATTAATTAATAAAAGAATCATATAAGTCATAATATATACTAAAAATTAATATTAAACATTAGAAATATAATTTACTTTGAAATATATTATTTATTTCCAAATATAATCAAACATTTTAATTATTTGAAATTGAAAATCTCAAAATTTCATGGAGGAACTAACATCAAAAGATATCAAATTGCTTTTTATTTGCGATCCTTCTGAAGCAATCAATGAATGCCAAAAAATTATTTGCTCAGTTTCTAATTTCAGTTCTTTTCAAGACTTTTATAATTATCATTTAAAGAATTCCCATGTATCAACTTGCCAAAACGAATGGTCGACGCATCCACAAATGTCAATTCATTGTGACGATTGTTCAAATAGCCAAAATTCATGCATTTGCCTTCAATGCTTTCTGAATGGAAATCATGAAGGGCATACATACGTTATTAATCCAAACTCAACAGGAAATTGCGATTGCGGTGATTTATCATTATGGAAACGCTCCGGTTTTTGCACAGAACACCATGGTCTTGAAAATGATTCACACCCGGAAGATTATTTAGATGAAAAATTACGAACAACATTAACCGACATTGCTTTTAAAGGAGCCTTTTCAGCAATAAAGAATTTAACTGACGATGATGGCACAATTCTCTCAACAATTTACCAATTTCTAATATCCTTTTTAAAATTCGGTGACGGTTTTCGACGGTTACTTGTTATATCCTTAACAGAGCGTATTAACTTTGACAAATTTTTTGATAGCATTTTTGAAGCCAGTTATGAATTCAATTCTCTTTTACAGAATTTTTGTGGACTTTTAATTAACGATCAACTTTTCAAATACAAATTTTCACCAGTTAACCTTAGACTGATGCTAACCAAGATCGTTCCTTTGGGGCTTAAAGAGATAGAAACAGGCATCGGAAACAGGAGCATTGAGCCATGGATACCGTTTTGGTTTCACGGTTACCAAAGGGAGTCACTTAAATATTGCATCGATCATAAGCAATTCAATTTAATTGAATTCACCATTCAAATTTTGAATTACTATTCAAAATTGGTTACGTTTCTAGGAAAACCACTGAGAAGAGTACCTGAATTTTTTTATGAATTTTCATCGGTTTTTGATGCAGCCGTTTTTTTGAATGAAGGTCAATTTCAAAATTTATTTGACCTTTTATTCACTGATGTTTTATCAAGAGGATCAAGTGAAGATCACAAGAAACATGAAGCATATATTGCCACCACTTTTTTAGAGGATACTCAGCCGGGCTATTATCATTACCTAATCAATTTCAACACACTTTTCTATTCAATTTTTGATGTATTCAAATCTAAAGAAAATTTGAAGTTCGACAAGATGTTTGATGAACTGGACAAGGTTGATGTCCGACCGATCTTTTTGATAGGAAAAAACGTTAACGGAACAGAGAACGATAAGTTTGTTTCTCAATTAATTAAAATGGAAGATCATTTTGAATTGAATTCCAACGAATCGTCATATAATTCATTTCTAAAAGGAGGCGGATTTTACGTGTCTCATCCGCTTCTTTATTCTCTTGCTCACCTGATGAGGAACGATAACATGTGCCGTGTTAAGATTGCGCAATTTTTGAAGATGGAGAAATATTCGAGTCTTCGTGTGCGACTTGGAATTTTGGCGGTTAAAAGTGCCATTGCCCAAATCTGCAGTAGCCAGTCACTTGTTCCACAATCGAATTTAGGCATCATCAATATCCTTCGCATTTACGACGATAATCCAGTTTACTGTAGTAACGGCATTTCACTTCTGTTTCCGCTGCTTCAGCTTTTGATTGGACTTCAATGCGACAGCCTTGACTTCAGCCTGAAAGAGTTCTATGCGTTTGAAGTTGCACGCGAAATTGGATTTTTCGACTCTGAAGAAGAGATTCCAAAAGATCAAGAAGAGAAGATGTTCTTCTCGTTTTTGTATTTCTCGCTTTTGTTGGTGGTCGAACGAACCTTATTCAATTTCGACGGTAATCGGTTTATCAAGGAGCAAATTATTTTTGAATTGAAAAAAGGCACTTCTGATTTGAATGAGCTTAAAAAATTGTGTTGTGTGTTTGTAAATACTTCGTCTTCAACGGGCTTTAACCGAATTGTTTCTGAAGTTTCAACGATAAGGCAGAAGGTCAAAAAAGGTCAAAATAAAAACAGTGGTGATCAGGATGTTACATTTGAGTTGAAAGAAGGAATTGAGTACAATTTCTTATCGGCCATAAATTCATTCAATCAAAACAAGACGATCATGAACGACACAATTCAAAAGCATCCAGAATCGTTGATTAAAATCCCACAATTTGAGCGTGAAGAAACGTACTTCTTCCATGAAAACGACGAAATAAACACAAGTGGGTTAAATGTGAAATTGAATGAATATTTGGCCACACCAACCGTTCTGGCGACCGTTTATAAAACATTGAGAAAGGATGACGATGGGGCCTCCCAAAAAGTTGAATTGAATGAACATCTTGCAATGAATATCCTCGTTCTTGTGTCAAAGTTCATCCGAGAGACAAACGACAACTCAGATGAGAAGACGTTATTTAACGAGAGCACGATCATTGAATATGATTCATCACTAATTGATTTAATATCGAAATTGAAACGATCAGTTTTTGAGTTGAATTTTGAATCAAACGGACAAGCAACGATCAAGAACAAATTGACATCGAAGACCTTCAATTTATTCATGAAGATGAAAATCAAGCCCAAAGATGGATCACCGAAATCATTTGTTGACTTGTTACTTGAAAAAGGACAACTTGGCAAAAATGTTCTCGGCCAGATGTCGGTTCAAATTGAAGGTGTTTCAAATGATGAAGAAAAACAAGATCTGACAAAGTTGAAGAAGCTTCGTGCCCAAAAATTGAAGGAACAAATCATGAACCATTACAAGACAATCACGACAAACTTCAACAAGGATGATGAAGAAAATGACGAGAAAGAAGAAGAACAGCTATCCAACAACGATAAAGATATCTGCATGATTTGTTCGAATACGAGAAAGAACGAAGTCCTTTCTTATCCTCTTTACATCTATCGAACGAAGTTTCCTTTCATTATTGACAAACCGCAACTTGTAACAATACCGATGCGGACTGCAATGAAAGAGACGGAAGTCTACAAAGATGAAGATAATGAAAGCACAAATAACAATGAAAGTAATGACGACGATGATGAAGATGAAATTCCAGATCCAGAAGATGTTTTTGCGCAAATTTTGAGTCAGATGCCTGACTTAGACATCACTAGTGACATGAGTGAAGAAGACATTGAGAGGCGCCGATCAACTATTGAAAGAATTCATCAAACAGTCACTGACCAGTACATCAGAGTGAAGGAAGCCCAAGAAATGAGAAAGAAGCAGAGACAAGAAGAAAAATTGCTTCGAATTCAAAAAGAAAAAGAAGAAATGATTGAAAGAGAAAAACAGTTAGAAAACCCAGAAATGCCCGTTACTAAACAACTGACACCGGGCAATTTATTTGTCATTCAATTTGGCATTTGCCAGCATCTTGTTCATCCTGATTGCGTGAATGAAGATGACTTTACATGCCCAATTGATCGCTCATTCAAAAACGGTTTTCTTCCAAACATTGATGATCTTTCAAAAAACGCTATATATGCCGATAGAAACAGCTTTGAATTGTCAAATGAATTGAAAGATTCATTGAATTTATTCATTAACAAATATTCCCTCTTTTTCAGAGCATCTAATGAAAAAGTTGTCGACTTGTTCGTGGAACTTGTCAAGTCATTAAGCGGCCTTATTTCTACGTACGAAGTTCGCTTGAGAAGCCTTCCTGATTGCCTCGATTCAAAGAAGACCAAATTGTTATCAAGGAACCTTTTCTTGACAACTTGGTATGCTTACAGAATGCGTGGAAAACCGTCAATGAAGACCGGTTTTTCAACTGACATTTCAGAAGACGTTGATTCAAAATTGACAGTCTTTCAAAAGTTCATCAAAAAGCTCATTGAATGCGATAAACTAGAAGAAAGTGTCACACAAAAGAAAGAGTCTTTACAAAGAATCCTTTCATCATTCAACAACAACAAAAAAGTGACAGTCTTTTCAAGTGAGAAAGAACATTGTCTATTTTTGAGAAGGGTTTGTTTGGCAGATTATTTCTTATTGAAGCAAGACGATAGAGAACAGAAATTGATTGATTGGGATGAAATTCTATCGGTCGATAACTTATCACAAAAGTTTGAAGTCACATTCAAATGTGATGATTTTGATTTCAGACCATTTATCTTCTCAAAACTGCCAAAAGATTTCTTAAGATTTGCCCAAGATCCTTACAACTTCCCCGTGGAGCAAACACGTCATTTCACACTCTTCAACTTGCTAAACTACAACAGAATGATCCAGTGCTACAATGACGTGGATGAAACCGAAAATGACTCCAAAATTGACTACAAAGAAGATTTGCTTGAATTCAATGAAGTTAATGCAAAGGAACTTCTCTCTATTTTACAAAAAAAATGTTCAAAATTGAACTATCCATCCGTGTTTCTTTTCATCGGAAGAGAGTCGTCCAGCATTGCCGTGATTGACGGGAAAAGACCGAGGATTTTGCCACCATTTTACTTGGATAAATATGGATGCGCTGATGTCGGATTCCAAAGAAAAGAGCCAATATTCTTAAATGAAGAAAGATACGATAGGGTGATTGACCAAATTCTTTCAGGTGACTTTTCAAATGGATCACAACCATCATAATTACAAATAAAAAACTTTTATAATTCATTTTTATTTTACAGGATTTGGTTGTAAATGCTGTCGTCAGCTCCTCATAAAAAAAGTGAAACTGCAATAAAAACTTTGTGGCTTTGCAAAAGAAGGTTGTCTGTCTTTGAATTTTGTGGGACACATTCAATGGAAGTTATTCAAAAAGTAAAAAAAGGTAAGCATTATTATTATTATAATGGTAATTCTCAGTTTGAAACTTGAATAGTGGAATTCCTGTAGAAAAAATCAAAGTTTAATTTCATGAAACTCAGAATATGAATTTCCTAGCCAAAAAATGTTCAGAAATTTAGCTGGTAAATACAACTACTGTAAGAAATCACAAGTTAAATCTCCGAGATATGGACTGAGAACATCTTTACAAAGGAAGTTCAAAATCTATGTCCTCCAGTTCGTGAATATAAAGGCACAATAATATTACATAAAAATACTATAGTATTAAAGATAATAATGTAGTAATTAATTTTCATTAATCATTTAGACTTCAACTTCTCGCCTTAGGGTTTTGCTTTGATCGATCCTTTAGATAGAAGGTCAACAATTTCTTTATAACCATTGTTTTCTGCAAGAGTCAACGCCGTATAATTAAATGTTCCAGTTAAATTCCATAAAGCATTCAATTTTTCAATACAATCAAAAAGTTAGATTTGAATATCATGAATGTTTTTGATTTAAAACACTGTATAAATGATTTTGTCTTTATCTCTCAAAAGTCGGTTTGTTTCAAAAATTGATTTTTTAATTTCAATATCAAGTGACAAATTTCTTTGTTCAGTAAATGTGACAAATTCTATGATTTCGTTATTTCGAATCAGTTCACACAAATAATCGTCATTCAATCCTTCTCGTCGTTTTTCATAGAAATTGGATTCAACTTCTTTGTTCATTCGTTCAATAAATTCATTCTTGCTCCAGTATTTTTCAATGTTTTCTTTTGTGAGAAACCGTTTGATTTCTGTTTGAAAATATTCACAATACTTCTTTTCGATATATTCTGAACTCGTAATTATTGAAAATACTCCTATTTATGCAATATCGCAGATAACTGGCAAATTAATTAATAAAGATAAAATGATAATGGCTTCTACTGGCGTTTTTTATGATATTGATGAGTTAAACCAACACGTGGCAAGTAAGAATCCTATTTTTGCCATTACTGGAAAAGAACTATTTGAATGACCAGAAGACTTTAATGATGATGATTTTTTTTTTAATTTTACAAGAGTGATTGCGTAATAAAAACTTTTTTTTTTTTTTCATGTGCTGTATTATTATTTATTTTAGCACAGCTGTTTAAGAAAAAAATAGTAAACTTAATAATTATTTATAAAATATATTGAGAAATTTACAATTTTTTAATTTGTTCTTTTTTGAATAGTTTACAAAAATTTTATTCAATTGTTTGACCTTTCTTGGTCTTATCATAAGAAAAAATGCGACAAATAACAATAGAAAATGGTGTATCATTTGAATTAAATCAAAATGATTTTACAGCTAAAATCATTCATTCACCAAAAGCAAGTGGCAACATTTTCCTTCCACGTTCTATAGATTATCAAACTCAAAAATATATTATCATGCATATTGACGCCAATGCATTTCAAAATAATGCTAAAATCAAAAAGCTTTCATTCTCTGACGATTCTTCCCTTTTATCAATTGGTAAAAACTCATTTTCCCGATCTTCCATAATATTCATTAACCTCCCACCGAGTGTTGAAGAGCTCCAAGAAGGATGGTGTTCATATACATTTAATCTAAACAAAGTTACAATCTCTCCAAAAAATCCCAACTTCAAGTATCTAGATGACAAACAACAAATAATTCTCGGAAAAAGTGACAAATCTTCTGAAATTTTCGATGTTCTCGTATTTGCAAGTCGAGATGTAATTAAAGCCACTATTCCATCGTACGTTAAACACATCAGTTCATTTTGCTTTAACGAATGTGAAAAACTTCAAACCGTTTTTATTTCAGAAAATTCAAAGCTCCTTTCAATTGGCAAGAAAGCCTTCTCATCGTCGATCATTCGTAGTCTTTACATTCCAGCGAGTGTTGAAGAGCTTCAGGAAGGCTGGTGTCTTGAAACGGGCAAGCTCACAAAAGTTGTCATTTCACCTCACAATCGAAATTTCAAATACTTGGATGAGAAGCATCAAATAATTGTTGGAAAAAGTGACAAAAATAGTGAAAACTTTGATGTGCTCGTGTTTGCAAGCCGAGAAATAAATCAGGTCACAATTCCAGCCAACATTAAACATATCAGCTCTTTTTGCTTTGAAGATTGTGAAAATCTACGAACCGTTGTTTTCTCTGAAAATTCACAGCTCCGTTCAATTGGGAAAAATGCATTCACTTCATCGAAGATAGGAAGAATTCACATTCCAGCAAGCGTTGAAGAACTTCAGGAAGGTTGCTTCTTTGAGGCGGCCAAGTTAAAAAAAATGACAATTTCGCCAGAAAATTTGAATTTCAAATACTTGGACGAAAAGCATCAAATAATTGTTGGGAAAAGTGACAAAAATAGTGAAAATTTTGATGTTATTGTTTTTGCGAATCGAGACATTTCAATTGCAAGGATTCCGCCAAGTATCAAGTACATAAATTCATATGCATTTTACAATTGCAAATTGCTGAAAAAAATTATTTTTCTGAAAAATTCAGAACTGAAGAACATTGGAGCTTTTGCTTTTTCTCACAGTTCAATTGAGAAGATAACTATTCCAAAAAGTGTCGAAGTATGTGGACGATTTGCTTTTTCATATTGCAATAAATTGAGAGAAGTCAAATTTGAAAAAGGCGCCAAATTACATTCAATTCCAAATTGCATGTTTTACTATTGCAGCAAATTGAAAACAATTGAAATTCTTGAAGACTCAGAATTGAAAACGATAGGGAAATCAGCATTTGAAAGTACAAAAATTGAGAAGATATACATACCTTCAAAGGTCGAAGAACTTTTTGAAGGATGGTTGAGCGGCACATCAAGAATTAAAGAAATAACGATTTCACCTAAAAACCGCTTTTTCAAGTTCTTAGATATAAATCATCAAATCATTCGTGGAATGGGTGATGATAAGTTAGATACAATTATATATGGAAGAAATGATATTAAAGATATCAAAATTCCTTTTTATATCAAATACATCAAAAAGTTTTCTTTCGATGAATGCTCATCATTGAAAAAAGTTGAATTCCCAGAAAATTCAGAACTTAAAATAATTGAAGATTGCGCATTTAGAGGATCTTCAATTGAATGGATCAACATCCCATCTACTGTTGAAGAGCTTCAAGAAGGATGGTGTAAAAGTCTATCCAATTTGAAATGTGTTGTGATTTCACCAAAAAACGAAAATTACAAGTATTTGGACGATGCACAGAAAATAATTGTGACAAAAAGTGACAAAAGCACAGATGTTTTTGATGTTATCGTCTTTGTTTCACGTGATATCGAAGAAGTAACGATCCCTTCGTATATTAAACGCATTCATTCATTTGCATTTCAAGAATGTAGAAAATTGAAAAAAATTGAATTTCAAGAAAATTCAGAGCTTCATTCAATTGGATTGTATTCATTTTCATCGACAAATATTGCTAAGATTACAATTCCAAAAAGTGTTGAATTTATTGAAGATAGCGCATTTGCTTTATGTCATAGTTTAGAAGATGTTGTCTTCGAAAAAGAATCAAAATTGCAGGCAATTCCATACGGCTTGTTCTCTTGTTCTCGGAATTTGCAGAAGGTTGAAATACCTGATGATTCTTCAATTCGATATATTGGTGAGAATGCGTTCATTTTCAATATAATTCAAAAATTTTTCATTCCATCAAAATGCGAATATTTCTATGAAGGTTTGTGCTTTAATAACACAATCTTGAGTGAAGTCACCGTCTCAAAAAGTAATCCTTTTTTCAAAAATTGTGAAGAAAATGAAAAATTAATTCTTGGAAAAAGTGACAATTGTAATGAAAACTTTGATGTTATTATATGTGCATGCAAAGATCTTAAAGAAGTGAAAATTCCATCTTATATTAAAAGTATCGGAACTTTCGCCTTCGTTAATTGCGAAAAACTTAAGAAACTTGATTTTCCATGCGATTCACAATTGGAAATAATTGAAAGATGCGCTTTTTCAGAATGTGGGTTAGAATGCTTGACATTACCAAGAAAAGTGTATAGTATTGAAAGTTCTGCTTTTGATAGCTGTGAAAATATCAAACAGTTCGAGTTTCTTGGCGACTTTTTATTGAATAAATTTGGTTTCTTAAAATTATGCACAAAATTAATGATTGCATCATTTCCAAATCTTCAAGAAATCATTGTTAAATCCGATGATTTTAAATCAAATTCTCCTGACTTCTCACTCTTCATATGTGCAGGGGCAAAAGTTAATTTACTTGAATAAATATATTTTCTAATTTTTTTTTTTTTTTTTTTTTTTTTTTTGTTATATTTTCAAATTACTTTTAAATATTTTTTAAAAAATCGATGTTTATAATCCCAATATATTATTGTTTAACTATAGGAAGCAGAATCTACAAATGAAGTTACAGATGATGAATATTATAGACATGAGTGTTGTAAAGATGGATTTTTGGATATATGACGGAATGAATTTGATATTAATCACTAAGATCTAGAATTTCTTGCTTCTTTTCTTTTTGATTAACCTGTATTAAGGTTTTTTCATCCATGATGTCATTCGTTTAATATTTCATATAAGTAAATGTTGATCAACAATTGATAAAGTGAAAGTTAATCAGATGCAACAAGAAATCTATTCAATAATAACGACAAAAAGAGATATGAAGTGAATAGCCAAGAAGAAGAGATTTCATTATTAAACACCAAATTCTATTAATTTTCGATTGAGTTTTTATTTGGTCACATCACATGATTTGTTTAATTCAGAAAGGAGAATTATTGAAGAAAGATGATTGCATATCACAATTTGAGAATGGAAAATTTTAGAAGGAAGCAGAAATTTGTGAAATTTTTGAGTCAATTGTGACGCACTTCATTCTTTCACTTGAAGAAGCAGAAGAATAAGATGAAGGCATGATTAAATTCATTTATGATAACATGGATGATAAAATAATTGAGAATGAAATGCCATTCATCATTTTCTCTCTCGGATGTCACTTTTTGAAACTTCTTGAAACAAGATGTTCTATGTTAATTATAATAATCCAATTTTGAGTGAAGGAAAGACATTGATCACAGAGTTAACAATTCAGAACTTAATGTTAAAAGTGACAAATATAAATTTTTTTATTTATGGATGATTTCCACTTTTTGAAATCAATGCTGTTTGTAACTGCCATTAAGTTCTGAATTGTTTTTTTTTTTTTTTTTTTTCATTTACTTTATTTAGATTTTTTTTTCTGAATGATTTCAACTTTTTGAATGTTATTCAGAAAAGATTTTTCATCATCAATCAATGATTTTTAATAAAAACAAGATAAATCAACAAAAAAATCTATTTAAAGTCTAAAAAACCAATTATCAAATTAATGGGAAGAAGATTGAATAATAGAGCTTTAAAACATTGATTGCCAAAATAAGCTTTTAAAAATCAATTTTATTCAAAAAGTTGTTTTATCAAAAAGTCATCTATTTAAATTTGAATATTGTTTGTTGGTCATATCACCAACAAATTTTGCAGTTTTTATTATCCCTTTCATTATTCTCAAAATCTTTTTGAGAATCATACTTTAATCGCTTAACGTTATATGCAGCTTTTTTGTCATTATTTGATAGTTGAGAAGCAACTTGGTCAGCAATATTCATGTAGTTATAAAAAATATCATGAGCATCATCTTTAGGAATTCGATATTGAGATACGAAATTACAATAATATTGTATAAATTTTACTAATTCTTCTTCAAATACATATGTAGGGCAAAAATGTTTGATCCAATCATAGAGAAGATTTTCAATTTCGCATAAGATTAATTCATTTGATTTGGCCGATTCATATTTTTTAATAAATTTATCATCATTAATTAGTTTATTTAGTTCATGTTTAAATATCAGAATAACGCGTAACGGATAAGAAATCGATTTTTTCATTTTAACTTCTCGAATAACTTCATTAATATAACTTTGAGGCAAAACCTTGTCATAAGATATAAAACTTGGAGTATTATTTGATAATTTTACATTATCTGTTTTTTCTTTAGGAAAATCTTCTTCTGTATTACTAAGAATATTTAAATGGCAACTATTTCCTTCAGAAGAGTAATCAGAGTAATAACCATCATCTTCATTAAAACCTTCGCTGTAATCATGTTCTTCATTTAAATCAGCTAATCTAATACCAATTACATTTGGTGCCTTTATACTAGGGAATATTGGTTGTATTTTTTGGGTTATGCATTTATTTTTTTCATCGAACTGAATGTTACACTTCATAGTCAATCTAAAACCAACTGATTCCATGATATCTTTTATACTAGTGTTCATTTTGATGTTTTGCTTCAAAAGAATCTTTGTTTTAGAATTTGAAAATGTTTTCCAATAATTAATATTTAAACGAATCCATTTTTTCGTTGCAAACCGAATAGATTGCGTGGCATATTCCATAATTAGTCCATTATAGTTTCCATATACACGTTTTTCGATATCACCTACGCTATTTTCTCCTATTGATCGATTCATTAATGATTCGATTATATATGCACTCATTGCAGGTGAACCAGCGATAAACTTTCTGTTTTCATTTATTCGCATTGTCCCAAATGTTGGAGAAAAACCATTTTCGTGTGAACTAGTAATAATAAAATGATTTGGATGCATTTTGTATAGTTTTTCGGCAAAATTTGGTTTATTAATTTTTAGATCATTAATGATTTTCCATAATTCAGCATTTGTAATTCCAAATTTTCTTAATATTTCTTGAATTACTCTTATACCTTTTTCAAATATAGAATGAATGACATCATATTTATAAGGAATTGAGTATTGTTTTTCGTAATAATCAACAAATAATACTAAAAGATCAGTATCTTTTTTGGAGAATTCAGAAATAAATTTGTTATAAAGTTGATCTTTTGAAATTTCGTCATGCAAATATGATAGAATATGACGAAAAGAGTCATAACCGGCCTCTGTTGATAAAAAATTGAAATATCTATTATCTAAAGAAATCATTGCATCCAATTGAACATAATTTCCTCTATCATACATATGAAAAGCAATTGATACTATGTAAAACAGCTCATCTTGTGTAATTTTCGGAGTGAATGAATTAACAACTTGAGTAATTGCAAAATAATTTCTTATTTTAATTATCATTGATTTGCTTTTACAACTTTCATTATAAATATGAAGAGAAGAATGTGGAATTTCCAATAATCCTAAATATAATTCTAAAAATTTTAAATCACCAAAGCTCTTTTCATCTCCATGATCATACATATATAGAATGATATTTGGTTCTTTGCAGTGTGAGCTTTGGAAAAAAGAATTTATTAAATAAAGAATATTTTCTGTATACTGAAAAGGCATAAAGTCAAATTCAAAATCTAAAGGTTTTGTCTCATATATTTCATCAACTGTTAATTGAACAAAAATTCTTTTTTTGGGTATGATTGGAGTGATGTTATAATCGCCAATTTCTCCTTTTCCAAATATCAGTATATGTTCTTTTTTTATTCCGAGGTATTTGATCGCTAACCGTTTTATTAATAAAGCATATGATGAGAAACAATAATTTCCATACTTCTTAACATTATTTTCGTTCTTAGAGTTAAATAACTTTGTAGCACTATCACCAAGAATAACTATTATAAATGTGTTTTCTTGCTGGAATTTTTTTTTGATATTGATTACAAAAACGGATAGCAAGACAATAGATAAAGCTAGTCTAATCAATATTAAATGAATATAAGAAATGTTCTCATATATAGATGGAGTCAGTAGTGATACTAATATTTCATTTTCTGGTGATATTTGGCTATTAAAATCTGCATGGTTATACTGATCATTCAGATAATAAATGCAGCACAATGAAACAGATTGTTTTTGTTCAGGAATAAAAGAAAGAATATTATAAGTGAAATTCATTTTCTCTGATTCAAAGAGCAATTTACAATCTTCATGAGGTCCATTGGTTTCAATTAAGTATATATTATTGTTTAGCTTGATATGTAATATTCCATACGTAGGATCAATTGTCCCATATATCCAGATTTTAGAGGTCTTTATTTCATAAGTAACTGTGCCAATGTTATCATTTATTTCACAAGTTTCATTTGGCTTATTAGCACATCTTGCCGCATTATATATGCCTGATATATTTAATCGTTTAACTTCGAATTCTGGCCAAAAGGCGAATTTGAATATTTCAAAATATTGGTCTTTCTGCCCTATTGCTCGGATTGTATGGTAACCATATTTATAAACTCTTGATGTGTACAATAAATCTGTTACATTTTTATTACTAGAATTTTCTATGATTTCTCCAAGATCTTCATCATCGAGTAAAAGATTAAACTTCCCAAATTGGCGTTGTTTTCCATAGATTAAAAATTGAACGCCTTTAAAGGTATATGAAAATGTTGCATTGCCATTATTCGACCAACACAATTGATCATAATCTGACGGGTCATCAAAATTGTATCGATAGCTATCTGAAGTAACTTGATCACATATTGGATTTCCGATGATATTCATCATTCTTGTTGAAATAGATAATGGATATACTTTTGGAGTTTGTATATCTTCTTTTTCTGCTTTAAAGAATGAAATAAAAACAAAAAATAGTAAGGTCATACAAGTAAATATATAAATAAAATTTTCTGGAAAATTTTGGTCAAAAGAAGGCGAAATTTTTTTTTAATTTATTTCAATGAATTGAAATAAAAATGAGCATTTTATATATGAAAACAGAATAATACTATAATAGTATTGCACTTTATATAATTAAATTTAAATTTATTTATAATATAATATTAAAACTACTAGTATTTTAAAATTTTATTTTAAGATATTTATAAAATAAAAACAAAAAGTTTACAAAGATTTTAAAATTTTTGTGAACTAAAAATTTTGTCAAATTATTATTTATATCTTGAATAATAATGGATATGCTAACAATTAAAAATATTAATTATATTTAAAAAATAATTAAAATTTATTTAAACGAATATATTCATTAAATGATATTTTTTTAAGGGCATACATTCTGTGGTTTTTATATAGAGTATAAAAACATTTTTCTTTGAATTTTGTGAGATTTTTCAAATTTGAATGTGATCGAAAAAAAGAAGTTTTTTTTGAATTTCTATGAATATCATCTGTAGTTAGATTTTTATGAGACATTTATATTTTTTATCTAATAAATTATAGTATTTTTATAATATTAGAGTGAGGAGAATTATATGTAAACGGGAGAATAATATTATTAGAGTGTATGTAAACGCTACAGAAAAAGTTTAAGATATACAATTTTTTTGAATTAATTAATAGAAATAATAAATAATTTATTTGAAAAAAATTGATAAAAAAACTCTAAATTATCTTTATTAATTTTTGTTTTCGTAATTTATTATATAGTGATTCAAATTAAATTGATAATGTATAATAATAAAACTAACTAAAAGAAAGCGGATAATGCTTTTCTCCTTCATTTTTATACTTTTTCAGAAGCGTTTACATATTATTCTCCCGTTTACATATTATTCTCCTCACTCTATTCAATATATATGTTTTAAATTGAGTGAGATCTCAAATACTAAAATGTTTAATAATATTATTCATTATATATTTAATTGAAATTTATTGATAAGTATATATTTTTTAAAATAATAAAATGAAAGAACGGTAATAATATTTGACCAGTTTGGTTTATCATAGCAGAATTTTGCCCTGTTAAAATTTTTTAAAAAAATTTTATAAAAAAAAAAATTTTATAAAAAATTTTTTTAAAAAAATTTTTTTTAATAAATTTATTGAATTTTATAAAACTTTTTGAAGTGAATCATTGAATTTTTTTGAAAATATTGAAAAGTCGAAAAATATGATTTCATTTTTTAAATGATACTTAAAGGAAACAAGACCGAAATCCAAAAAAAAATGGATTTAATGTTAGAAGATAAATTTGAATGTCCAGATGAAGCATTTGCCATATCTCGAGCTCATTTTGTAAGATATATTTTCGGAGAAAAACGTAAAGAAAGGTATATTCCACCATATGGTCTTACTATGAAAGAAATCAATGAAGAAGGAGAAAAATTACTTGACAAATATATAGATGAAAAGCTCGCAGAACATAAAGATAATTATACCGATCTTCTATACGAACTCTGTTACCCAATATATTTTTATTCATACAAGAAGGGTTATGAAATATTTTGTCAAGAATAAATTAAAAATGCAATTTAAAATAAATAAAAACACAATATTTTAAAAATTCAATTCAAATTAAATATTTTTATTTCTTCCATTTTTCATTTTATTGAAATATTAAGAAATATATATTGATATTATTATCAGTAAAAACACCAAAACAGTAAATTTTATTTTAAAAATGAAAGATCTTTACCAAATTCAATTTTTGACCACAAATGACAAGAATAAAATGAAAATATTGTAACTTTGAGAATATTGGTTTAATTAATCCAGAAACCCGTTTTAAACAGAAAACTGAGTTGATAATAATTATGATAATGATGGGATTATAAGAATAGTCTTGAATTAAACGGTTGACAACAGAAATTCTTTCTTTCCCAATATCAACATGGCTGAAAAAGATTGAGGCATCTTTGCCATATTTTTCCACTCATTTAATCATTTGGCATTTGAACTTTTTGATAATAAAATACGTGCAAATCTTTTTTTTTTTTTAAAAAGGATAGTGAGAACAAATAATTGAAGCAATACGTGAAGGTTATTTAGAAAATTCTGAATCATTATTAAGGCAAAAATGCATGTATATCAATATCGAAGACATTTTATACCAAAAACATTCATATTATTCATATAAACAGGATTTTAAATAAACCAACAAAAACGGTAAAGGCCATAAAATCTTCTTTGAAAATGGAAATATACAAATTTTGTGTTTATATGAAGCACTTTATTGAATTCGAAAAAGTATAATCATCAAGTTTTGGTATATATTGGCTCCTGGCCTATATTTTGATATATTTATATTATATTGATGTTTAAATAATATTTTTCAATATTTAATTAAAAAAAAAAAATTCAAATATCGTATAGGAACATTTAGGTCTGAAAAAAAAAATACTGATTGAAAAAAACAATCTCATGATAAAATAACATAATTGGATTATAAAAGCAACGAATTATTAAGCAATTTTTTTAAAAATATTGTTCAAATTTAACAAAAGATGATTATTTTATAAAAATTAAAGATGGAAAATTGGTTCGTATTCTATTTTAACCTTTGGACGAAGGGTTTTGGTTCTTTCATTTGCACTTTTCCTTGCTTTTTTGCGAATTAAAGTCATTCTTTCGATTTCTTTCCTATGTTCCTTTTCTCTTTGACGAAAATCAAGAGTATCTTTTCTATTCGAACGGTATGGCATGTTCTCAATTGCTTTACGAGCCTTTTCTTGCTTTTCAATTTCAATTTCTTTTTTCTCTATTTGTTTTTCTCTTCTTCTTATCATTTCTTCCTTTCTTTCTTCTGCAAATTTGTTCCTTTGTGATTCTTCTGCTCTTTTCAATTTCTCGATGTATGCAATTAAATCTTTTGATTCTTTATAACCTTGTCTTCCTGCGTTAAATGTAGCGTTCTTTTTTGCTGCCAAAAGCATTTCTCTTTTTTTGTTACGAAATTGTTGGCTCTTTGCAATAGTATCCTTTATTTTTTTATTTAGCTCTGCTTCTGAAGATTTACCATATATTGTGTGAGGTTGAAGACGTTCTCCAACATATAAATTATCTGTCTCGGGTTTATTGATATTTTCTTTTATGATATCTTCTTTGGCCGTAATTTCATCAATAACGCTTTTTCTAGCATTAAGTTCGTTTTTGTATACTTCTCTTGTTCTAAAATTGCATAGCATTGATTCAAATTCTGGATGTGGATCATAAGTATCTTCTTCTTCTTCCTCAACAGGAGCATCATCTTCAGAAACATCGTAATCTATGTTGCCAATATAGGGAAATGCGCGATTGTCAAAAAGGCAACCAAAAAGAGATAAAGTATGCCTAACAAATTCGCCCTCGAGGCTTAAATCTTCTGGCTCGTTATTGTTCTCGGTTTCGAAAAACATATAATCTTAATTTGTACGTTTAGTTCATAAAATTTTCAATCTTTTCAATATTTTCAATACGCCTTATCAATGAAACTATTTCAAATAAAAGTTAAACTTCACTGAAGAAATATTTGAAAATTATTTCATCTAATATAATAAATAAAAACATATACAAACATTAAAATTTTAAACTTTTTATATACTTTATTTGAAATATAGTAAAACGTTATTAAAAATTTCTCAAAGAATATCGAGATTTAAATGGCTTCTGTAAATGCTGCTTCTACTATTCATTCACAGTCTACTTTATCTCGAAAATATGATGTCGATACCAGTACAATTTTCAATCTTGCCGAGCAATTTAACGATGCAGATTCAACCAATAAAAATTCAAATTCCACGCAGCTTCTTCAAGAAATTTCTCTCGATGCAGGCCGTTATGACTTTCATTTTTCATGGATTAATACAATGCGTTTATTTATATTTCCATTTTTTCTTATGTTTTCTTCGCTTGGATTAATATTAATTAAAACTGATGAAATGAACTCAATTTCAAAAAACGTTTATAATGTATTGCGATACATAATGATTTTTACACCTGAAGATACTTCTTTTACTGTTGTATTATCTGTGAATCTTGTTTTTCTAGTTATTTATATCTCATTAATTATATTTTTATTGCATTTAATTTTTCTTTATAAGAACGAAAGCTGCCCTACCAATTTTCAAATTAGTTTTTGGCTAGTTTTATCTCGAATAATAATGCCTTTATTTACGACATATATTTCCCATATATTTTCTCATTCATTATATCAACTTATTACCAATGATATAGACAATATAACAGTTTCATCGTTTATTATTTCAATTCCACTAATCTTGACCCAAATATTATATATCTTTTTTTCCTGTTCAGTTTACAATGCCACTCCGATAATCCGTTCCAATGATGTCTCCCAATTATGGTTTTCCTACTCTCGTCTTGATTGGATGCTGAATCTAATATTATTTTTCCAAGCATTAATACAGAATCTTCTTTTGCTTATCAGCTTTCCAGCATGTACTTTTGTTTATTTTATCTTTATTACTGCTATCTCAGTTTTCCTCTCAATAATGATAATATTGAGATTACCATACATCCATCCAAAGGCCAATTCGGTTGTCCTTTTGGCCTCTATTTCTAGTCCCTTTTGTTCACTTTTCCCCATCATTTCCTATTATCAGAAGAACTCGGTAATTGGCCTTCTTGTTCTAGTTGTCCTGATCATCATTCTCTTTTTCGTGTCACGGTTAATCATCAATTATCGGATCCATTGCATTATGTCAAATTTTGCGAAGTTGTCAGAAATTGATCCGGACGATGTCAGAGCTGAATTGGACCCCCTTTCAGCGGCCATTATGCAACTGAACCCAACAAGAACAGTTGACTTCGCCAAGCTCAACCTTAACAACGAAAAAGACCTCTCATTGTACCTTCGAATCGGCTTCTTGTTCAACCAGCAGGAAGTCAATAACAACCTCTTCATAAAGTGGGCAACTGACCAGAACATCAAGGCCGATCTAGTTCTAAGTGCCTGTCAAGTTTCGTATGCATTACAGAATGACATTCGAATGCTCAACACTCTTGAGCAATTGTGCCATAAACTCGGCTCGTCTCCGTTCAATTCACACTCGTTTATCATCATGTTCAACCACCTCAGACAAGGGCTTTTGACGCAATTAAACCAACCGCTTTTGGAGGCGGTTGGAAAGGCGAAAAAGGCCAATCGATATTTGATAGCATCGATATCGGAATTCTGGGAGGCGGTTTTAAAACAGCGGTTAGATGTGATGACTTCAATTTTGCCTGAAATTTCAAATGAAATGATGAGGACAAATCGACTTTTTCAGAGGTTAATTAGACATTACCCAAAGGCACCAACCGTTTTCAAAGAAACCGTCATCTTTTACCATAAGTCACTCGGTGATCACGTCAAGTCAATGGAGGCACAGTCGATGTACAACAAGGCAAAGAATCACAACTCAAATCGAGACTCTTCAAGCGATTCTCCTTCATCGACTTCATTTGATGACGTTGACAATGACTTCCGTATTCGAATGGAGCCTTGGATAGAAGCGCAAAAAGTGATCAGTGGCCTTAAGACGCCTGCATTAAACTGGCTGACGGCATTGTTGATTATTTCGTATGTTTCAATGATTGTCATTCCGATTGTTGTTTTGGTCATTTCATTGACAAACATACGGAATTTTCAAACAAATATTGAGCCGATAGAAACCGTCGGAAATATAACGTATTCAATTACAAGGATACCTCAGCTTGTCCGTCGTAAACAACTCTGTCGTCTCAATGAAATTCAAAGGCCTCCGTCTTCTGTGGGTGAACCAAAAGGCACTCTTCTTGAGTTCTTTGATGAAGATATGATTCTTCCAAGTCTCTCGAAATACGATGATTTAATCAAGAAAGGTTCTGATCAATTTTTGTCCTTATGCACATCGGAGTCTGTTATTTATCGAACTTGTATTGATGACAATCATCCGATGATCACTGGAGATTCACAGAAAAGTTCAACTGCTTATGAATTGTTAATGTCATATGAAGTGATATTGAATACAATCATTCAAAAAGGTGAAGATTTTGATTGGTTGAATGCAAACACAACTGATGAAGTTTTATTCATCTTCCAAAATTATGATGAACTTTTCAATTCTTTCTCAAATATCTTTAGTTCTTTGAGCGAATCAATGATTGATTATAGCTCACTAGTCACAAAAATAACAAATATTTGGTTGGCTGTTATTTGGATATTTCCGATTATTATCATTGTGCCAATTGCTGTTGTTATGGCTCTTATTGTTAAGAACGAAATAAAATTTGTTCTTAAATTGTTCTTCATTGTTCCAAAGAATGAGATTTCAATTCTTAGATGGTCAACGAAATCTAAAAAGAACGGAAAAGCGAGTCGAAAATTTCAACAAAAACTCGCTCGGCAAAATTCTGACTCTTCAGATTCTGGTAGTTCGATATCTGCCACTGAAAGGAAAGAAATGTTAACTAGTCAAATATTATTATCAAGGAAATCGTCACGATTTTTAATTGAATTCATGATTCCTTTTGTTGTCTTTATCTTGTTTACAATGATAATGACATCTGTTGGCTTGTATATTTTTTCAGCATCAATGAAAGAAATCATTACGGTTTCTAACTCATATGTACAATCTATTAAAGTGTATTCAAGTGCACTTGCTTCTTATATATGGACACAAGAAATTTTCTCTTCTCATCCAATGCTTTATGACTATCTTTCATTGAAGAATAAGAGTCATACTTACATGCGATTATTGAAGAATTTGTTTGATGATTTCTTCTTCAGAAGTAAAAAGTTTGATTTAACACCAGCAATTTTGCTTGGTGATGATGTTCTTAATACTTTATTTGTATCAAGTTCAATTGATTTTAATGATAGTATAAAATTTGATATTGATCCTGTTTATGGGCTTGTTCATTCTGTTTATAATTCGTTGAGTTGTGATGCTCACATGCGTTTACTTGATGAAGTTTCTCGATTCATTTACAAAACTGGAGAACAATCAGTAAACTTCACTTTTAATGATATGTTTGTTTATCATTACGAACATTTATTGTTCGTTCATATGAACCAATTCTTCCTGGAAGGAACTGTTTTATTCCGTCATAAAATGGAGAACGAAAGGAAGGATAATGTTGATCAAATTGTTCTCATTTTCGTTGTCATGTTGTCATGTCAAATTATATTTATTTTGACGGTTTTATTAAGTGCTTATTTCCATTTGAAGCATCACATTCTGACATCCAGATACTTGATGCAATTGATACAACCGGAATCCCTCTTAAAAAGTCAGACTATCGTTAAATGGTTGTCAGGAAATTTGACCTCAAAAACGAGAGTTTTTTCATTTGACTTAGATCGAAGTAATCATTCGAAATCATTATTAACTGAGTTTGTTTTGAAGTATACAAAGTCAGGTTTGATTATCACAGATGAAAACGCATCAATCATCAAAGTGAACGATATAATATTGTCACTTTTTAAGACAAAAGAAAGTCAAGTTATAAATCGAAATTTGAAAGAATTTTTGAATGAACATTTGATTGATAAAGACAAAGGAACTTCGCTTAAACTTCTTGATAATGAAGTATTGAAGATGCGTGAAGGTGCTTCTAAAACAAACAAGTTTTCATTCTATTCATCTGTCATTGGAGCGAACTCACAACTGATTCATTTGTTCATTCAAGTTGAAGGTTACAATGATCATGATGACGAGTTCTTTGAAGAAGGACAGTTCTTCCCAATAGCGCGTGCTTTCTCTGTCGAAGTTCTCGACAAGACAAACGAGTGTATGCAGCAAAATTTGGTTGAAGTAGAGAAAAAGAAGAGTGAAAACTTGATCCGTTCAATCATGCCTGAGCCGATCACCAAGTTATTGAATGAAGGTGAAAATGACATTTCTTTTGAAGTACCGAAAGCGACGGTTTTGTATTCAAATGTATTCAATTGGAACGATATAATTCAAAATATGAACTCATATCAAGTGATGTCATTTTTAAATAAACTATTCAATTCTTACGATAGCATTTTGCATCGTTTCCCAACAGTCACAAAAATTAAGACAAATTCAGACGTTTACATCGCCGCTGGTGGTCTTTTCAGAGACTCATCAAGCATCAATTCAGCTGAGGCAACAACCGAATTCGCTCTCAAAATGCTCGAGGCGGCCGAACAAATTTCCCTTGAATTGGACATGTCTATTCAAATAACAATCGGCATAACTACTGGTGGCCCGCTGGCATGCGGAATTCTGGGAAGAATCAGGCCTGTCTTCGATATTATTGGTGACATTGTTAATAGCGCAGCTTTGATGAATTCAACAGGTGTGCCACGCTGCATACATATCACTGACACTACTTACGAGGACATTAAATATATGAATTTCTCAATAAGAGAAAAAGAAAGCAGCGGAAGTTCATATGATATTGAATATGGTGAAAATGAAGCTAAAAAGACTTATTTGATCTCTCTGCCTTAGAATTTCACTGATTGATATTTTATTATTTTCATTGTTTATATGTTAATTATATAAAATTGTTTGAATTTAATTTTGTTTTGTTTTGTTTTGTTGAAAAATTTTACTTATATAGATTGCCCGACTAATAGTAAGCTACTATATAAAAGCGCAATTTTTTTTCTGAAATCTAAACTTTTTTGTACTTTTTTTGCAGAAAACAGTGCTTTATATTTTTACAAACTTGAGATATTCTGTTGCAATAAGTGTTTGTTTATCTTAATGGAATTAAATTTTTTAAAAAAATTCTCCTACCAAATTGGTAATACAATTTTTGATTATCAAAAGCAAAAAATATGATTAATGAAATCATGAAAATAATTCTGTTCTCTATCAGAACTCACAAGAAATGAAATAATATAATTAAGAAGTTTTTATTTTAATCAATGTTTACTTGAATTGCCTAAAATAAAATAAAGATTAATATTAGTAAACAAAGTATTTTCATTATTATTATTTTTTTGGAAGATTGAGGATTAAAAACCGATATTATATCGGCCAACCAAATATATTCACAAAAATAATAGTTTTTTTTTAATGAGCCAACAGAATCATATCAAACTTGATATTTCAAGTATTTTATATGTGCCAATAGAAAAATATGAAAAAGATTTTACTTTTTTTGTGAATGGAGAAGAAATCCAAACAACTCGAATTATAGCAGACTTACTTTCGCCAAAAATTAGTCAATTCCATGCAGTTGACCCAACAATAAACATATTTTTTATCAATACAAAATCCCGTGGCAATTTTTCACACATTCTTGATCTCATTAATTTTCAAAATCAAAACATCAACGAAGAAGAGCTAGAATTTATTATAGAAGTGATTGAGCAGTTAGAAAACAATAATATTGAATTAGTTTCAGCAAACAGAAAAGACGATCTCACGAAAGACAATTCATTAAACATTCTCAAAAATCACGAGCGAAATCCAACGTTTTTTTCTCGGCAAATTTTGAATGACATTGATTTCATATCAAAACATTTCTATGAACTATTTGAATACGAACAAGATGATGCCAGTGGATTCATAGAGAGCATTGAAAATATAACGCAGCAGTCAATTGAAAGAATCGTCCATAACGAAAACCTTCGATTGCTTGATGAAGATCAGCTTATCACATTCGTTAATGAGCTCTATTCAAAGGACACAAAATACAGCTGCCTCTATTCGGCTGTTTATTTTGCCAATGCTTCGGCTGACAGAATACAAGAGTTCCTTTCGCTATTTAACATTGATGATATAAGTGAAGAAATTTGGAAAGCAATTTCAATACGACTTAGTCATGAAACCGCGCATGCAAGTAAAGATGAAAATGATTTTAATGTGAAAAGATATGCTAAGCATGAATTTTCTTTTTCAAAAGAAAATTCTGAAGAGTTTTCAGGTATAATCAGCCATCTTTTTAAGAAAACTAAAGGAAATATTGAACAAGAAATCAGCATTACAGCTTCTACGTGTGATGGACCTCATCCGCCTAGAGACTCGCTTTCATTTGAAGATAAAGACAAATATTTTGCTTCAAAAAACGAGCCAGATCAATGGATCTGTTTCGATTTTAAAAATCATAAAATTACGCCAACAGATTACACAATTCGTTCGTATTCGAATGGTAGCTGGCATCCAAAAAGTTGGGTGATTGAGTGTTCAAATGACAATATAAAATGGATTGAAATTGATTCAGAGGAAAATTGCTCGCATTTGAAGGGTAAGGGTTTTATTCACACTTTCTCTCTTTCTAAAAAAATTTGTGAAAGATTCAAATATATTCGACTTCGTATGACAAATGCAAATTGGGAACAAAATAATACATTAAGAATTAATTCTTTTGAAGTATATGGTTCATTGTATTGATTATTTTGTAAAATAATTTTTAAAGAATTTATTTAAATTTTAATCATAATAAATTTTATTATAGAAAAAAAATTTTTAAAGAATTTATGATTAAAATTGTACTATAATAATATTGATTTTACTGAGTGATTTTTTTTTGCCCCAAATCTCTTTTGACCTCAACGATTAATATCAATATTGTCTCTGTATCGTACATAGCCAACCAGAACTTTTTTTTCTTTTGTAAAACAAAAACTATGAGTAGCTCTTCTTCGTTATAATAAAATATATAAGATTTTCTTTACATATTAATACCTATAATGTTATAGATAGCAATAAATGCTTACTAATCTTTTCATTATTATGCAATTAACATTATGGTTAAAAAGACTGTGATTCATATTTCTTGATCACAGCCAAGAATAAAAGGTCAAGAGAGTGAATTGTAAAATATAATTTTTTTATTAATAAGTATAATTTAATGGCTTTTTGATGTCAATAAAGTTCCATATATTTCAAATGAATCAATTATAAAATAACAATTATATGAGTTTAAGTCTTGTGTTAATGTTATCTTAATATATTGAAATTCTTTTGAACAATTTTGATTTATCACAAATGAATGAATTTTATCAAATCCTTTTAATTGTTCACAATCATTCACTCGAGACAATTCAATCCAATTTTTGTTATCATTTGATCCTTCAATTATCCAACTTCGATGATCATAGCAACTTGTAAATTTTTCTGTTGTTCTAATTGAATAAACACTTGGTATGACTCGATTTTCATTGAAATTAAAACATAGATAGCTCTTTCTTTGTTGATCAGACGAAAATACTTTTATTCTTGCACTAAACAAAGCAACATTTTTTGGTTGAATATCGAATTCATTTTTAGCATTCGGGTGAAGAGAAGAACAAGAGAATTTCACTTCTTTTTCAATGTCTCCGTTTGAAATATTTCCAAGGTACCGAAAAATACCAGAAAACTCATTTTGGTCTTTAAAAGGAAAAACGGTTTTTAATCTTTCATTGAATTTATGATCGCAATTCAATTCAATTTGAGAATTAATCGTTTCCTTAAAGAGCCGAGCTGATAGATTAGACCAAGTTGCTTTTGACATGAGATCAATGTTATAAACAGAAACAAATTCATTCATTTTTGAAGGTGATGCATTCAAAAAGTTGATAAAATCATACAAAATTGAATACAAATTCGAATCGTTGAAATTTAATTTATTAACAAAAGATAGAAGCTGATCTTCAGATTCAAGTTGTAATTGTGCGTTGCTGACAGACTTTTTTCCGCTTCCAAACTGTTTTCATGCAATAATCAGAAACGTGTATAAAATATGATTCAGTGTAAAACTTTCCAAGTCGTCAAATCTTTTAATTCTTTTTGCAATTATTTGATCTGCTGAAATATCTTGATATGTAGGTGGTTCTTGATTAGGCGGATTTAAAATCATTGGTTTGAAATCATTTAAATTTAAGGTTTTTAAATTTTCTCCTTTAAATTCAATTGTTGAATCATCCCAATGTATCACTGAAACAATTTTGGCTCTAAATGGCTCATAAATGCATATTTCTGCACCTGTTCGGCAATGAGTCATTTGGACTGAATCATATCCAATTGTTTTAATTAATCTTATATTATAATGAGGTCTGGCTATTTCTTCTGTTAATAAACGGCCAACATCAAGGGTAATAGCATTTATTGAGTCACATTTATCAATTCTTGCTTTTTTCACTGCTTCTTCTGGTTTTTCTGAAAAATATATTCCGCTTCCAAACGAAATCCTTCTATTTCGATTTTTTGAGCATTTTCATAAGAAGTGGCATGATAGTAGTATTCCATTTTGTATATTAATCAACAAAAACATGATTAAAATATCCTGAAACAAAAAGTGAAAATAAAGAAAAAATAAATATTTCAAAAAGTGAAAATAAATTTTTTTCGTCTCAAAAGGCAGATATATCATATAAGCAATAATTAATTAGTCAGGAGCATGATATGAAATATATAAAAGAATATTAATGATGCTTTTATGAGAAAACTCTGTTTTAGTCGTTATAGATCTTACAACAAAACAGTTTTTTTGGTTTAATAGTTGGTATCATTATTATATAATCTAGTAGCTTAGCGCATAAGATAAATCAAATGTTTAAAATAAATTTAAAAAAGATGATATGTTGATTATGAAAAAACAATTCATATAAAAAAAAAAAAAATAGGTTAAAGAATGATTATTCAAATATATTTTTTTAAAGACAAAGCTGATGACATTACTAACGGGAAGAATAATGGTGGTGTATATGACTGCCTCTGAACAAAAAACTTCAAAAAGAGTGATGAATCACTTTATAATGTTTCAAAACGGATAATAAATGAAAAAAAGTGAAAAAAAATGATTAGTGATAGTTTTGAAAAAGAAAATGCTCCATGATGAGTGATGATAGCGAATTTCCGACTGTAAATGTTGATAAAGATGACTTCACCATCGGTACAGATGGAAGTTGTATGATAAAAGCGGATGGAAAGCGATACTGGTTGATATTTGCAGCTTTTTATATCATAATCGAAGTATATGAGCTGTTTCCCGCTGCAACAACTTTTTGTAATGATCTTTTTTTTTTATCTTACATGACAAGGAAAAAATTGTTTCAATTTCCATCAGTAATTGGTAGTCAACGTTTTTTTGGAATTTTATATATATCATCTTAATAAAATGAATACTTTGAATATATTCAATATAAAATATCAACAAATCATTTGGCTCAGATGATTTTATGAATGACCTCTATTTGATTTCAACCAAAGCAAGTTAACATTTTAAAAGTATAGAAGAATGAAGCAAAAATAAAGAGCATTCATCAATTTTTTGAAAAATTGATAAAGTTAAAAAAAGTATCCAAAAATATCCAATTTGGATACTTTTCGGACATTTTTCGAAACTTTTTGAGAAAAAAAATTTCGGACACAAAAGACTAAACTTAATTTTTTAATGTTCGTTCTTTTCAATTTTGATAAGATAACCGCTTTTTTATTTTATTTTTTTATCAAATTTATATCCGAAATTTTTTTTGAATAAATTTTCATAATTTTTTTAAATGTGTTTTATCAAAATAGTTTGATATCGCTTTCTTAAAATTTTGATAGAAATAGAAAATAATTGAAACAAATTCATTCAATTTTTTTTTCCATGAAAAAACCCGAAATTTATTGAAATTTTTGAATGCTATTTTTGATATGAGAAGAGCTTTAACAGAGCAAGAAAAAATACGAATAATCGAATTGGTTCATGAATATGGTCATCAATGGAAACTTATTGGTTCAATTATCGATCGTCCTTTTTCAACATGCAAATCTTTCTATGATTCCTATTGCAAAAATGGAACACTTTTTCCACGATTAGGACGCCCTCCTGAAATTACTAGGGATATTGAAAACGGAGTTATAGGATCAATCCAATCCGATGGTTTACAAAAACTTTCAAATATTTCAAAAGATTTTGACATTTCTGAAAGTACAGCTCGCAAAATTTTGATTCAAAATAACATCAATTATTATGAAAAAACTCCAATAACTGGATTAAAACCTGATCAAAAAATAAACCGTATCAATTTTTGCAGTTATTTTATGCAATTCAACTATAAAAATTTACCCAAAATCATTTTTACAGATGAATCATTCGTTCAAAATTATACAAATAGAGATGGTATATGGCGAATCCGAGGGTTCCATCCTCCCGAATCATACTACGAAAGAGAATTGCACCCCACATCGGTTATGATTTGGGGAGGAATTGGACCCCTCGGATATCGAACAAAGCTACTCAATTTTTCTCAGAAAGTAAATGCGGAATATTATTGCAGATCATTATTTTCAAACGGTGTTTTTACTGATTTAAACTTTCATTTTGGAAGAAATTGGGTCTGGCAGGAGGACAATGCTCCTCCTCACCGGGCCAAATATACAAAGAATTTCCTTTCAAATATTGTTCCTGCAAAAATAACTTGGCCAGCCGTATCGCCCGATCTTTCATGCATAGAGCATGTATGGAATTACTTAAAAAATGACATTCCTTCAATTAAATATTTTTCCAAAGATGCACTTTTTCATGCATTAGAAATTTCTTGGAATTCAATTCCAAATCAATTGATCCACAATTACTATTCAAGCTTTTTAGCAAGAGTTATTGAATGCTACAGAATAAATGGCGATAGCTTAAATGGACATTGGTCTGAAGTGAAAGAGATCCACGATCAATATCGCACTCAATTGTACTCAATTAGAAATTCAGTTAATGGATTGTATTCAATTATTGAATTATGACGATCATATTTTCTTTATTATCGAACTTTTTGATAACATTTTTCAGAGATATGGGTAAATTTTTAATTTTCAGCTTCATAAATTTTTTTTTTTATTTTTATCTAACTTTTATTTTTTTTAATTTATTTTTCTTTTCTTTATACTTATAGTATAAAACTGAAAAGTGAGAAATTAATTTTTTATAAAGCATTTGGGCCATTTTTTAACAAGATAAATATATGAAATAATTGAGAGGGAGATGAACATTAAAAATCTTAGTTTAGGCATTTATCAATTTTATTATTTTTTGAAATAAAAATTGATAGTGTTATTAAAAATTGAATTGATCCTTGAACAATCATTTTTAATGAAAAAGTTATATATATATATATCAAATGTGTTTGATTTTTGCATTGCTTGTTTTTCATACTACGTCTGATATAAAGATATTAAAATTCAACAAAACAGAATACGAATCATATATCAATTTTTTCCCTAAAAACTATTTTTTAATTACATTAGAAGTCAGAAATTCAAGTGAATATCAGTTTTATTTTAATCAATTTAGTGATATTTGTAAATATATATCGTCGTATAATGCTGAAAATATAAATATTACATTTTCTATTTTATACAATCCAGAACAAAAGCAGAAAACCAAAAAGAATACATTTATCTATGTATACATTCTAGAAATGACCGAAATTGAAATAAAATATGATTCACAAAGGTTTTCTGTATATAATTCTAAAAAAATATTATCATCTTGTTTAACTTTAGCAAAAAAAAATGCATAAATTGGAAAAAAATTAAAAAAAAGCAGGAATTAAATCGAACTAAAAATGAACTTCATGAAATTGCATTAAAATAAAAAAACATTCCTTTAAATGATCCAAGTTGGAAGATCTTAATCAAAGATTACACAAATTTGATAGATAATTTGATTAAATATATTCCTAAAGGAAAGCAAAATAAAAAGCGTTTAAAGCTTTTGCTCCAGATTTATCCAAATGGAAATTCAGAAACCAAGAAATTGCATAAAATAATAAAAGAAAGCAAAGAAAAAATGAATCAAAGAGAAAAAGAATTGTCATCACAAAAAAATGATGAGAAACAGAGAAAAAAGATAATTATTTTTAAAATAAAAGTTAATATGGTTAACTTCAAATGTAAAATTTTGTGTATGTATATTTCAATAAATTTTAGTTTACATGATAAATTCTGAATAATTTACAATATTGTTATTTTTCTCGTATATTTGATTATACTGAAATCAAAGATTTATTAGTCATATTCATTTTATAATAAACTTAATAAAAATAACAAATATAAAATAATGATCTAATTTTTTGTGTTTGCACAGATAAAAATGAATTTATTTAGAAATTTTCAATGGTTTTTTATGAAGATTATGATTTTTTTTTAAATACTACGATACGTTTATCATCTCACAAGCTATTCAAATTAAAAATAATAAAGATACTTATATATCTTTATATATTTAATATTTATCTATATTTTAAATTAAAAATAAATATTATTATGATAATATAAACAATCATATAAGGTAATTTATAATAAAATAAATTTTTTAATATAATTTATTAATTATTTTTCTTCATTTTTTATCAATAAATAGATCTCAGAGTATATTTTCAATTTATCTTTATTACATTCATATTTACTTATTTATATGTATTATATTAAATTAAATATCTATTTATTAGTTATAAAAATTCATTAATAACATGTCTATATTCAATAAAAATGAGATATTCCCAAATTTTTTTTTTAAAAAATAAAAAAAGTTATCTCAAAATAAAAACGTATATTTAACGTACACATTGAAATAATAGATATTGTATCTTTAAAATTTTTGGTTATTTATTAATTTTTATTCTATATATGCATATAAAAAAGCACAATAAACTATGTGTAAAATTTGATTTTAATAATTCAGAAAAAAAAATGTATTTTTTAAAAAAGTACTCGCCAATCAAAATTGAATGGTTCATATCATAATTATTCAACATTCTAAAATGAGCCAAATCGACACAGCTCCACAACCTCTTGAAAATCCATCAGATCATAATTCATCAACAAACCAAAAAGATGAAGATAAAAAAGAAATCGAAGAAACAATGCGCCGCGATCAAGAAGAAAACAAAAATTTACCTGATAAAGTTATAATTGACGGTAAAGAATTTACAGACATTCGAGTTAGAGATATTCCGATTGAAGAAGAAGAAGATCAAACGAATGAGATTGAAGAACAAATGCAACGTGACCAAGAAGAGAACAAAAACTTGCCAGATAAAGCTGTCATTGATGGCGTTGAGTTCACAAATATCAAAGTTCGAGATGTTCCAATTGGTTCAGACAAAGAGGAAGATGATCGAATGAAAGAGATTGAAGAATCAATGCGTCGAGATCAAGAAGAGAATAAAAACTTGCCAGATAAAGTAGTAATTGATGGTGTAGAGTTTACAAATATCAGAGTTCGTAATATTACACTTGAACAGCCAAACGAATGCGAAGATTTGCCATTAGCCAGGAAAGAGATTGATACTTTTCTTAGTCAAGAAAAAAAGAAACCAAACCTCAAAGATGCTTCAGTTGCTAGGAGAGAGATTGACGTTTTCCTTGGTTTTGAAGAAAGTAAACCAAGCTCCGAGGATACCTCACTCGCTAGGAGAGAGATTGACACTTTTCTTGGTCATGCATATAATCAAAATGTAGATACTACATCAGTTGCAAGAAGAGAAATTGACACTTACTATCTATCAAAGGTTGACGAAGAAGAGCAAAAAGCTGAAGAACAAGTAGAAAAAACTACCCCACAATCAGTAGAAGATAATGAGTCAGGATCAGAAGAGCCAATACCAGATTCACCACAAGAGACTGAGTCAGAAAAAGCTAAAGAGCCAGAAGCACAAGAAGGAACTAACTCAGAAAGAAACAAAGAGCCAGAAGCACAAGAAGGAACTAACTCAGAAAGAATCAAAGAACCAGAAGCACAAGAAGGAACTAACTCGGAAAGAATCAAAGAGCCAGAAGAAGCTAAAATGTCTTCAGGAGCCAGAAAATCTAATTCAGATAAAGCCAGAGAAGCCAATATGTCTTCATCGCAAGAAGCTAGTTTAAGAAGAAGTAACTTACCTCCTCTTAATAAAAGCGCAAAGGCAAGTACGCCTAGTTTACAAAGAAAACAACCTGCTGATCCAAAGAGAACAGCAACATGTTCTCCTAGAGCAATGCGAAATAAGCTTAGATCAATGCAAAAGAAGATTGATGAAGGCGATGTTGTTGCAATGTATTCATTAGGATGTTGTTACGCACTTGGAGACGGAGTTCCTCAAGATCGAGAGAAGGCTCTTTATTATTACTCGCTTGCTGCTGAAAATGGAAATAAAAACGCGCAATATGCTGCTGCTGCTTGTTATTCATACGGAAAAGGTACAGAAGTTGATAAAAATAAGGCATTTCAGTTGTATCTTCAGGCAGCTGAGCAAGGTCATCCAAAGGCTCAGTTCGCTGTGGGACACTTTTATGAATATGGACAAGGAGGCGCTGAAAAAGATCACGATATTGCTAAAGAATGGTACCGAAAGGCAGCTGAACAAGGTCATCCTGCTGCTATGAAATTCTTAGAAGAATGTCCATCTGAAGAGCAAAATTTAGAATCAGAAGAATAGAAAATTTGAGAGAAAATAAAATGGATCTTGAAATTTGAATGATAATTGAATAGTTTATTTTTTGGAGGAAAAAAAATAATAAAAAAATAAAAATATTATAAAAAATATTGGTATGTTTGTTATTATTTTGATTAAAATAAAAAATATATGTTTGATTGATTCAGAGGTGCATTTCTGAGAAAAAAAAATATGTAAACTATTGAAAATATTTTATCTATTCTTAAACTATTGAAATAGATAAATTGACTATTAAATCTCTAATTTTTGCGTTTAAAATGATAAAAATGTTATATTTTTATTTGCTATGTTATTAAAAATTTTATATCACTTTTCAAAAATATTCTTCGTTTGCAAAGAAAAAAAAAATTTTAGCAAATGAACAGAGGAGTCAACTTATTTTTAACACAAAAACTCATAGTATAATTGGTTTGGATTTTTCATAAGTACAAATAATATTTAATATAATATATAATAGTTTTTCTATCTAAAATATCTCTATAATTTATTTATATTATTGAGATAAAAATGTTTTATTCCATATTAGTCTAATTTGAATGCATATTCAAATATTATTTTCTCTCAATTTTTTCTTTTCAAATTTTAGTATATTAGATTTACAAATTTTTCTTGATGGGATATTAATATTTTTTAAATATTCTTGCATATTTAATCATATATAAAGATATAAAAAATAATTACTCATACGGTATTTTAAATTAATTTATATATTTGCTTGGGAGAATGCATAAAACTAATGATCGAGTGTAACTTATTATGACTCTAATAAAATATTGGTAGTTGGGATTTGATTTAGTCGAATAAATAGATTTATTATACGCATATATATCTAATATATTGTTTTCGAATGATTTGGTGTGTTGAATTTGTGGCAATGTTTGATTTAATGGCATCAGTAATTATTTCAAAAAACTGGTTATATCTCAGCCATTTTGTAAAAACATTGAATCTCGCATGGTTTATTCTAATTATATTAGCAGATACTTTCAAATCATCATTTGATCTATCTTGAATTATTTGAAATTTATATTCTCCAATTTTCATCGATTGCCCTTAATCAAATCATAAAAGTAATATTTATATATAATTATTTTTATATTATTTATAAATAAAATAAAATTTAGAATTTATTAATTACATAACGCAAAAAAAGGCAAACAATGAGAAAAAATAGCACATTCAATTAGTTGACCCTCCTCTAAATGAACTAAAAAAAAAAATATTAATTTTTTTAAATTATTATTTATTAAACTTAAAATTTATATATCGAATATTATTATCACTTTTCAATATTAATTAAAAAGATAATGATTTATTTAATTATTCTCTCAAAATAAAATGGATTAATTCAAATATTAAATAGATTTTTCAATTATATTCAAAATGAAATAAATTTTCTGAACTATAAATTGATCGGAAAAATTTATACAAAAACGATCTCCACAGATGAATCATAGGAATTTATTAATATCATTAATTAGAAATATTTTTATTATAGCAAGTATCAAAACTATATAAGAGTGAATGAATCAAAAAATCAATTAAAATACATTTTTCTCATAATATATATAATTTTGACAAAATTAAAGTTTATAATAAATATAGTTATATAATATAATTTTATATATTATGCATTTTGTTTTCATGCGTTGCGCATATGTCGAGATAGCTATTTTTCAACGGATGATTTAAATTGGATTTTTGGACATCAATATCTAGCATCTCGACTTAAAAGTAGATATATATAAATATTTAAATATTATAAAATAATATTCGATATGTATATAATATATTTATTCTTATATTTCAAAAGATATAAATATTTTAATAATTCAAAATTTAAGTGAAGTCAGCGTCCACTCCTCTTTTTGTAAATAGATGACAATTTCAAAAATTCATATTCAATATCAAAATATTATAGATTTTAATGATTTAAAAATAAAAATTTTATTTATAATAAAATAATATTATGATTTAATTTAAAAAAATTCGATAATAAAAAAGATATTAATGATAAATATTTTTTATTATTTGTGATTGTTTGCAATTTCTCAGAATTTTATATAATGTTTCTTCTCAATTTTAAAAGGTAAACTTTAAACGGAGAATAAACTACTGAATTTTTCGTATGTGAATTCAAAATGATTGCTTTCCTCTTTGGGCTTATTGCTTCAAAAGTTTCTTTAGGTATTAATGAAGAACGTCAATTTCTTCAATGGATGAGAGAAAATAATAGGTTTTACACTGGTGACGAATATCATCTACGACTTGGTATTTTCATTTCAAACGCTCGCTATTGCCAAGAATTTAACCGTCGAAAAGGACTTACATTTCATGTTGGCCTTAATCAATTTTCATGTCACACGCCAGCTGAATATAAAGCTATATTAGGTGTTCGTGGAAACAAAGCTAAATATTTTGGTAATAAGTCTAAGGAAGAAAAACAAAAATTTGTTGTTCCAGACTCATGCGATTGGCGTGATAAAGGTGTTGTCAATCCTATCAAAGACCAAGGAAGCTGCGGATCATGCTGGGCTTTTTCAACAATTGCTTCATCAGAAAGTGCATACGCTATCACAAGTGGGAAACTACTTCGATTTTCAGAGCAGAATCTTGTCGATTGTGCCCCATGCTTAGGATGTAATGGAGGCTGGCCAAATGTCGCATGTTTTTATATCATCAATTATCAAAAAGGCCAATTTAACACTGAATCTGATTATCCGTATACAGCAGCCCAAGGAAGTTGCTTATTTGACTCAACTAAGTCTGTTGGCAAAATTACAGAATATATCAGCGTAGAAGAAGACAGCGAAGATGATCTTAAAGAAAAAATTGCACAATATGGTATTGCGTCAGTTACTATTTCGGCAAATAATGCACCTTTTATGTCTTATACTGGTGGAATTTTAGATAACGATCAATGTTCAATTTTTACGGATCATGCAGTTGCTGCGGTCGGTTATGGATCAGAAAATGGATCTGACTACTGGATTGTTCGTAATTCATGGGGAATAAGCTGGGGAGAAGAAGGATATGTTAGAATGATTAGAAATAAGGATAACCAATGTCAAATAGCATCGCAAGCATTTGTTGTTATTGATTCTGAATAAAATTATTTATTTTATATATATAAAAGAAGTGATACTTCATTTTCATGCTGTTTTTTCACTAATCGTGTATTATGAATGTCATTATTCCTTTGAAAGTACATCTGTGTTTATATTCTTAGTGTTTTGTATTTTGGATTGAAAATCTCTAGCTCAATTTTTTTAACTAATTATTGGATTTTACAGACTATAGTTAAATCAAAGATTAATTGAAAAATCATTTTTTATTTCGTAAATTAATATGAAAAATTATTTTTTTCTACCGAATAATTCAAAATGAACATTAAACACTATCAAATTGGACTTCTGAATAAGTATCACGCCAGGGGGATTTTTTTTCCCCCTAGGGGGAATTTTCACATCAAATGTCAACTTAAAAGAATTCGAACTTTATTTTAATAAAAATCGTACACTTTCTATATTTATTGAAATAATCAAATCGAATATAAGCGATTTGTCAATGTTCATACCAAAAATCAAATATTTCATTTCATCAAATATCAAAAGCCCAAGTTTTTATTGTTTTATTTAATAAATTATTTAAAGGATCATTTTAATTATCAAGTTGTTAAATTTATATTATACTTTTTTTGTAATATCCTTTTATATCAGAATTTTTTTTGAAAATTTTAATAATCTATTATTATAAATGATAGATATACCGTTGCATTATGGAAGTATCAATCTCTTTTTGTGTAAAATAATTCCCAAATTGATTAAAAATGCATCAAATTGATATTAACCAAAGAGAAAATAAAAACATCTTTTTAAAATATATTTGTTTTAATAATTCAAAGGCTATTTGGTTCCCCCTAAAAAAAAAAAAATTAAAAATAGGGGGAATAGGGGGAGGTCAAATTTTGTTAATATTTTTACGGTTTGCCAATTAAATTGACCTTTCCCCCTAAGGGGGATTAGGGGGAATAGGGGGAGGCCAATTCACGGATTTTTTGAGGTGAAAAATTAACCATTTAGATCATAAAGATATGATTTTTTCAAACAAAAATTGTATTAATAATAAGAATCTTATTAAGAATTTTTAATAAAATTTCAATTATTTTTTAGTATTTTGAAATAAAATTTTAATTCAAATTTTTCCCCCTATTATTTTTAGGGGAAATTAGGGGAAATTACAAAAAATCTTCCCCCTAGTAGAATTAGGGGAACCGCGTGATAGTTAAACTTCTGAATATATGAATTATGGAATTATAATAAGAGGCGTTTAATTTTTGCCAAATGATATCTGTTAAATTTGCATTTAGTTATTTGACAGATTTGAGAAAATACATCTGACGATCATTATTCATAGAATATATGACTTTTATTCTTTTTGAATTTTTAAAATCTTCCTTTCAATCTGTTCTACAAGATTCAATGATTTTAATTATTGAAATAATCGTTTAAAAAGTTAATTATTTATCCATTTTTTGAATTTCTAAAAAATGAGGAAATTTACTCATCATCATATTACTCGCCACGACAATCAAGTTTTTGTTGGGACTCAAAACCCTCTTCCAGGATTCGAGTCAGAACAATTTCCAATTCAAAATGATCCAAACCTTGATTCAAATTCCAATAATATAAGTAATAGTAATAGTAATAGTGTGAGTCTAGAAAATAGTTATTCATATATAAGTAGCAGCAATAACAGCAATAATAATAATCTCGACTTACAAAATGAAACTGAAAAATCCCATTCGACCGTCAAGAAATCTTCTAGTTTACCTATGCAATCCAATTTTTTTAATTATACTGTTCAAGAAGGAGACACACTTCAAAGCATATCAGATAAGTTCGGCGTAAGGAAATCATTAATTAAAAAAGCAAATAGAATTTATAACGATGATAAAGTACATGCAGGTGAAAACTTGCAAATATTCACAAACTTTGATATTTCGCAAAAAATCAATCCAATTGAAGTTTATATCTATGATGCTACAGAACAAACCGACGGACAATCAGGAAAACTTTCCATTAAACAGTCTGATTTAATTTTCACTCCAAAATCGATATTCACCCTTTCTCATCATATCAATCTCATGGGTTATTTAGAATCCGATGTTATTCCGCATCCAAGCATGGACATTTCTACTCATAGTCACGACAAAATTGAAAGTATTTATGGAAACCAACGTTATATCTTAGTTGTTAATTATTTAAGTAATCCATCTGATAAGACAACTTCGGTTACTGAATTTTTCACTGGAGAAAAAGAAGATCTTGAAAATTATCGGATAGAAATCATTAAAGTAGCCGACTTAATCCAAGAAAAGAATAATTACAATCAACCCGATCCTAATTCTATTTATTATTCGCAAGACTTTTCTGATCAAATTAAGCTTCCAGCAAGAAAAAGAAGAAGCAACAGTGGTAAAAAATATGAAAGATCGGACTCATCCATCTTGCCATCGACTCAAACAATGAGAATTTTCTTGAATCAAATCAAATTGTTAAATGGTCGCATAGAAATTATATCGACCACAGAAATATTCTTGATTAGAAAGCAACTTCCTGTCAGGTATCAGAACTCCAATTGGAGCAGATTATATAAGAATACAATTGATGGTTCTTTTCTGAACACTTTCTATAGAAAAGTGGCCGGTAAAAAGCCACTTTTATTCTTCTTAAAAACGCAGGCAGATGACTTAATTGGCGCATTCATTCCAATACCTTTGCAGATATCAGACAATTACTACGGGAATGGAGACATGTTCCTCTTCAACTTCAAAATAGAAGTGCCAATGCAAGACCAAATAACGTCTTTGTCTCAAATCGTTCCAAAAAGCGACCAAACAGCATATGAAAATCAAAAACAAGAGGGTGACCAGATATCCTCTGAAAATCTAAATCAAAGCAATGACCAAATATCTTCAGAAAATTATGAACATGAGGAAAGTAGTCCCCGGAGTAGCGGACACACGCCAAGGCCAAGAACGGTCATTAAAACTTACAGATGGAACAGTTTAAAGAATTTTGATAATCGGCTTTTTATTTTGTCTAATAATGACAGCATTTTGTTCGGTGGTGGCGATTCATCTGCCTTGTTCATTAATAAGGATATGTGCTCTGGTTATTCGGATCCATGTGATACATTCAATTCTCCCAGATTAACAAATAAGAAAAAATTTGATGTTTCTATAATTGAAGTGTGGCAAGTTGGATGAAATTGTTTGATTTTTATTTATTTATTTATTTATTCGAATGATTGTAATTGAAATTTTGTCTAGATTAAAATTTTTGTTGTAAATTATTTTTGAACTTTTTGAATGAAATCAAATTTAAATAAATATTTGAATAACTTGTTTTTTTATTCTTTTTATCCATTAAAAATCAATTTTTATCATAGTATATATATTAAATGATTGGAAATTCTTTATTATGATCCTCTATTACTCTTCTTTTTGTCACTTTTATTTTGACTATTTTTGAATAGTGAAACTTTTTGATTATTTATTAAAATCGCTCCTGAATGAATGAAAATTCATTCGGTATTCTCCTTGGTGAGTTTTTAGATAAGGCTGTCATGGCTCTCGATGATGTTGCGACAGCTGCCGAAGATTTTATTAATAAAATGGAAGCAAAAGACAAACAATTTCAACATCCTGCTGATTTAAAACGATTAGAAATTTTAGAAAGTAGATTAAATATGCCTATTTCCAAAAGTTCTCCTCCAGTTTCGCCATCAAAACGACAGAAAAAATTAACTTCGCCTAAAGTTCAAAAAGCCAAAGAAAAAACGATTAAAAAGACTTCTAATATGCTTAAAGATGAAATTAAAGACGAAAATCATGGAATTTTCTCATCTTCTGACGCGATTAGTGACGATGGATCACTTGAAATTATGGCTACGCAGACAACTGGAAAAGCTGCAGGATTTAGTTCTCGTCATTATAAAATTACTGAAGCATCTGATGGTGCTGAAGAAGAAGAGCTTGAAGAAGAAGAAGAAGAAGAATCTAAAATGGAAACATCAGATTATTCAGATATTTAATCAAATTATATATATATATATATTAAAAAATACCTAATTGCATGAATTAAGAATTGTTTTTCTTTGAATGATAGATATTATAATTATTATTTTTGTGTAGGTTTCCAAAAGTTATTTAATTGATTTTATAAAAGATTATTTGTCGAATGAAGCACTAAAATTACCATTTTATATATTTTAAATGAAAAAATGAAACTTTCAGTGAAAACGGTTGAGAATTTATAAGTTGGTTTAAAAAGTTTGAGTCTATGTTTATTTATTTATTCTTTTTTTATACATTAATGCAAAAACTTAATTTCCCGATTACCTTTAAAAATTACATTGAACTTTTGCCACCTTATTGTGTACATTCTGCAATTTTTTCATCTGATGGAGCAATTTGGTCTCTATCAGAGGGATGGACTTTCACGGCAGAAGATGGTCAAAGAATTGCTGATTTGATGGAGAATCCAAAAGAAGCTATGAAAAGTAGTTTAAAGCTTGGTCAAAGAACTTATTTAATTGCTTATGCAGATCAAAACACTTTGGTAGCTAGAAAAAGAGAATTTGGAATAATGGTAGCTAAATGCAAAATGGATTTTGTGCTTGGTTACTGTGATGGTTCAGTAGATCCAATCAAATGTTTGGAAAGTGTCCAAAGGGTTGCTGAAATGATAAGGAAAAGTGCTTTAAATCATTAATAAATCTTTTTAAATTGAATTTTTTTTTATTATTATTATTTTTTATTTTTTTATTTTTTTATTCGTCTTAGGAACACAATCAAATTACTGAATTCAATTTACTTCCAGATCTCGATCCAATTAGACATATTATTCGAGTCAAACATTCGCCATTTATTGTTGATAATTCAGACTCGAATTCGAAGAACATATTACCAGAACCTCATTTCAAAAGCGTAAACAACAATTCCATCAGAATCAAAAATGGCAATCAATTCATCGAAATGTTTGGATTCAATTTAGCGATAGAGTGAATGAAGGCATGGAATTGTTTCTTAGTTACCTGCCCGATGCTGAAATCAAGAATTGAATGACATTTGAAGATATCAGATTAAAGATGGAAGATTATTTTAGCATCAATATCTTGTCCAGCGTCAGAGGCACAATGTGAAAGATATATATCCTCATGAAGATTTTGCTTAGGCAATGGTATAGTAAATGAGAATAAAGATTTCTTAGAATCTTTATGGCTATTTTTTTATATAGTTAACATTTTTTCGAGTCAATGGCCTCAGTGTTTTTCGGTACTTAAATCAAATCTTGGAGCTGATAATAAAAAAATTTTAACCTATGATTTGTTTTTGCATCATGCTTTGCCAAAAGTTTCGCATATATTCCGATGAGTTCCAGATTTTTTATTGAAAAAAGAACTACCATATATTTTTCCAAATTTGATTTCAATAAAATGCTGCACTTTTTTCAAAAATCATTAATTCTTTTGGTTATACAAAAAATGTTGATCCGGAAACTTTATCCAACTATATCAAATCAAAAAATATATGAAATTGTGAAGAATCAATAAAAAGTTTTATCAACCATTTTCTGTTGAGAGTATTTTATCTGCTTGTTTTATGAATTCAAGTCTTTCTATTGGACTCACATATTCAAATGAAAAAAAGATACGACTTTTTAATAAATGTAATAGAGCATCAAATTTCAATTAATTTTGCATCAAATTTTTTTTAAAGTGATCAATGAAAAGTACTTTTCAGTATTTATCAAGTAAGAAACATTGTTCATTTAAAATACATCTGTCATCTACTTGCTAATCTCAAATATAATCTATGTTCCAATGAAATAGGTCAATTGGTACCGTGCTCAAGACAATTTGAACTTGATAATCATTTCAAATCTTGTAAAGAAACAAAATAATGTAGACTACGATTTCATAAAGGCAATGCATAACCACACGAATAAGAGAGCACCCAGAAGGAACAGTTTTTTCAGACCTTATTAAGGATATATGATGTACTATTGCTCTTGATCTCTATTAGGCCCAATTATAATAAAATAGTGAGGAAAACAAGAAATTTACATTTGAATACACCAGTAATAAAGCTCGATAAAATGTGCAAATATTATTACCCAACAATGATGTATTGAAAATTTGGCCAAAGCATATTAGAAAGTCGAACTATCCTTTTTTTTTTTTTTTTTTTTTGTACATGCTTTAAAATTCTACAACGACAACAACAAAAAATTGATTATTCTACGCCAATTTTTTTTAACCAATAATATGATCCTTCAACTGATAAACGGCCGTTTGAAACAATTATTGAAATTTGATATCTTGCATCAAGTGATGATTGAAAATTGAAAAATGTTTCCCCATCTTTTTCAGTAATGCAATGATCCTTTTTGATAAACTCATGAAACAAGAGTAAAATTCCAATTTCCTGATGTATAAAATTGCAGCATTTTATGATGTATTTTGTCTAGAAAATATGAAATCGGATAATACCAAGTTGCAAAGAACATGAATAGTTCGTTTTCTACTTCATCATACATAATACTTGATAATATTAATAGATTTTAAAACAGCCACTAAAGGCTGGACCATAACGATGAAATGTTATAGAAAAAAAAAAAAATCTAAATTAGAAAATTGAATACTTTTTCATCCAATTTTGAAGTTATGTGGATTATGAATGATATAAATATTTTTAAATAGCAAATAAAAATATAACATTTATATCATTTTAAACGCAAAAATTAGAGATTTATTAGCCAATTTATCTATTTCAATAGTTTACGGATATATAAAAATATTCAATAGTTTACATAGGGGATACAACGATAGGATTTTGGCAGAAAATTGAATGAAAAATTAAATATCTAATGGATTTATTAAAAAAATAAATAAATATCGTTTATACTTAATACTAAATATAAATTATTACTCAGTTTTTTAAAATATCTATCAGCAGTGGAAATATCACTTTTGAATTTTCACAAGGTTCGTTCGATTTTTTTGAAACGAAATATCAAACAAAAAATTTGTGAAATTTGAATTAAAAATATCTCTATTTTTGATCAATGTTGATCAAAAATAATGTTTTATAAATAAATAATATATAAAATAAATAATAAAAATACTAGAAAATCTTATATTTTTACTTTTTTCGAAAGGTTCAAAATCGAACGAACCTTGTGAAAATTCAAAAGTGATATTTCCACTGCTGATAGATATTTCTTAAAAATAAATATATGGAAATAACAAGTATTATTTTTATAATATATTTATATGTTTTTTGTAAAGATAGGTTAAAGAAAAAAAATCGTCTTTTTTTTCTATCGTTGCAACCCCTATTAGTTTACATATTTTTTTCTCATAAAAAAAAAGTAATAATCCACTCACTCATCGGCGGAACGAAATTTAATAAAATTAATATATTTTTAATCCTTATAAAAAATAATGATTGTATACCAATCTTGGAGAGAATCTATTTCACTTCACCGTGTCCGCACCTCTCATATTTTCAAAGTATGGACATTTATATTCAGAAAATCTAAAAGGTCAATCAAATTGAAATAAAAAAGTTTAAAAGTTTTAAAAATTTTAATAGACCATATTAAGGTTGAACAAAAGCAGTATATTTTATCATATTATAATATAATAAAATATATGATGATAAAAAATTTATTTACTAAATATAATGGTAAAATTGACGTATGATATAAAAATAAACTAATTTTTCTTTTTGAATGAAAATTTTACAATTTGATAAGTTTAGAAAAAAAATGATGTTTTGTATAAATATTATAGCAAATATGAGGAAAATCCAATTTAAAATATAAGATATATTTTTTAGTTAATTTATTAAATTGAATTTATTTTTTATGAAATATTTGAATCATCAGAAAATTGAGATCAATTCTATGAAATTATTATATGCTTCAGAATATTGAGCATTTTTTTAAGAAATAATTGTGAGATTGTAAGATATAAACAATTGTAAAATTGTGAGAAAATAAAGATTTCTGAAAAGTAAAAATATGTAAAGTATTCAAAGAAAAAATCTATCCAAAATAAAGTCCCCAGCGTCGGAATTTTTGATTTTTTAAAATAAATCTTTTTAAAATCAAAAAATATGGCCAATTTTTCAAATTTTAACTCAGGTTGAAAAGATTAGCTGAGTGATTATTTATGAAATTATCTCTACTTTTAGCAAGATATACAATAATTTAAATATATTATATAATGATATTATTAATTTTATGAATATTTAATAAAAAAAATTAAAATTTATAATGATATATTTCGCAAAATATGTATTTTCGTTGTCACTTTTTGAATACTACAAAATTGAATGAATACCTTAATAAGGCCTATTTTAATTCAAAAATTTGAAGAATTGCTTTTAATAAAATGTAAATGAAGAAAATGCATTTTCTTCTTTATTTGCTATTTTTTTTTTTTTTTTTTTTTTTTAAATTGCTTGGCTATTGAATAACTTCTTACGAGCTTGGACATTGGCTTTCGCCCTTTCAATAATGGTTGGCAAATCGATCAACACAGAAAGTTTTTCTTTGTTTCGAATAATAGAACTTATGATTTGGTTTTTATATTGAGCGAAGTGCTTAAAGTAATTATTTATGGAACGATATTCGTCTCTATTCATTTTTCTTACACCAGCTTCTGCGCAAATCGAATTATGGATTTCAATCACTTTGTCTTTTGGAATAATTTTCTTTCCTTTTATATTATTTAGGAAAATTGAATAAAATTCTTCCCGAAAAGAACTTTCTTTAGAGTTTAAACCTACTTTAAACTTCGGATTCTGTCTCCGAAGCAGCGGTTCTCTTAGAAGTTTGCTTTCGGGCGTGAATTGAGCAACACTTTGATGATGAATGATATCTACCTTAGGCAAAATAGGTGGAAATGGAGGGTATGGAGGAATTGGTGGAATCAGAGGAATATGAGATATTGCGAGATTATCTTTACCTTTATCTGGTGGACCTTTGGAAGTAGAACACTTATATTCTTGCGCCTGACTACTTTTACACACCTGATCATCAACAAGATGGATAATGGGCAGGTCAAAAAAGCTATTCATTGCTTCTTCCTTGAAGTAATCATCATAATCTTCGTAATCGTCATAGTCTTTCTCCCATTGACTCATAAAAAAAATGAAATTTTTTTCAATAAAAATCAAATTTATTCAATAGTTTATATCATTTATTTCGTTATATTATCTTATTCAAAATTGAATTAACAATTGAATTTTATAATAAAAATAAAGCAGTTATATCTTTGATTTTAAACAAAATTAATGTTTAATATTTTATTTTAAAGTTTTATATATATATTTTATTTTAAATAATAAATATTTTATATATTAATATGGGAAAAATAGGGATATTTTACATTCAACTTCAATTCATTTTATCAGAAAAAAAATGGGGTAAATATAAATATTTTCTAATAATAATTATTACTTTTATACTCTTTCTATATCTGAATTTTATTGCTAATTTGGAGATTTTTTTCTATATATATTTTTTAGTCTTATTGTCGTTTTTCAAATTTTTGGGAAAAAAGAAAGACCATTTATAAATTGATTTTATTCTATTAATCTAACCATTTAAATATACAATATATGGTTAAATATCAATTGAATTCTATCATAAAATAATTTTTTTCTGAATAATTTATATAAAAATCATTCAAAAAAATTGATTTCTTCATTCAAAAGTTTAATAATTTTCTAAGAATAATTAATCACTTTTGAAAGAATATTTTATTTTAAATTAAATCTAAAAAATTAATTATATTTAATAAAAAATTTCAATATATTTTAATTAGTCTTGATGTCAGATCCATTTTACCATTTATTCTTAAAAATTCACCATTTTTATACGGTTTTGTAATAATATACATTAAGACATTCAAATATATGTTAGATTTTATTGACCAATTTAATAGAATTTTTAACCTATTTTGGCGGTTTTTACATTAAGAAAGATTTTGAATACAGCTTAATGCAAAAACCGTAAAAAAGGTCAAAATTTCTTAAGACGTGGGGAAATGAATCTGACACATAAAAAATTAATAAAAGTATGAATTTTAAAATAAATAAAAAAGACTTAAAAGAATAAATAATAAGAATGACTTACAAAATAAACAATAAAACTATTTAAACTGAGCTTTTATTTACTAATTATTTTATCGTTCTAAATTGTACTGATTATATTCAACAAGATTTCAAGTAAATGAATATAAAACAGAAAACTTTTAAAAATAATGCTGCTAATGAAATCAGCATTATCATATAATGATATAGTTGTGATTAAAAAATGTCAATTCCAAGCTCCAATTATCAAATAAATCAATGTAATCTAAGTTAATGATTTGTATTCATTTAATATGATGCAATTTTTAGCCAATGATATAATAAAAAGATTAATATCTGAAATAATAGTGAATTTTCCGAAAAAAATATCTTAACAACTTCTAAAAGAGATTACTCAGCATAGTAAAAGTGTCAAATCAACAAAATAAGCCAAAGAAGAATGCAAATAGTTAGACTAGAGATCGGCGAAAAAGGAATTTCCATATTTACAAAACTTTTTCATATCATTAAGATCCATATGTTTTAAAAATCCATTTTTTTTCGAAAAGAAAAAGGTTTGTCTGTAAAAATATTTTTTTGTGAAATAATTTTTTCGTTTAAAAAATTTGTTTTCTTTTTAAAATGAAAAATACTTCTTAAAATGATCTTTTTTTTGCGAAATAATTTTCTTTTTTCAAAACACCAAGTCTTTTTTATATGAACAATTTTTTTTAATATAGATTTTCTTTTAAAAAAAACAAGATCTTATAAATATATTATTTGATTTTGATTTTTGAATACGTTATTTATTCATATTAAAAAAAAAAACGTTATAATTGGTGGAAAAAACTACATTTTGAGGACAAAACTATTATTTTCATTCCCGATTTAAACTGTCTGCATCAAAAGCATCATTTAAGATTGAAAAGTGCCTCACAGCTTAATGAAGCAAATGATATTTTCTATATCATTAGAATGCTTCAAATTTTGAATATAGTTTGATCATAAGCAATGATTACGAGTACTTTATAATTTATACATAAAATATCATTCTTTATGATTTGAATAATATCTAAATATATGTTTTTATTAAATAATTCTTTGAAATTCTTGTTAACAAAATTTTTTCTATCAATTTATATTTCGAAAGGAATTTATGATTTTAATTAAATTTTTTATTTGAAATGATCGAAACTTATTGATATGATTTTACTTTTTGCACACACAAAAACTTTTCGCAAAGAAGCTTTTTTTTTATAAAAAAAAAATATTCAAAAATAAACCTTTTTATAAAAAAGTCACTTTTTTTTTAAAAAACAATTTTTTTTCGAAAAAGTGTATGCTTTCAGATATAACTTATACACATCAAAATAAATATGTTTTATAAATATAATTCTTTATTTTCAAAAAGGAAATCCCTTTTTCTCCGAGCTCTACTTATTTGCTAAATTCATGACCAAATAAACATTCAATTATATTTATCAAAAAGTTCAAAAAATAAACTTTTTTTCTTATTGTAGAATTGGATTTTTTTTACAATAAAAATCAGGCATAACTCTTTCTTTATGATTTCAAATTTTTGCACTCAGTAAATGCAAATGATTAAATAATAATTTTTTTTTTTATTAGAAATAATTATCAAACAGAGGTATTCACGAAGAAAACTAGCCTAGCAATTTAATTCTAACTTATTTATTTTATTTTTAAAATATGTAATTAAGATAAATTACAAATTTTACATGATTCCATGTGTTTATTTTCAAGATATTGCTTAAGCATTTTTTTGTGAGAAAAAAAAAATATTTTCAATATATATATATTGAGATATTTTATTGAAAATATTTTTTTTTTTTTTTTTTCTCACAAAAAAAAATTCCAAAAATTCCAAATATAATATTGAAATATATATATTTAATGTCAATATAAGCTTGTAAAATATACCCAAATGTAAAAAAAAGACCTGGTCTTGGTGATTCTTTCTGGTCTTTTGGTGATTTTAATAAATCTTTTAAAAAGTTATTTCTTATGAATTATTAAATAAAATGATTAAATGATATTTGATTAAATAATAATTCAATTTACGAATCAACATTCAATAAATTTAATGAATTTATTTAATTACTCGGCTATATATATTCATAAAAATATAAATACTATTAATATTTCAATGCATTATTTCAATTCATTATTTATTATTCGGCTATATATATTCATAAAAATATAAATACTATTAATATTTTAAATACATTTTATATCGGTATATATTTAAAATATAAATGAAAAAAATTTATTTTCAATTGAAAAAATGCTTTTATTGATTTTATTATATATTTATATCTTATTTTTTTTTTTTATTTTATATATGATATTTTTAAAGCTTTACAAATCACCATCGCCAAAAAAACCGTTTTGGTGATCTCCAAAATATATGTAAACTATTCAAAATTGAATGCTGTCGCCAAAAGCCCAAGACCTGGGCTTTTGGTGAAATCGGTTATTTGGCTTTTCATCGTCAATATAAAACAGCTTTTTATTATTATTTTATATGATATATTATACAAATCATACAATTATTTAGTAATATTCAAAAAATAACATTTTTTTACTGAGAAAATCTTATCGATTATTAATATGACTTTTGATAAAACTCATTTAATTCCTCTTTCAAATAATTCAATGGTTTATGACAATAATAAATATTAATAATAATTTATTTGACAATAATATGGTTACATTTGGTGATTTTTAAAACCCAAAAAACGTTTATTTCACCAAATTTACAAGCTTAGTCAATATATATAAAATTCCAAATATAATATTTTCAAAAAAAAAAAAAATAATATTTCGATATTTATTTGGAATTTTAAATGAAAGATTTTCTATAAAACAATATAAAATATCTCAATATATATATATATATTGACATTAAATAATTATAAATTAAAGCATATATCGATTAATAATATTTTAAATAAAAATTTATTTAGATATTAACTTATTTTTATTTCAAAAAAAAAATATTTATTTAATAATATTAGTTTTTCACAAAATTTGTGAACACTTTTGTGAAATCCTTTGAAAAAAAGCTAATTTTGATTTATTTGATAGAAAAAATGAATATTAATAGAATTATTTAAATGTTTAGCAAATTATTTGATTCAAATTATCGACATTTTCTATTATATATATATATATATATAGAAATATATATTTTATCCAATATCTGTAAAATTTCAATTTATTATTTTTTTTTGTTGTTTGATTTTTGAACATTTTGACGTTTTGCACCCAAAAAAAACATCGATATTGTTGGAAACAAATTTTCTCAAAATTAAACACATAAATTTCTTATTGATCGCAATATATGTTAAGATGAATCGCAATAATTAATATATTAAAATTAAAAGCAAAAAGCTAGGCTGAAAAAAAAATTGGGTTGGATTTTTATTAATTCTTTTGTTTTTTTTTGTTAAATCCATTGCTTTTTTAAATATCGAATTTATTAAAATGAGATATAAAGCCAACTCAAAATTTAATTCTTTATATATTTATTAAAATTTTTAAGAATTTTTAATCCTTATTAAAAAAAAGTCTAATAATTCTAATATACCTGAAAAAATAAAATTCTTCTATTTTAACAATGCAATGCTTGCCAAAGATAATATAGAGCAATTAAATGTTTTTTTTATAAATTAGAATATTTATACTCTTATAGTCATTGAATTAATGCATTTCTAAAATCCAAAAAGACGTTAAGTCACTTAACATGAATACCTCTTATCAAACTTTTTAAAGAGCTTATTAAGGTAAAGTATTCAATTTTAAATCTTTCAAAAAGTGAATGAAAAAATGAGTGTTTTATAACTAATATCATGATTAAAAAAAATCTTGATTGGAGCAATGTTGATAAAAAACAATAAGTTATAATATTTCGTGTTTGCTTGCTTTTAAATATTTCCAAGAATGAAGATATGATAAGGAACATTCATTTGATCAATAGGCACAAGTTGGAAAAAAAGGCTGATCAACTAGTTTTATTTTGAAATCGTATTATGAAATAAATAAAAAAATCTGGAATCGTGACGTTGGATTTCTTTTTATTGCTAATTACATTTTTTGAGTACTTTATTTTTTATACTCCTCAGAAAACTCTTTTTTTCTCACAATTTTTTTCAATTAAAAATATTTTACAACTATCAAACAACTCAGAAAATCATTATCAATTTTCTTAGACTTCAATTTTTTTCAAAGAATATTAATTCAATTTTATATCATTGATTGATAATTTTATTTGAAATAAACTTATCAATTTTTTTTTTCTTTTTCAAAAAATTAAAATATATTTTTTTTTATATTGAACGTCAATTTAATCTTTATATTTAGGGAATATATTTATTTCCTTATATTTTATATTATATAATAATATTTTAAGTCATCCTGCATTTTTCATACCTAACTATGCTCTCTTTTTAAATTGAAAAATTTTATATCAAAATGTATTTGGAATGAAATACATGCTTATTACTTCATAAAAATAATAAATCAATAGAAAGGAATATTAAATTCTCATTTCTATTTTGAATGATAATTCATTTTTCTCAATCAACTTTTAGAAGAGTATATGCAACTCTCACAAAATATGATCGTTAAAAATAAAATCTTAAACAATTTTATATTAGAAAAAAAAAGGAAATTTCTCAATAAAAAATTCATATTTCTCCATTTATTTTAAGAATATATTTTTGTTATTTTTGAATGTTAAATTTAAAAGAAAAATTTTATAAGGAAACCTTTTCCAGCATATTTTTTTAACATAATTATGATGACCTTTGATATAAACAAAAACTAAGATCGAAAATGTATATAAATCTTATTTTTTACATCTATCCCATGGTATTTATGAGAATATAAAGAAATTAATTATCTCAAAATTTCATGTTTCGTATAAAAACTGAAGGCTCCCTCATGCGAAAATATGAGAGATATGCTTTTATAAGTTGTATAATATAATCAAGAAGCTCATAAGAACCAATATTTTGGTTAAAATAAACAATTTATATATAATAACAATTAGTGTTAACTTTTTTTCATTGTATGTTGTTTTCAGGAGTCTTTTATCTAAATCGCGGGGAAAGAGTTTTTTATTTTCATTGTATATTTTCATTTTATAAATATTTGAGACTTTATTTTAAGAGAAAAATCGCAAAGATTTAATTTTGGGTATTGACATATTCACACATTTTTAATATATTGATTTAATATTACTTGAATTTATGATAAATGCAAATTTGTCTATAATAAAACAATAATAAAAACAATCAAAAGCATATATAAAAAAAGATATTTGAGTTTTATTTTTCACTTTTTGAGGCTCTTCTAGAAAAATCTTTAATTAAAAGTTAATTGTAACAAAAAAGTGGATTAAAACAATCTATAGATTACATCGTTGTAAATATACATAAATAGTTTCTCTGCAGCAATTTCTTTTAAATATTGTGGTTTGCTTGTCGTAAACTTAATTTGTATATTCTCGTCGTAAAAAAATTCATAGAATAATATATTTTATACAGTTTCTGTGTAATAAACAGGAAGAATTTTAATTAAAACCGATTAATTATTAATTTTGCAGTGGTTAAATTCTGTTTTAATATACAGCAGATTATCTTAAAGAGCATGAATTCGTGATGATATACCAAACAAACAAACAAATTAAACATAGAAAGAATAAAATTAAAGAAAGAAAGAATAAATAAGATCTCTCTTTTTTCTTTTATTCAGAATCCTCTGTATCATATGGCAAAGCATAATCAGTTGTATGATTTATATTAAAGACTGCTTGTCCAAAGGACTTCTTCTTGCCATAGGCGAAGTTCTTTGGCTTTTGGATGTCATGAGTAACATCGTTTTCACCATCAGGGATGTCTTTAACAGGGATCTCAACAACACCGATATTGGCTGGTTCTCCGTCGCTGACTGTCTTCCAAATGTTAAAGACCAATACATTTCCTTTTTTGATTCTATTGAGGTAGAATTTCAAGTCAGGAGTTTCACCGTTATCGACCTTATTGCTTTCTGTTGTCTTCTTTTTCTTATTCAAGCCATAGGAAATGAGGTCCATTGTGACGTAGACCTGTCCGTCTTCATCATCGATATCAACAAGATCAGAAAGGGATTTCAAGCTTCCTATGACGTTATCATATCTGCATGGTTTTACTTTAGTATCTCTTTGCTCATCTGGCTTGTGCTGCTTGTGTTGCTGGATTTCTTCTTCTCTTAAGCTAGATAAACTTTGTAATTCTGATGATGAAAGGGAGGTGAAGCTGGTAGAGTAATGTGATGATAAGTCGCTACCCAGTGAGAAGTCATGGCAATCATATGATGAACGTGCCCTTACATGGTCTGTTGGTCTGAGGGTGAAATGAATTACGCAATCGTCTGTTCCTGGAACTTCTTCCTTATATTCTTTAGTTTTGTTCATTTCAAGTTCCTTTAAGAAAATGGCAATGTTATCACCTTTTGATGGCTTGATGGTAAAAACGTCTTTTTGTAAATTGTTGAAAGGAACAACAAGGCTTTGATTCCATTTGAAATTCTTAGATCCCTTGGATGTGGCATATGTCCTGTTGTTAACTTCAAGCTCGCATGTTAATGGTTCATCTTCTTCTGCATAACCATCACAATCGATTAAATAAACGTTTAAATCATACTTGGAATCATCACTAATTGGTGTGTTGTAATCAAGTGGTGTAATAGAGAGTCTCAAATGTCCAACTTTTTGGTTCTTTGTATTGTAAACGTCATCATCAAAAGTAACATCTTTTTGTCCAGCAGAAAAACTTGAGGTTGGGAATTTGACAGATTTAATATATTTCTTCTCGTTCTTTAAGAGAACAACTTTGAGCGTGTCTTTGCTTGCATCAACTGTTTTGATATATAAATCTTCATTCCAAACTGGATTTGTTCCATTTTGAACAGTTGTAATTGGATTAGATGTATCATCAACTTCCATCTTGAGTTGGACACAATAGTCTCCTTCTTCGAGATCACTTGCGTCTATGGCTTTAACTCGGAAGCATAATCCTTCTCCTTTACCTTTCCTTGGAGATTTGAGACCTCCTGACTTCTTTCGTGGCTCGTCTTGTAAAGAAATTTCAAGATAAAGTGTACCAACATCTTGATCTTTATAATGCAATTCTTTTTTGATTTCTTTGGTTTCGCCATATTGGAATGAAAGAAAAGAAATTTTGAGTTGCTTACTAATTGGGAAGCTTTTTAATTTATCTTTTGACTTTACTTCGACATAAATTAATTCAGTTTCAAGATCATCGACTTTGAAAGTGAATGTTTCGTTCCATTCTGGATTTGGATCGTTTTTGACTACATCTGTTTTGTGCTTTTGAAGTTCATCAGAACCAAGCTTAACGGAAACGAATGGACATAGCTTATTTGAGTCTTTTCCTTCGCATTTGAGATCTTCAGCTTTAATAACTTTGACATTAACTTTTACTTTACCATCGACAAAATCTGAGTTCTGACTACGGATTCCTTCGGCTTGAGACATAATAGAAAACACTTAATAAGTGAATAAAACTACTTTTTGATTATATTGAAAAGTTATATACGAATATCTCATATATATTCATAAATTTTTTAATATAAAAATGCTTTGATTATTACTTTTTATTATTGGCATAGGTATATCATTAATATAATATCTATATACCTTATATTTTGCTGATTTATGATTTCTTTAAATACGATCATATCAATTATTTAATAATTTCTAAATATTTTTATCTTAATAATTTTAAATTTTTTTAGTATAATATTTTTTTTTCATATTTTATTTATATTTTTACCCCAACTTTTAAAATTATTTACTTGTAACATCATAATTTTTAAATATAGAATAAAAATAAGCTTTTTTGGAATTGAATAAATTATATTCAATTATCGCTATTTTAAAAAGTTATTTTTTCCTTAATATTTATTTATATAGCTTTTATTTTATAATATTAATATCATTTTTGGCCAAAATACTTATTTATTGAATATTGCTTTTTAATAACTTTTGTGAAAAAGTTTCAATTAAAAAATATCAAATGATTGAAACATTACTAAAATATTATTATTACTACTCATTTAGTGTTGGAAATCGATACAGCATTAATTCAAATAAGTGCAATAATTTGGTTCTAGAGATCAAAAACCGCCAAAATATTTCTATTAGTTTATACCAAATTAAAATCTATTTTTAATTAATATTTTTTATCATTTAGCAAAAAATTTAAATAAAAATTAAATTTTTCAATAATCAACAAAGCTTTCCTTATAAATTATGCCAAAAAAGACTTTATATTATTTGAATAAACTCCGATCAAATTTAACAAAAATGAAATAAAATTTATTTATTAAATTGAATGTCGTAAAAAAATTTATTTTTCATATAAAGATGATTTCAAGAACCCAACATCTAATAAGTAGATATCAAATATTTTGATATCAAATTGTTAATTATGCCTAAAAAAATGTATAAATGATACCAAAATACAATTTATGCAAATTTCCGAAAAAACGAAAAGTATGAGTTTTGCTCTTCATAATCTTTACATCACATTTTTATTAACGTAACTTTTTAACGTAACTTTTTATAAACTCAAAAGTTTTGAAGTAAATCAATTATTTATGTTTATAACAATATTTTTTTGCATAATCTAAAGATAAAAATTATTTTTCATTAACTCTTGCTAATTATGATCAAAAAACTATGTTATCACAGATGATTATATCTGAGAGATATAATTAGAAGCAAAATATCCTAGGGAAAAAGGTTTTGTACATCGGTACTATTATAAAATAATTCAAATACATCGAATAAAAAAATCAAAACGATTTGGGCAATCGTTTTTGTTCCCAGACAAACCTAGTCAAATTTTGTTCCCAAGGTCAATTATTAATTTTAAAAAAAAAAAATGAAGAAAGATTTTATATTTTTCCATAATTTTCCCAGGGTTTCTACTGCCCCAAGTGGGCGTCGAGCGAAGCCTGATCGTAGCGAAGGCGTAGCCGAGACCCCACGGTCGGGGCAAAAACACTGGGAAAAATTTGGAACATAAAATCTTATCTATATTTTTTTTTTATAAGTTCAATTTAATTGACCAGTGGGAACAAAATTTGACTAGGTTTGTCTGGGAACAAAAACGATTGCCCAAACGATTTTGCTAATCATAATAAGTCGAAATAAAATCAGAATTTTATACAGTTGTTCCACTTTTGTAACAGAAGAATCGATAGAATTTTTTTTACGCACTTTTTCGAAAATTTTCATTCAATTTTTTTCTGATCTCAGAAAAAAAATTCGAACTTTTTCGAAAATTTTCATTCAATTTTGAAAGGCTTTTGAAAATCATAAAATTTTAAAACTACAAATATAATAAAATCAAAATATTTTTTCTTTTATCTTTTTATTAATTTAATTATTATTATTTTGTTTCAATTTTTTAAAATAAAAGATTCCTTCTTGTACCAATTGAATTGTCGAAATTTGCTGATTATTTATGAAAAAACTATCAATCCCCTGATTTTATTTTCATCCTTGTAGCGGCTGAAAAATTTGATAGTTTTTATAGCGTATTCAATATCATTTTCATAATGACCAACATAGTTTTCTGCTTCTTGAAGGAAATCAAAGTCCATTATAATGTCATTATATTGGAAATTTAACTGTAATTCGCATTCAGGGAGTTCTGGAAATTGGGAACCAATGCGTAAGCGATGTACACATGGAATATCAATTCTGTAATTAGATGATGCAAGCTTATTGTTGCTGCAGGCGCATTCATTGATTGAGGTTTGATAAAAAGCAATCATATTTTGCATGCAGGCATCGTCGAAGGATTTCATCATTTTAACAGTCTTGTTTTTTAAGTAATAGTAATTGTGAGCAATTCTTTTATTTACATTCATATACTTGTCCATTAAAGAAGTATAAAATCTAAAAATAGACTGGTAAAAAGTATTCCTCCTTGGTGTCCTTTTATTCAAATGGCCGTGAGTTGCCTCAAGCGTATTTGTTGTAGAGGGCATCCGAGCTTGGCAACGCACGGCCAGTGACACTTCATTCCAGCGTTTTGGATTTTGAATGGTAGACTTTTTTTTGGACAAAATCGGCACCTTTTACAATAACCGTTTTTTGTAAAGTCCAAAATCGGCACCTTTTACATCAAATAAACATTCAAAATCAATTTTTTACAAAAATGAAAATAAAAAAAAAATAAAATAATTATATATAAATGTTTATTAAAATAGAATTATGATAATATTTGGATTAGTTTTAATCTATTTTTTATATAATTATGAATAAATGAAAAAAAGAAAACTATCCAAAAGTATTCCTATAGAGTTAAATTGAACAATTCATATGAAAATAATTCATTTGATTACTGCGAGCAAGGTCACACATGTGTGTATTAGTATTTCATTTCAATTTGATATCTGCCAGAAACAAAGACAAATAAAAATAATAGCTACATGACTATTTTCTGGGCTTAATAGACATACTTTTGGCTACAAATCACTAAAAATGAAAAAAATTCTGATATAAAAAATAAGTTTTTTTGCTAATATGATATTCAAATTAATGTACAGTGAATTGAGATTATGATCATGTAGAACACATCATCGATAAAAGTCTGTATTACCTCGAGCTTGCTGTATATATGAATGCTTTAAATTAAAAAAAAATGATTTTCAATAAATAAATGGTCATACGTTTATTGTTTTTTTAACAAATTCTATTGATATATTTTGAATAGATAAATGGCCTGCTGATTTTGTCCTTTTTGGAGTCTACCTTTTGAATACATATTTGGTTGTTTAAAAACACAAGTCCTACTTTTGATAAAGATGCATTTACATTTATAAACTCTTCATTATTTTGAGCACATATTTCTGAAAATTTATTTGAGAATATTTGTGTACAATTAAAAAGGTCAAAATTGCTTTCACATTTTATTAATCTTTCAATTTCGAAACTATAATCCTAGGCTTATGTGTCCAAACGTATTTATATTCAAAAAGTTTGGAATGGATACATAAATGTGTCCACAAATTTTTGAGAACTTGATACTATCCAAAAAATCCAATTTTGGATACTTTGTTTCAATTTTGGACTGCTCTCAAATTTTCAATAGTAAATTTGAATATAATATACCAAATATATATAGAATTTTTTTTAAATATAAAATATGATTTTAAACTTTTTGTATCATTATTTGTTCGCTATTATTTAAAATAGTATTGTAAAAAGCATTTTATTATAAAATAGCTAATCATTATGTATCATTAACTTATTTTCTTAAAAAAGATCAAACTACCCAAAAAAAAAGTATTTGGCTATTTTTTTTCAAAAAATTGAATAAAAACACGATAAAAAAACTCGTTTTTTGTCCATAAAAAAGTGACAACTCTTATCAAAAAGTCAAAAAAGGGCATTCAGTTCACTGGACTCAAAAGCCTAGCTATAATCTTTATTTTTTAAATTGGTTAACAAATGCTTAATACAACATAAATGTTTCATTTTAAATTCATCACAAATCACCAATAAAGCTTTTCCTTGGTCGCTTTCTAAAAATTTATTTGTAAATTCAATGTTTATTTGGTCTTTGACGGTATTCAATAACAAACGGTATAAATTTGCATTTTCAGTATTACCGAATGCAAAAGCAATCGGCAAACTTGTGTTGCTGACACATGCCATTAAAATGATAGTTACAAAGTTATCCATTATGGTCAATGTTGTGTCGAGTATGTAACCTTCTATAGAAAAATCACCATTCTGAAAAAGTGAATTTGAATATGGCAAAATAAAAACACCACCTACTATGTAATATTCATTATTATTTAAAAAATAATTGGGCAATTTTCTTCTACATGTTTTATATTTTAATACGAATTTTAAATAGCCTTTAACTTCTTCTCTTTTTAAATCATCTATAGATTAAATCCTTTTAGAATTAACTACAGAAAAAGTTTTGTGATATTTGTAAATCATTTCTGTACACTTTTTTAAAGGAAGGCCTGCTGGAATTATACGCTTTGAAAAAAAATGAAAAATTTTTGAAAAATCATATTTTGAACTGTAAACCATTGAACATTTATATAACAAAATCTGTGATCCTACACTTATTTCATTAAAATTTTAAAAAAATCTAACGTGATTTTGAAGTTTGACTGTTTTCATCATTTTGTTTTCGGCGCCAATTGAAGAATAGAAAACTTTTTTCTCAGTCTCGAAATGTTCAAAAAGTTAGAAGATAAGTAAACATAAATTGAATCTGAAATTAGAGTATTAATTTTATTATCAAGATTGGCAGAATCACGAAAGTGAAAATATAGTTTTCTTTGATTTTTATCATCGTTTACAATGCTAAAAGGATGACTGTTTGGAATAAAAGTATGCATCTCGTTTAAAAAAATTTGTAAATATGTATAATCCCAGAAGCATTGTCTTTGCGGATAAACTAATACCATTTTTGGGCTTTTTGGATTATTAACTATATAATCTTCTCTATAAAACTGTGTTGTTAGCGCTAAAATCGGTTCGTAGTCCATTGATGATTTAAAATTTTATTTAGACCACGACCACCAAACGATTAAAATTCATTCAAAATAATTGATTTAAAATTTTCGAAATTTTGCGTGTTTTCAAATCTATCGAAAAATCCACTTTCGTAACAGAAAATGTAACCACCAAAATTTTCAAAATTTGTTATCACCTAACTTTTTGATTTTTCATCCACTTTCGTAACAGAATTTTTTAAAAAAAAAAAAATATTGAAAAAAATTGTGTTATAAAAGTGGAAAATTCTGTTACGAAAGTGGATTTTTCTGTTACAAAAGTGGAACAACTGTAAATATGAAGTTCCATTTTACACCATCAAAAGAATGATCAAAGAAATATCAAAGTTTTAATAAATGTAAAAAATTATTTCTGTTTTATATTCATGCTTTTTTTATTTTAATTGATTAAAGTTTCGAAGATAAAAATATTTCTCAAATAAAAAAATTAAAGGGGAATCGAATTTTTGGATAGAATTTTTTTTACGCACTTTTTCGAAAATTTTCATTCAATTTTGAAAGGCTTCTGAAAAAGAACAAAATAAAAATATAGCATATTAAAAACATTCTATCATTATTATTAATATAACAATTATTCTTATTTTCATTTGATTTTCGAAATTTAGCGGGTTTTCAAATCTATCAATTTTTCTACGCCACTTTTTGAAAACTTTTAAACTTTTTGAATACTGTTTTATACATTTTTTATTCAATTTTTGCTAAATAATGCATAAATATTTAGTTCAAATGGCTTCCCGATTCATCCAGCAATTCAAGGAACCTGATTCGGCTTCGCGCAGCCCCGTGGTGATCACTGGTGCGTATATTCCTGAAAAATTATGTAAAAATAAAAAAAAATTATATCAAAAAAAGCTAATAGTTATAATTTTAAGAGAAAATTTAAATTTACGATTTTTTTGGTTAATTTTCTTAACAGAGTAAGTTAAATTTCACCTTAAGATGGCGTTTTTGTACAGTTCATGAGTAGCTACTCATGGATAGAAAAACCATTCAAAAAGTGGCGTAGAAAAAAACGATTGTCCAAAATTAAACGAAAATTACATAACGTTCTTTCAAAAGATCCATAGCATTTCAGTAGATCCAGAGCAGGTCAATCTAGCATAAATTGGCCATAGTTTGATCGTTTTTTTTTACAAAAAAGAAAACCAAATATGATCAGATATATTTTAATATATGATTATTATTATAATAATAATCATTTACTCAATTTAAATATTTTAATATATGATTAATTCCGAAAAGTGAACATACATAAATGTTTTTTGTATTTTGAAATTCAATTAATAATTAATATCATTTAATGACAACTTTTTGATATTAGATCAAAATGTTGTCATTCTTGGGATCTATTAGGTACAATATTTCTTTTGCTTTCTTCATGAAAGTTGATTTGTTCAAGTTTTGAAAAGAAATCTAATTTAAAAATAATAAAAGGCATAAGATTCATTTCAGATATGTAACAACTTGGTTATAGCTGGGTTTGAGATTTGAATATTTGATTTGAGGAAATTGCAAGAAGCTCAAAAAGTGGCGTTTCTTGCAAAAATATATTTTTCTTTCAAGAACATTGTTCTATTTTAAGCAAGTATTCTATAAAAACAAACGATTTAAATAAATATAGTCCTATCAAAAAGTGGCCACGCTCTCTTTTAAGTGGCCACGGCGATTTGACACCTATATTTCATTAAATTCAAAGGGGGGTAAATTGGCATACTCACAATTTAAAAAAATTCAGAAGAATATTTTTTTATTTTTTAATGGCGATCAAGCAAATGTCAGATTATCAAAATCTCATTTAAAATCAAATGGTTTAATATGGCATACTCTCAATTTTCCACTTTTTCTTTAAAAAACTAAAAAATAAACGAATTTTTATTTAATACTGTCAAAAAAATGAATTATCATTCAAATACAAGTGGTGCAAAACGACATTTTTAAAAAAATTATGACCACGGTTAAATAAAAAAAAAAACAATAGAAATTCTATTGATTTTAGGTCAATAAATTTGATCAAAAAAAAAAAAAAAAAAAAAAAAAAGACCATTTTTTAAAATCATTATCACTTTAATTTAAGATCAACAATAGACAACAAACAAATAAGCAGCAACAGCGCTTATACATTCACTTTTATCTTATGCTCTTCGACACTCATGAGATGCTACGAGAATCATAATGATTCACTTGTAAACAACAAACAAACAAACAAACAACTAAACACAAACAAATAAACAAAAACAACACGTATACATTCACTTTTATCTTACGTTCTTCGACACTCATGAGATGCTACGAGAATCATAATGCTTCACTTGTAAACAACAAACAAACAAATAAACAATAATAACACGTATACATTCACTTTTATCTTTCATTTATTCTTTTTCATTTCTTCTTTTTTTTTTTTTTAATATTTTATCTATTAATTTATTGAAATCACCTTTATTAATAAACCTTTTTAATTTTCTTATTCTGCTTTTTACTATTTTTTTGTAAAAAGTCTTATTATTTAATTGAAAAAATTTTTCTAATACATAAGATTATATTTTTTAACTTTTTGAATTAATCTGACACCGTGGCAACTAAATTGAGAGGGTGGCCACTTTTAGACAGGACTATAGAAAAATAATTGAAGGTCAATTTAGAAAAAAAAAAAAAAAAAAAAAAAAAAAAACGAACTTGGCAACATTTTGAAACATCTAGATTAATAATCTTTTTGTATTTGTTCTCATTTTGAACAACTTCTACAATAATTCCAAATGCCCTAAATGAAGACTTGCAACTCATAGGCTAGCATACCTGTACCAGTTATTGGTGCATTTTCATAACCTGTTCAGTTAAACTACTTGATTCTGCTGAAACAATAACTATATTGAGTGGATGTAGTTGTTCAATTCAATGTGGGACATGAAAATGGATGCCAATGTTTTCTTTTTTAAGATCTGATGTTTCTATTCCATTGTGGTGGCCACCAATGCCATCTATTATTAGAACTGCTTTACCACTATATTTAAAAAGATCTCTTAAGTGATGTACATGTGGAATAAACGCGTTATCCATCCAGTAACTGAAACCTGAAGTGTTTATAAAACCAGATTCAGTTTGAACTATATCGATACTATTAAATGACAAAGTGTTATCTAAATCTGAATCTATGTTTGATCTCTAAAAATAATATTATTTTTAGGGAGAGGTGTGGGAATATGAAAAAAAGAGGGCTATATGCAGCTCTTAAGAGACTCCAAAATAAATAGACAATTATGCTATTTATTCCAACAAGATAACACCACTTTCCACAAGACTTCAATGAAATGATAATGAAAAACTTTTGTAGAAGATCTAGAGTTCTCATTGAATGGATAACCCAAATTCATGTTATTGAATAAGCATGAAGCCCCCAATAAGACATATTTTTATATTATTCAAAATTTTTTTTATGAAAAGGTCCATATTTTTTCCCCAAATAAAATTAAAAAAATACAGAAAACATTAAAAGAAATGCTATACATAGTTTAGTTGAATTTATTGACGATAAACATCATGACCTCTGGCATATGAAATGATATACCCATTACTCCCACGAATTTAGTGAGTTTGCGTATTCAATACTATTCAATTTTCAGAAACATAATTATTTTTTGTGATAAATACATTCAAAAAAGAATTGTCATTGAATTTTTTTTTTAATGCCTTTATTTATAACTTCATAAAAAAAATATATATATTTCTGTTATTTTGAATTTTTATTGTATAATTTAAATATTCTATTTAAATTTCTAAAAAAATTATCTAAATATCAAATATTTCGATAAATATTTATTCAATCATTAATTCAAATAATTTATGTAATTTATAAATACAAAAATATCTTGCTATCCTATAAAAATACACTTTTAAAAATGTTTTTATTCTTTTTTTTTTGATAAATTTATTGAATTTTTTTTAATGATTATGATTCATTTCAAGATGTTTTAGGTTAAATTAATTCCATTAAATTTAACTGCTATATTTCTCTTTTTTAAAGAAGTTAATCATATTAATGATAAGTCTATGATCAGAAAATGCATTATTTCTTATTTATAAATAAATAAAGAAATGATATTTTTAAATCAGTACCTAATATTTATCAAATGAGGAAAAATCAAGGATATCTCAAAATCTAATAAACAATCTTATAATCCTGTAAGCTATATTTCCAAAAAAAAAAAAAAAAAAAAGAAAAAGAAAAAGAAAACGATCATTTGCCATCATATATTTCAGAATTTATAAGAATATTTAAAACAGAGTTTTATGTTGATAAAGATATACCAGACGGCGAATAAAAAGGGACTGAAGAAGAAATAAAAAATATTATTATCATATCCTTTATTCAATTATACACTTATTAATTTAATCATTTATTTATTCAATCAATCATTTATTCATCCATTTATTTATTCAATCATTCAATTATTCATTTGCTTATTCATTCTCTTATCCATTTTTCCATTTATTCATTTATTCATTCAGTTATTCCATCATTCGTTTATTCATTCACTTTTTTATTGGTTCATTAATTCTTTCTTTCAATCTTCCATTCAATCATTCAATTATTCACTTATCCATTTTTATATTTATTCATTCACTTATTCGTTTATTCATTCTTTCAATTAATCACTTATCCTTTTTTCATCTATTCATTCTTTCAATTATTCACTTATCATTTTTTTCATCTATTTATTCATTCACTTATTCTTTTATTCATTCAATCTTTCAATCAATCATTCAATTATTCATTTTTACTTTTATTTATTCACTTATTTGTTTAATTATTCATTCAATTTCTTATCAATTTTTTCATTCATTCATCCACTTATTCGTTTATTCAATCTTTCAATCAATCATTCAATAATTCAATTAAAGTTAGACGATAAATCTGTCTAATATGTAAAAGGCAGATTAAAAATGTTATTTTTATTTTGCATAAGTCAAAGCATTATTTGCATATCTGATTAAAATGTTAATTTTTTTTAGACGATGTAATATGAATAAATTAATATTTATGGTTTCATATCACATGTCATACAAAATGTTAATCAATTGGGATTTTATTATCATTATTTTTTTTAAATAATTGTAATCGTCTTCCATTATATGATTTTATAGATATACATTTTTATTTAAAATTTAAAAAAGTGCTTTATTTATCTACTTAAACATATTAATCGTATATCTTTATTCATTTTTACTTTAATTTATTTACTTCTTTGTTTAATTATTTATTCATTCACTTGTCTATTGTTTCATTTATTCTTTCATTCGCTTATTCGTTTGTTCATTCATTCGCTTATTCTTTTATTCATTCATTCACTTATTGGTTTATTCTTTCAATCTTTTATTTATTTACTTATTCATTTGTTCATGTATTCATTCTTTCATTCAATCTTTTATTTATTCACTTTTTCATGAGAGAATATTTTTCTCTTATTTATCCAAACAATCATTCATTCAATCTTTTATTCATTCGCTTATTCATACATTTAGTGAATGAATGAATGAATGAACGAATAAACAAATATGTGAATAAATTAAGAAAAATTAAAAAAAAAAAAGTATTGAATTATTTTTATTCATCTTCTTCTTCAGTGTAATTCCATTCACTATCAGATGTATCATCATCATCATGAAATCCTGAATTAAATAATCTCATCAAATCAGGAATATCAAAAGCTGAATTAATTGCTTCATCACTTATTTTTTCCCAAATTTCAATTGTTTCTTTTGTTATATATTCCCATCTTGTCGAATCAACAGGTGTAGGTGAGATCAGTTCTCGAGCTGCAAGCTGCTTTTTCACGATTCCGAAAAGCCTGCGGTCAAGAGGTTGATATTTACCTGTTCCGCAGGCAGGGACAAATATCAACCTAATTTGCAACTTTTCTGCAAGTTGTCTAACAGACTTTTCCACATGCGACTTATATACGTCTAGAATCAAAGCAAACGGACCATCTGTCATTCTTTTCCTCAACCATTTTAAGTAGACTTTCATCACATCTGATGTCGTATAACCATTTTGTGAATGAGTAATTAATTCTGGAGATGATTGATCGATTTGGTATTTTACTTCACTTCTTTTTGTTTTTCCTTTGGCTACGATAGACAAAGGAAAACGTTTTTTTGGATTCATTGCAACGGTTGCAATGAAGGTAGTTCCTTCTTTTTCGTTCACGTTTTCTTTTAGGCACTTAACAGTCTCTTGCCCTTTTAAGGCAATCATTTGTGGACTTAAGTTATTTGTTTTAATCTGTGTTTCATCCATATTGAGCACACGATCTGGGCCAAATTCATTCACAGCATCTATTATTTCGTTTAAATATATGTCGATATGTGAACCATTAATTACACCTCGTCTTTCATAGTGTGCTTTTCGGAAGACAAGTCCATGCCTTATCATGAACTTATAGCACCAACTTTTGCTACCTTTAAAGTTTTCCAATTTATATTCTTCTATGAGCTTTTGTGGTTCATCTGTTGCAATTGTCAATAACTCATTAATTTTTTCTTCAAAGTTTTCTATATTTAGATTACCATCTTCATCAAATGGTATTATTTTTTCCCTCAAAGATGAGTATATTAAAGCTTTTGTTGCCAATGCTAAAGGACTATAAAAAATTTCTCTGGCCATCAATGAAATGTCATTTAATTGTACTACTTCAGAATTTTCGATTTTGTTTTTAATTTTATTAAATAAATTCTCCTCTTGATCATTTGTTAAAGCTCTATAAAATTTTTTATTTAATTTATAATTTTCAATTTTATTATTCAATTGTCTTAAATTTTCAATAGAAAAAGTTAGAGGATTTTTTTTTTGAAGTGACTGAAATTTATCATGACATGATTTAGAAATTCTTCCAGGTATATAATCTGCAACGATTTCCCAGTCAATTCCACCTTTTTCATTCAAAATTTGACCTGAAGAAACGCCAGTTTTAATTACAGTTAAAAAATGATTTGTTTCAATAGAAGACCATCGCCCTTCTCTTTTTTGAATTCCAGGTTTGACTGTTTTTGCTGGAACTTGTTGATCGCTTAATCTTAATATTGCATTATCAAAACTTTTTTGAAGTTTATCAATTGTATTCAAAAATTTACTTGAAACTTTATTTTCAGCCCTTTTCATTGAAAAATACAATTCGCATTTATTTTGAAACATGCTCAAATCTTCATTTTTTAAATCATTATAGTTCACTTCGAGATTTTTTTTCAATGTTTTATATGAGCATTTCGGATCTCTTGATTTAAGGAGATATGCATCTTCAAAAAATTGGTCTGAATAAATTTCTGCGTTCTCTTGAAAGAAATTATTGATACTTTTGTCGCATATCAAATCGCATAATTTGCGAAGATTTCTTTTCCTTCTCATTTCTGGAGATTCAATGAAAGGATAATAAATGTTAAACGCGGGTTGCGTAAAATTCATCAAATTGTTGGTATTTGGTAGCCATGAATATAAAGATTGACGAAAACTCATTTTAATTGTTCTACCAAATATAAATTGAATTTTTTTTTACACAACTTTACTAGTTTAATGAGGAAATTTAATTACTTTAAATATCAAAAGAAGATTATAAAAATAATTTTACATGAAATATAATCAGATGAAAATGCCTAACTAAAAATATAAAAATAAAAATTGATATTTTCATCAAACTTTTTAATTGAAAATAAAATTTTAGTGTGAAAACTCCATTTTTATTACAATATTACATAATTTTCTACATGTTTTTCTATTTCTGAAATTAGAAAATACAATATTAATATATGCGCAGTTAAAATTAAAAAAATAGATGATGATTAAAGATTAATTTAGATTTGTTTGAATTAAAATGCAAGTAAAATACTATAAATATATATTTAATTGGATGTTAATAAAAGTGTTGAGTAAGAGTTTCAATGCAAAAACAACAAAAATATAATAATTATGATATTACTTAGAATAAGTAGTTAAAAATCAAATTTTGGAATCATTATTCTGTATTAATCACTTAATAATAATTATTAAATACTTTTTTTATGAGAATATACTTGCATCCATTAATATCATAATTTGATTTTTATAATTTGATTTAATATTGATATAATTATGCATTATTTTGAATTATTGAAAGCAATTACATGATATAATGTTGAATTGGCACACATTGGAGTAAATTAAAAACAAATATATAAGATTAAATAAAAAAATCATGAATATAATAAAAAATGATTAGAATGCTTGCTTATATAATTTATGACATGTTAAACTGATCAACACAGTCTAAAAATCAAAGAAACATTAAAAAAAAAGATATTTTGTAGAGAATAAAAAAAGCTTTAACAAGACTAACGATAATCATGTTTATTTGTAAAAATAAAAAAAGAAGGCTCGAAAAGAAAACAGAAAAAATGAGAAATGAGCCTGCTGATAAGTAATCAATTATTAGATTTTGGAAAAGAAAAAAAATAAAATCATTTGAAACCTCAATATTCTGATAAATCATACTAGATACTACTAATTTCTGTAAGAATGTTACCCGAAATTTTGAATACATTTCATGTAATTTAAATATTATCATCGATCAAAATTTGAGATTTTTTTTTGTTTGCACCATCAAGTTGTCAAGATATCATATATAAACATTTTATAAGGAATGATAGCATTTGCTAAAAAGAACATCTAAAAAATTGGAAATATTTACTCTAAAAAACAATTATAAACGTACAAAAAAAAAATAATTCAAAAAATTGAATTAGAAAAAAAGAATTGTCGAAAAATAAAAAAAATTGAATAAAAAAATTATAAAATAAAAAAAATAAAATTATTTTTTCTGAGAATAAACCATTGAATACGCAAACTCACTAAATTCGTGGGAGTAATGGGTAATCAAAGTATGATGAGACAAAAAGACTATCCGTAGAACAAATAATTAACGAATGTTGAAAATACGGAAATATTCGGGGATCAATCAAAGATCTAGCCCTATATAGGTGAATAAAATACGCGTTAGAACTGCTTAATGGGTGTTATAGAAGTAAAATATAATAAAAATCTCAAACATAGAGTAAAAAAAAAAAAAAAAAAAAAAAGAAAAGGCATTAACTTCAAACGAAAAAGCAGAAATGATAAAAAGAATGATATCCATGCCAAAATTACAGCCATTATTGTGCTTCTCCTGATGTTTGAAATGCTTGTCATATCTTTATTTGCTATGTTTTCTTTTATTAGTTTAAAAATAATTTTCGCTGCAAGCCTTTTCAAAGAATGAGTCAAAAATCTGGGTGATGCGAGTAGAGTGAGTCCACAATATTATAACATTAATTGAATTGCATTTTAATAAGTATAATGCTAGTGAACATTCTTTGCTTCCATGTCCATCCATTACCATGAGAGATTTTTTGTTTCTTAGAGATTTATATAATTATTTTTAGTAGTGTATAGGTGGCGCGTACGCCTACTAGATACGAAATTCGTCGAAAACGGCCCTTAAATGGGTAGTTACGAGCATGGAAACGCGTTTTTCGAAAGTCCCAAAAAGAGCCCCAAATGGGCCTTAAATGACCCGTTTTCAGCATTCCGACGAGTTATGCCTATCGTGAATTCCTCGCGTGACATGTCCATCATGTATTTCTCGTGTGAATCGCACACTCGGAGAGTCTAGTTACGGTGCTCGAAATGAAGGCCTACTAGATACGAAATTCGTCGAAAATGGCCCTAAAATGGGTAGTTACGGTGCTCGTGAGAGATCCTCGTTTGTGACCATCCCGTGACGATTTTCGTGGTGGTTATGTCCGGTAAAGAGTCTCGTGTGGGGTGAAATGGACGCCTACTAAATATTGTTTATACCTCATGAGTGATAAATAGTGGGGTGAGTGAGTGTGGGGTGTTCGTGGATGGGTGATCTCGTGAGGGACCTACCAACTTTTTAGTCGAAATCAAATGACCTCGAAGGGTAAAACCGGAATGAAAGAACTGATGGACATTGTCCTTGGGTTGAAACAAGACGTGAAGCGCATGAACAACCTCATCTCTCTACAAGGTGCTCAAAGTTTGGTCGAGAAGCACAATCATTCGAATCCGAATAGTCGATGGGCCCTCAAGAAGCTCGATGTTAATGGACCTGCCGTTCTGAATAACACGCCTGATGTCAACAACGATGGTGTCCCTAATGTAATCATCGTCGACAAGAACAACAACCCAGTCTACGCGAACGGATACACAACAGTCCAATCCGACTGGCCAAACACTTTGGCATACCATTCAACATATCCCGACAAAGCATCTCGTGCTGAATATAAGCGACGACATGACGGCAAAGCCATCACGAAACGTGGCTTCATCAATGACACATTGGGTGTCATCTACTTTGACTACAATCGTGCACAACATCCTGAGCAAATCCATCAAGTAGGTACCGTCATCGGAACTAACGTTTCTCAGACTCCTCAATGGTACCAGAACGTATTGGAGAACCCCAAGAGCGGCTATCGAATGAAGAAGCCTCGTAAACAATCCGCTTACGAGATGTTCAACAAGTACGTCTTCACTGATGCCTTCAATGCTGCTATCGCTCAGATCGAAGATGCCCATCGCACCACCATTCCTGGGCAACATAAGATGGTCCTCCATTCGAAGTTATGCGGTAGTTACTGGAAGTCTCAGATCAAAGCCGCATTGAATCTCCCAGACGAATTCGACAAGATCAAGCGTAAGAAGAACTCACAACCCATCATCGAAAACCAAGTCTATGCATGCATGATCGCTCACAAAGACAACAGTAACACTCACGCATACGATGTACTGTATTATCGTCTCATTAGGGATATATGCCAAGTCTTGAACCTTGAATTAACTCCCGCTCTACAACCACCTGCCAACTACCCTGACCTAAATAGTCTTGGATCAGGACGGGTATCTTGTTGACGTTCTTGTAGTTGGTGGCCCGGATCTCACGTTCTTCGTAGGTGTAGTCGGTGATGTCATCGATATTGGTTCGTGGTGTTTCGAAGATCCCGGTGAGGTCGAACATGATCTTGAATGGCTTACGTTCCCTCTTGTAGACGGTGTTCTCAAGGAAGTCGAAGATGCCTTCGAGACGGTGGATCTCGTTGAGGTAGTAACCAACAATGGGTTTCTTGTCGTGAGTCTTGTTGACGATCTGTGTTTCATGATACTTCTTCTTCTCGAATGCTGCTCTGGCTTTCTCTTCATCGTTGGGTTCGTTGATGGTGAGGTATTCGGGATTTGATGACGTGAACTCGTGACCGAACTTGTCGAAGTAGTTGATCAGTTCTTCGTTTTCTTTCTCGAATAGCTTTGCTGAGTATGGCTTGAGAGGAATCATCTCTTTAGGTGGAAGTGTACGAAGGAGAAACGGTTCGGTCATCAGCTTATCCAACATCGCTTTGTATGCTGCTTTGGATGTCTTGATTTGGGTTCTCTTTTTGTTGAGCCGTTCACGAAAGCGATTCTTCAGGGATTCGTGCTTGTTGAATTCGAAGGGGTTACTCAAAGGATCTGGTCGTGGATACAATTGCTTGAAGAACTCATCATCGGCTTTCTTCTGCTCAAATCGTTTGCGTTCGACTCCGAGTCGTTCATTGAAGCGATTCTTCAGGGATTAGTGCTTGAGGACTTCGAAGGGGTTACTCAAAGGATCTGGTGGTAAATGATGACGTAATTGATTGAGGAATCCGACATCGGTATCGATGTACCTGGTTAGAGGTCGTGGATGCTTGGGTGGCTGAGGGACCACTAACTGCTTCCCAGCTTGATATCCCTTCGCGAAGTTGTAGAAGGACATGAATTTGGTGTCATCGTTGTCGTAACCAAGTTCAAGGGCTCTATCGACGATGATACCAACTAACTCATCCACGAAACGGGACTTGTTTTGGTTGAATATCTCTTTGGTGACAATCCCTTTGATACCAAGTCTATGCTTGACTGTGTTGTATGATTCGCGGATGTCATCGTTGCTGATGCCCAGCATACGAGCTAATCGTCTCATATGGTTGTAGTCGACTACGTTTGAATCATCGATTTCGACGGATTGGTCGTAGTTCATTTCTTTCATGGTTGATAAAAAAGCTACTCCATGATGGGCATATCCCCAGTTGGTAGGTCCCTCACGAGATCACCCCTCATGAGATCACCCATCCACGAACACCCCACACTCACTCACCCCACTATTTATCACTCATGAGGTATAAACAATATCTAGTAGGCGTCCATTTCACCCCACACGAGACTCTTTAACGGACATAACCACCACGAAAATCGTCACGGGATGGTCACAAACGAGGATCTCTCACGAGCACCGTAACTACCCATTTTAGGGCCATTTTCGACGAATTTCGTATCTAGTAGGCCTCCATTTCGAGCACCGTAACTAGACTCTCCGAGTGTGCGATTCACACGAGAAATACATGATGGACATGTCACGCGAGGAATTCACGATAGGCATAACTCGTCGGAATGCTGAAAACGGGTCATTTAAGGCCCATTTGGGGCTCTTTTTAGAACTTTCGAAAAACGCGTTTCCATGCTCGTAACTACCCATTTAAGGGCCGTTTTCGACGAATTTCGTATCTAGTAGGCGTACGCGCCACCTATACACTACTTTTTTATACAAAGATAACCAATTCATTACACATATCACACACACAAGAAATATATCCCGAGTCATTCATTCTGACTTACTGTATTCAAATCATGCTTGTCCGTTATTATTAAATTCATTTCACGCAACTAGTAATGATTGTTTTGAATTTGATAATACTATAAATAATAGAAGTGCTGTGCCGCTGCTATATGTGTGGAATATCAATATTTTACATAAACATGTTACACCTGCCATTGTAATGACTTTTTCTCTTATCAAAGAGCTCATCATTGTCTAATCTGCTCCAATTAGTAATGAAGAAGGACATTCTTTGAAGACTTCATGTTCCTCAGAAGCAGCATCAAACCTTTCTTCAGAAATATTGGTTGGAAGTTCGAAGCTAAAACCGAACTATTTTGCTGTGTCTTAAACCCACTGCCTAAATGGTTTATTTTTGTAATTCAAAAATTTGAATTAGTTTACGCTACGATTCAATTTTTAGCTACTCGAAGTGAATTACAAAATAAAAATAGTAAAAATAAAATGGGAATAAATTCTAACACTAATTCTTTCATTAATTCCAAAATTAAAACTAACATTCAAATCATGCATAAATTATTCATTCGTTTTGCCATTTAATTCTGAAATGGGGATTTAGGGGTGAAAGCCCAGAATCACCATTTCTATATACTACTATTTATCCAGTATTTAATAATTAAAATGCAAAAATATACTTTATTTTTCAAAATCAAGCAAAATCTTTTATTTTATATATCATAATAATATGTTTTATTTTTAAAAATACATAAAGTACGAAAAAGCATGAGTAGCTCACCTATTTTTGAATTACAATTAATAGATGGGTTTGCATTTATTACAAATTACAACTGTCAAAGTTTGATAAAACTGGAAAAAGAATTATTCATATGTAATATATTTTGAACTATTTGAATATTATCAATGGAATTATAACTCGTTTTCAACAATTCGCATGTTTGGCGTGTTTAATGGTGGACTGCTGCCTATAAAAACGACGCTGATACAGAATGCAGCACCGCCAGTGATCGTAGTTTCCCTTGGTGAATGAACTATTCCGAATGTGTCACTGCTGAGGAGGAGCTGGCAACTGTAGTTAGAACCGCAAGCAAGGATTTTATCTTCTCGTGTCTTAAAAAGTGAATGACCATGTCCTGCGTAGGCGGCCCTGATTTCGTATCCTACGAGTGATGAAATCTCTGTGAATGACGAAACTGATTCTGTTCTTTCGCCAAGGCCGAGTTCGCCCCATTTATTTGATCCACGTCCAAAGACGCGACCTTCTGTGCCTGACACACAGACGATTTCGTGACGTGAAAGTTCAGATGCAATAGAAAAGTAGAGGATGCAGCTTTCTCTTTTGATCCATGAAGTGAAGACTCGACCTTTTGAGCTCAGAACGACGACTGAGTCATTGCTGCAGGCAACACGATGCTTTCTCACCGTCTGGAAGAGAGGCCGCTTCGATTAGCGAATGAGGTGATTTTATGACTAAATAACGGATGATGAAGATGACTTCACCTTCACTGCCGATAGCTGCTGAATGATAATAACAGCCATAAAGTGACACTGGATGATGATTACCGATGCCAAGAAAAGTTGGGTCGCCTTCGTTTATGTCATCATCGCAGAGAACGAGCTGCCTCTCATCACAGCAGCTTTTTGAAAACATGTAAAGTGCGCCATACCAATAACAAACGGCCGAAGCAGCAGCGAGCTGACCTCTGTCGTCTTTGATACAAAAATCAGTGAAATCTTCAATGATCGTTTTCTGAAGAGCGGAGCTGACTCTGCCATCAAAGTTGCTGCAAACTCCCTTCAGTGAACCGTCACTCGTGACCAGCACTGCGTGTTTACCATAAGCTGAGCAAGATAGAAGTAGAGAAGTATCGAGTGACACCTTCACTGGAGGGGAAATGATTGGATGACCACTTTTAGTTTTATTGTTATGTTTTTCACCAAGTATATTGTATTCATCATCTCCACCAACGATGATGCTTTCCACACCGCACTCTCTTTTCTTCTGATTAAGTTCGGTATTTCTTTGTTTTTTTTGAATTTTTTACTTGATGGTGTATTGAACTAACAATCCCTTTTCTATTTTTCTTATCTTCTTGCAATTTCACAATGATATTTGCCAATTTTTTATTTTCAATTTTTAATTGTTCAATTTCATCTTCAAAATCTTCATTTGCATCACTTTGACGTTTGTCTTTAGATTTCAAACTCGTTTTTTTCAGATTTCAATTATTTAATTGCATCACTTTAAAATTTTAAAATCGTTATTTCTTCTTTGAGTTTCTTTATTTCTGCGTCCTTCTTTGTGTGATTTTACTCAGCAACTTTTCTGTCAAATCAGTTACCTCTGTTATGTCTTCAACGTAGAGATTTAAACCTCTGTTATGTTATGAATGAATAACAATGTCATATTTGGACACTTGTGACTTCATAACCATCTTTTGATGAAATAAAAAGTAAATAGTTAAAATATCATTAATATTTGGCTCTACAACTTCATAATCGTAAAATGTCTTCACAGTGATTACTTTTTCTTCTTTTGGAACTTGTTGATGAATATATTTAAGAAGGATAATCACAGGATTCTGAAAATAGTAATATTTATTACAAAAATTACTGATTAAACTATCATGATAAGAAAATCCTATCTTCAATACTCTTTTTCGATTCAGAAATTGGTAATCTTTGTTCAAATACTCTTTTTGTAGTTCCATACTGGAAATAATTTCATCGAATCAGTCATTAGATGAAGTTGAATATTACAATATATGCTAATTTGAAGAGTATTCTGATTCAACCAAAAGATTATGATCATATTATGCATTAATTTATATAAAAAAAGCATGATTATAATTAAAAAAGTTTTATTTATTTAAAATTTAAGTAATTAATGATTCGATATTGATTGTGCGCATCTATTTTATTTCTTCTGTTACTGCTTTGTTTGCTTTGATTGGTCCTTTAGATAGAAGGTCAACAATTTCTTGGTGATTGTTATTTCTTGCATAGTCAATGGCAGCTTTGTAAATATATTATTTAAAAATATCATAAATCACTTAGTTTTTTCAATATCATGCAAAAAAGTAGGATTAAATATCATGAAATTTTATGATTCAGAATGCTTTTAATGTTAATATCAATATCTTTTTGTCTTAATAATAATTCAACAATTTCTTTATAACCTTCATATGCAGCCCAAATCAACACTGTAACATTAAATATTTGAGTTAAATTCCATAAATCATTTAAAATTTCAATTGTATGAAAAAGATTAGATATGAATATCATAAATGCTTTTGATTTAAAATATCTTTGATATTGACATCAATATCTTTTTGCTTTAATAACATTTCAACAATTTTTGTATGATCTCTCCATGCAGCCCAAATCAGCGCTGTATCATTAAAGGCTTCAATTAAATCCCATAAATCATTATAAATTTCAATATCATGAAAAAAAGTTAGATTATAATTTTATAAATGTTTTTGATTCAAAATATCTTTCATGTTGACATCAATTCCATTTTGCTTTAATAATATTTCAACAATATCTGCATAATCATTTTTTATAGCAACAATAAGCGCTGTCTCATTAAATGTTCGAATTGAATTCCATAAATCATTTAAAATTTCAATCATATAAAAAAGATTAAATTTGAATATCATAAATGCTTTTGATTTAAAATGTCATTGATATTGACATCAATATCTTTGTGCCTTAATAACATTTCAACGATTTCTTTTTGACCATTAGATACAGCCCAAATCAACGCTGTGACATTAAATGTTCGAATTGAATTCCATAAATCATTTAAAATTTCAATCATATGAAAAAGATTAGATATGAATGCCATAAATGCTTTTGATTTAAAATGTCTTTGATATTGACATCAATATCTTTTTGCTTTAATAACATTTCAACAATTTTGTTATGACCTCTCCATGCAGCAAAAATCAACGCTGTATCATTAAAGGCTTCAATTAAATCCCATAAATTATTATTAATTCCAATATCATGAAAAAAAGTTAGATTATAATTTTATAAATGTTTTTGATTCAAAATATCTTTCATGTTGACATCAATTCCATTTTGCTTTAATAATATTTCAACAATATCTGTTTTTTCATCTTTTGCAGCAATAATCAACGCTGTATCATTAAATGTTCGAATTGAATTCCATAAATCATTTAAAATTTCAATCGTATGAAAAAGATTAGATTTGAATTTCATAAATGCTTTTGATTTAAAATGTCTTTGATATTGACATCAATATCTTTGTACCTTAATAATATTTCAACAATATCTGCATGACCATTTTTTACAGCAAATAATAAAGCTGTATCATTAAATACACAAATTGAATTCCATAAACCATTATAAAGATCAATAAAATGAATAAAGTTAGATTTAAATGTTATAAATGCTTTTGATTTAAAAATGTTTATCATGCTGATATTAATATCTTTTTGTTTTAATAACAATTCAAAGATTTCTTTATAACATTTCTTTGCAGCGTACATTAATGCTGTATCATTAAATGTTCAAGTTAAATTCCATAAATCAATATAAATTTCAATCAAATGAAAAAAGTTAGATCTTAATTCGATCAATACTTTTGGTTTAAAATGTCTTTAAAGTTGATATCAATTCCTTCTTGCTCTAATAATATTTCAACAATTTCTCTATATCCATTCATTGTAGAGAAGATTAACGCCGTATGATTAAATTTACGAGTAAAATACCATAAATCATCATAAATTTCAATGATATGAAAAAAAAGTTAGATATGAATATCATGAATGTTTTTGATTTAAAATGTCATTTAAATGATTGATATTTTAACTGCTTCATTTATATCAATATTTCCTTCTGACAAATAATGTTCAACAAGTTCGTAATATCCATATTGGCACAAATAAAGAAACATGTCTTTTTGTTTCATGTCTGTTGGGAAAAAACAATAGTTGTAATATTCTACTACACACTGTTCATAATATATCTTTTCATTGCTATCTTGTTGATCTTCTTCTTTCATTAAATAGTCAATGATGTATTTTGCAACATCGTTGTGATGACATTTAATCGACTCTACAAGAATATCTACATAACTACACTCTGGCGGTGAAACATCATTGTCTTCAAGATATTTGATCAGTTCTGCATTCCTACTGTGAATCGCATAGGCCCACATCTCTGATGTCAGTTCAACTTCTCCATTAATTCGAATGTATTTGATGATCTCAATTGAGCCATAAAATGATGCATATTCAATCAGTTGAACATCATCGCAACCCAAAAGTGGATTTGTTTCAAATATTGATTTTTCAATAAAAGTATCAAGTAAAATGTTGTTTCGGTTGACATAAACTCCAAAATCTTTCACTCGATTGCTTCGAATCAGCTCACATAAATAGTTGTCATTTTCCCCTTCTTTCCTTTTATCATAGAATTCTTCTGGAACTTCTTTCCTAATTTTTTCAAGGAATTCTTCATCTCTTAAATTAGAATTCTTACATCGATGTTTTTGAATGAATTCGTCGGTTAGAAACGGTTTGATTTCTGGACCAAAATACTCACAATCTTCACATTTATAATCATCACCCGTGATTTGTAAAACAATGTATTCATCAATTATCACTATTTTTTCTTCAATGAGAAATAGAAGGATTCTTTTGTTGTATTTAAAAAGTTCGAAAATTTCTGAATTTGAAAAAAATTTTTGGATATCTTTTTTGAAATTTTCCAAAATTCGCTCAATCTTAGAAATGAAATTCGGAACACGCTGATGATTACTTCCGATTTCATTTATTAGCTGTAATATTGATTTGATCTTATATTTATCTTCTGCCATATGATATTCATTGATGACTCTTAAAAAAATTTCATAATTTTCTTCGGCGTTTGATTCATCTTCAAGAAACTCAAGAAGAGCACTTTGAATCTTTTTCATTCTGTCTCTTATTTCTTCAATACTCATTGAACAAAATATTTTATTTTTTTCTTATCAAATTATTTGAGAGATCTCATTGAATTTTTTATAAAAAATAAATAGCACAAAGTTTTGACCGAAAAACTGGAATACTTGAAGTAAATAATTTATCAAATAATTCAATTTTGAACTAGTACTGGAATGCTTTGATAAAATAATCTTTTTCTTCAATTTGTTCTCTATCTATATATCTGATAAAAATAAGAAAATTCCAGTATGATTAGATTTACACAAAAGTTTAACAATTTTTACTAGTAATAGAATAGAAATTTCTTTAAAAATAAATAGATAATTATAAAAATAAACAAATATATATAATAAAAATAGTTCAATAAATTTTAAACATTTTATTAGCTTGATGAAAAAATGCATGTGCTATAAAAAAGAAAATAATTAAAAACATTGAAATATTTATTCCATATTCAGTTGCTTTTAAATACTTATAATATAGCAATATCACAAATAAAACAATAAAAAAAATCATTTCTTTTTATTTTGAACGGGAGACTGTTGAATTGCATTTGCTAATTCAGGAATATTCTCTGAAGCAGAATAATGGATTGCATCCATTTTAGCATTTAAATACTTGAATTTATTTATTCCTGATGATTCTGGTTTCTCATTATTCTTTTGATCAATTTCAAACATATTTTTTTTGGGCAACTTTTCGTATTGCGAAGAAGAACTGTCAGAGGTGCTTTTTAGATATAAGCTTTCTAGACTATTGCTCGATGAATCAGATTGCTTTTTGGCTATTTGACGATATGGATTTTTAATTTTTGGGATATGCGTATCTGAATTGCATCTTTTTAAATGTGTCACTTTTTTAGCCAATTCAATATGTTGTTGTTTTTGATGAACAGATGAATTCCTTCTTTTGTTGGCCAAAGTTGATGAATTATTTCCCGAATATTTCCCAAGTTTACAGAGAAATGCAATCGAGCTGCTTTCAGAATTTTCATCATCAAGATGAATATTGTGAGAGAAGATTTGCTCTTTTGATTTATCTTCATTTTTACAAAGCTTTGATATATCTTGAGTTGAGCTGCATCTAACAACAACAGCTTTGTTATTGTTCTTATTATTATTTTTACTTATATTATTCATCGAACTTTTTGAGAGATCTTCATTGAAAAAGTTGCTTGTTGATTTACTATATGATTCTTTCACAAAATCTATATTCTTTTTAACTCTAACTGTATTATATTCTGAAAAATAATCTGCAAATCCTTGGAAAAGAATATTGACTTTAATATTGTATGGATCATGCGATTTCATTCCATAATGTTTCATTGTTAAATAGCGTGCTTGATGACAATTATTAGTAAAAACATCATATTGCTTTTTGCATGCATAAGATGCCATTTTTAACGCAAAATCACGAATTGTGATACTTTTGTTTGGTTTCTGCATTGGTGATACATAATGGAAAATAAATCCTCTGTATTCAAAATATGGACCAATTTCACTTTCTTTGTCTTGAAATCCACCAATTGCGTTTATATGAACCATATTAGTCGAAGAATATTCAACAAGCACATGTTCTTTTTTTGTTTTACATAAAACAGCTGAATGTGATAAAATTTTTCCATATTTCCAAAAGGTAGATGGAACATCCAAAGGACGAAGGACAGCTGCACATTCAATTAATTTTCTATTCATAACTTCAGAGCCAATACAGCATCGAAGGCCATTTTTAGGAGCATTTGAATAAATTTTAGTCATTTTCACAAGAATGATTTATAAAAAACTAAAATATGAATCAAAAAAAATGCGGAAATTCGAAAATCAGGAAATTGACAGTAGTTTATTTTATTCAATTAAATGTTCAGAATTTTTTGAAATAAAATTGATACAAATTTATTTTATTCAGTATAAAATTCATAATTTTTTGAAATTAAATTGATACAAATTTATTCAAGATATCTAACAATCTTTGTTTTTAGTTCTCAAATTTCAATTACTAATTTTCAAATTTTTTATTTTGGTTTATGTTCTTATTTGCAATATGGAGCAATTTTATTTTTGAAAAAATGAAAAATATTAAATGTTCGTATTGTATTGTGAAAAAGTAGTCATCCTTTTGAAAATCAAGTCAACATTTTCTCTTATTCCTTTAAAAAAACAAGAGAAAATGAAGACTTACCACTCACAATAACTTCTTAACATTATAGAGATATTCTAATTTTATTGTAACTGAATTATAAAAAAAATAGTGAATAAGGCCATTTTATGAAAAGACTTTGCATAAAGTATATTAATTAATTCACTTTATTTCATTAATTATATTTTGCAACTAAAAGATAAATTATTTTACAATGATTTTTTACTCTAGAATAGTCAGATATGAATGAGAATAATTACATATATGGGAAATATTTATAAATTTGAATTATTATTTTGTTATTATTCATTGTATATCTAAAATAAGCATTTAATTTTGTTTAATACTTCTTTAAAATGTCTTTAATATGATATCATAAGCTGATGTTCCGAATTTTATATTTAAATGATTTAAGGAATTTAACTCAATCTAATTCATTGTTCGAGAAAAGCGATAAAATTTTTATAAAATTTTTAAAAATTTCACTTACAATTCTAAACTTTTTGAGGGCACTCAACTTCCTAGATTTGAGAGAAAAGTTCAAAAAGTGGGCCATTTGAGAGATTTATAAATTTTATTTTTTCAAAGATATTTTTTTGAAAAAGTTTTAAAATTTATAAAATGTATTGAATTATCTAACTGATTTATATCAAAAATTCACCTTTTATCAATGAATATGGTAAAATTTTGGTATATAAAAATTTATTTATTTATTTAATGAGCCGGGACTTTTCACAGGCTCCTCAAATAAATAATGACACATATTGTACGCATCCCCAACATTTTCCCGATAAAGGCGGTGAGAATGATGAACTCCAACTACTTCAATTAATCAAATCCTATTTTAATGATAAAGATTCTTTTGAAAAACAGCTAAACTTTCATTTGAAAAATCTATCCTTTCATGATCTCCATAATTTAGTTAGATTAATTTGGGGAGATTATGATTTTACTAATTATATTGAATATTTATCAGAATTAATCGACTTATCTATTGAGAGCTTTGATAACTATGACCAATTGAAAGATTTATTTATTAACATGCTCAAAACCAATCCAACAAACTCCAATCTTGGTTTTGAAAGAATTTTTATAGATCGTGTTGAAAAGTGCAAAATTGAATTGATTCAGGCCAACGAAATTAGCTGGCCATTTATCGATTGGATTTTTAATGACCCAGCGATTGATGATCCAAGAATCTGCTGGTTTGAAAAATTGAGAGATTTGATAAAAAAAGTGAATGAAATTGAATTGGCCTTTGATGCGATTCCCATTGACTTAATTGAGGGGCAATTTGATATTTTCACATCACAATTCAAGAAAATGTTTAAAGTGCCGTGCCAAGTTGATTACGGTGCTTTACTTAAGTCAATCTTTTACATTTTCACTGTAACCGAGACAATTTGTGATAATGAGGATTATTACGACGATTATCATTACGTTCAGTCTGTCTCCGATCTTCGTGACTCGATCTGGAAGAAGATTAAGAGAGATAAAGAACTTAAAGACGCTGACATAGACGATATTATTGATAAAGTCCAAGCTGGATACGATTATTGCCGTAAAAACAGTCATTGACCTCTTGAAAAGATCAACTGCCATTTCTGTATTTTCCCATGCATTTTACTACCTTCATCTTTTAAAATAAAATAATAATAATAAAAGATATTAGTGGGTTTGTGTTACTTGTTAAGCTATTTTAATTTTTTTGTCAAAAGTGATAGAAATTTGCAATATGCGTTTTTTTTTTTTTTTTTTTTTTTTTTTTTTTTTTTTTTTTTTGTGAGGCCAACATACCAAAAAAGTAAGTCGTACGCAACAATATGGATAGATAGTTAAATTTATATTTAAAACGATTTGTTTTCAATAGCATTTAATGAACTTATATAAACATGATTCTAATTAGTTGTCAAGACGGAATATATTTTTACGTCTTTTGTTTTAAAATGATTGAAGTATTGATTATTTCTCAATAGATTTCATAGGGCTTTTATTTTATTTTATTTGTGTTAACCAACTCTTTATTGAAATTAAGAAGAAAATTGGGCCCAGTTAATTTCAAATGCATTCAATTAGGAAACCATTTAAAGAAAAAAAGATACAATAAGTAACAATAAAAATATTTTTATGTTAACGTAAGAAATATAAAGATAAATAATTTATTGAAAACAACTTTATACAGTTAACGAAAAAAAATTATCAAACTTAACAAAATAAATTAGACAAAATAACGTTTCATTATAAATAAATTTGAAATGGAATATACACTTGATTTTAAAGAAGAAAATGGTATATATATACTCGGACAATATGAAGTTAAAGTAATAGAAGAGAAGGGAATTGTATTAAAGCATAATTTTTTTTTCTCAGAAGAAGAAATTGAAAATCATTTTTTGCGTAATCAACGGGCGTTTAATTCTGTTGGAAAATTGGTTAATGAACCTTTGAAAATAGTAGATGATACAATTTACTACAAATATTTTGATGGTTTTGATTTACTTCCTTCAATTAATAGGAAAGTTCATCGAGCAAAAAAGTGCATAAACGGAACTATCAAAGATGGAAAAGAAGTTGCAATAAACATACTAAATGGTTATGCTCGTTTAATCAATGAAGCCAAATTTCTTATTACTGATATTTGTAATGGGAATAACATTATGGTTTCAAAGAATACAAATGATATTTGCTTTATTGACCTTGATACCGTCATTGATGTTAATTTATTTACAGAAAAGGAGGAAAATAGCAAGATTTTGTTAATTACAATGAATTATCTTTGGTCAATTATCATTTCTCTTTTTACTTCTACACAAATAACAAATGATGATCGCACTTATTACCATAAACTTCGCGGATCTGCTGGTATTAATTTTATTTTGTTCAATGATGAAAAAAAAACTGTTTTCAATGAATTTTTTAAAAAATTCATTGAAATTCATCAAGATAGGAATTTAGACATAAAAGACATGAATACTTTTGTCGATGAATTAAAAGAAAATGTTTTAAATGTGTGGGAATGGAATGATTAAGCAAATCACAAGAAACAAATCTTGATAATTATCGACATCAATCAAAATCTTCTTTATAACTTTTATTAAAATATATATAATAAAATATTGATTAAATTATTTTTATTGAGATATTTAATTATAATTTTTAAAAAAAATGGTTAACATTTTGCAGAAATTATTAACCATTTTTATATAACGTATATTTTATAAATGGAATTTACTCAATATATTGATAAGTGGTGTAACTTTTATACAAATATTCTATCTTTTATAGATAGCAATAATGACTATCAAGATCTATTAAGTTTTATTAAAAACTGGAAAAAAGAAAATATGAATATTTACGATTTAAATATAATATTACTTTTAATATCAAAATTATCAAACAATCATCATCGCTCACCAAACTTTTTCAATAAGTTAGAACAAATTATTCTAATATTCAAAGATGAAATCAGCCAAAATTTTTCGAATTCAAACATTTTTACCATTTTCAAGAAAAACAAGCGAATTCTTTATTTTTTAATTAATGAAAGACTTCTTGTGATTGATGAGAAAATTGCAAACGTAATAACAAAAGAAAATTATTATGTTCAGGCCAAATATCCGAACTATTTCCTATCTGAAATCAAACCGTTTTTACAAAAGAAAGCATTGAAAAAGTTGGAGCAATTTAACAAAAGTGCATTGACAAATTTACAAAATAATGAAGATTCAAATGATTTTGAAACATTGCAAAAAAATGGTGAAAATGAGAATTTAATCTGTCAATTAATTCGAAATGATTCAATTAACGAATTCATTGAATATATAAATCAGAAAAATTTCTCGATTTCAATGATAATAAAACCGTCAATTTTTGAAACAAATCCTTTATTGATCAAGAAAAATCCAACTTTAATTGAATATGCTGCTTTTTTTGGATCAGTTCAAATTTTCAAATATTTGTTTCTCAATGGTTCCGATTTGAATTCTTCTTTGTGGTTGTTCGTTATTCATGGCAGAAACGCAGAATTAATTCATTTTTTAGAAGAAAATAAAATCGAACCAAAAAACAAAGATTATCAAGAATTTATTTATGAAGCCATAAAATGCCATCACAATGAATTAGCCACTTATATTTGTGATAATCTTTTCAGTCAACCTGAATGTGAAGATTGCATTGATCCTTTTGTTAAAAGCTTCAAATATATTGATTTTGAGTTGTTTCCAAATAATTTGACAAATCATATCACCTTTTATTATTTATGCAAATATGATTACGCTTATCTTGTAGAACTTATTCTAAAAACTCAAGATTTGGACGTTAACACACAAATAATTTTCAGCACATTTTTAACACTGTTTCTTTTCTTTTAAATTTTTATGAAATTTCTAAATAGTTTTAATTCTCATAGAATTCAAAATCAACAAAGTTTTTTTAATAACATTTTATGCTTTTATATGTTTAATGGCGTTTTAAATATTGTTTTACTTATCTAATTCTTATAACAATTATATTTCTTATATAATTTTTTCTTTTTATTTAGTTTTATATTGCACCTTTAAAAATTGCTTTTATGAAAGGCAACACTCGAATTTATGAACTTTTATTAGGATACAAAGGAATAAAGATTGGAGCAAATATAATGAAAAGATGCAAAACATTAACTAAGTTTTCTATTCCTGAAACGGTGACCTCAATTGGACCTAATTCTTTTCAAGGATGCTCATCATTAGAGGAAGTAACTATTCCTCCATCAGTGACAACAATTGATCGGTATACATTTTGGGATTGCAAGTCGTTGAAGAAATTGGAAATACCAGTTTCAGTTAATTACATTGGTAGGAGTGCTTTTTTCTACTGCTCTTTATTGTCAGAAATAAACATTCCTCCATCGATAACTACAATTGAAGATGAAACTTTTTATCAATGCAGCTCTTTATCGAAAATAACAATTCCATCATCTGTAACAAAAATTGGAAATTCATCATTTTCAAATTGTACATCATTGAAAGAAATAATAATTCCATCATCGGTAACATCGATTGGATGTTTTGCTTTTTTAAATTGTTGTCAATTAGAGAGCATAACATTGCCAACAGAAATTACTTCTCTAAGTAAAGAAGTATTAAGCGGATGTGAAAAATTAAAACAAATCACGATTCCTTCATCGGTAACATTTATAGATTGTGAAGCTTTTAATCGATGTTCATCTTTAGAAACAATTGAAATCCCATCATCAGTAAATGAAATAGAATCAAGAGCGTTTTGTGATTGCAAGTCATTACAAACATTTATTATTCATTCATCAAATATAAAACTAGGAAATTGCTTGTTTTCTGGTTGTTCTTCATTAACTACAATTCCAATTTTTCCTAAAGATGATAAAATACATTCAAATGAATACAAAGGATGCTCATCATTAAAAGAGATAATTATTCCATCAACAGTGAAAAAGATTGGTGACAATGCTTTTATGAATTGCTCATCTTTAGTACAAATTGAACTTCCACCTTCATTAGAAGTTATTGGATTTGGTTCTTTCCTTAATTGTTCATCACTGAAGCAATTAACAATTCCCAAATCAGTTATAAAAATTGATAAAAATGCATTTAAAAATTGTTTAAAATTGGAAAAAATTGAGATACTTTCTAATTCAATATTAAAAATAAAAGAACAAACTTTTTGTAATTGTTCATCATTAATTGACATTTCATTCCATTCTTCAATAAAATCTTTTGGATATGAAAGTTTCTGCACCTGTAATTCATTGGTTGAAATCATAATTCCTTCTTCTGTATCAATTATTGGGCATTCTTCTTTTATTGAATGCAAATCTTTGAAAAAAGTTTTTGTTCCTTCTTCTGTTACTTTGATTGATATTGGAGCTTTTATGAAATGCTCCTCTTTAGAACAAGTAGAAATACAAATTCCTTCCTCTCTAGAAACAATTGAAGATTATGCTTTTAGCGAATGCAAATCTTTGATAACAATCAAAATACCTTCTTCAGTTAAATACATTGGACCATCTTCATTTTACCAATGTTCTTCTCTGAAACAAATACTAATCCATTCATCTTATGGATCACTTGAAAAAGTTTCAATTCCATCTCAAACTGAAATCATTAGAATATAATCAATGATTCATTTACTAACAATATTATAATAATCTTTAGAATTATCACTAAAAATATATTTTTGAGACATTGATCTTATATATTTATTTGACTGCTTATTTAAAAAAAATCATAATTTCATACATTAATTTACAACCGCATTTCAATAAAAAACATTTAAGTTATATAATTACAGATTTGATCTATAAAACATTATTATGATATTTTGTCTTTATATATTTCATCATAAAAACAAATCTGTGCCCTCTATAAATTTTTTAAGATGCATTTCAAAAATCTATTGAACCAAATAGTAATTATTACAGCATTATTAAATATATTTCATTGGCGATATAGGCATTGGTATAACAAGCCTTTTAGTCATTTATACAACAAATGTTTGCCCTGGAATATGAAATCAATTGATTTCCAGGGTAATGAAGGTAGAAAATTAAGAGCACTAGGCTATTTTGAAACTGATATTTTTTGTATTTGCTTTTCAATTGATATTTTTCGCGCTAGCCCTATAATATTATGAATCTCAAAATCAAAATATAATTAATATTTAAATAGATATTTTCTTTCAAAAAACAAAATTAAAATAATTAAAAGTAGTTTAATTTAGAGTTAATTAGTCATTAAATCTATCTTTTATGAGATTGTCATTCAATAGATTTATTTTATTTTTTCTTAGATAGAAGATCAACAATTTCCTGAATATTAATTCTTCTTGCTATATCAATGGCAGTTTCATGAAAGTTTGTTTCCAGGAATTCCATAAATCATTCAAAATCTGAATGTAATGGAAAAAGTTAGATTTGAATCATATGAATGCTTTAGATTTAAAATGTCTTTGATGTTGATATCAATGCCTTCATGTCTTAATAGTACTTCAACAGTTTCTTCATGGTATCTTTCCACAGCATGATTCAACGCTGTCTTAATAAAAGTTTGAAGTAAATTCCATAAATCATTCAATTTTTCAATATAATGAAAAAAGTTAGATTTGAATTTTATGAATGATGGTTGATATCAATGTCTTCTTGTCTTATTAACAGTTCAACAATTTCTGTTTTGCCTCTAGTTAAAGCATAAATCAACGCTGTCTCATTAAATGTTACGGTTAAATCCCATAAATCATTCAAATTTGAAATAATATTGAAAAAGTTAGATATGAATCATATGAATGCTTTGGAAGAGGTACGGAAACTCTAATTCCTGGACAAAACAAATTTAATATTATCATATTATAAATAATATAAAACATATAATATATATATAAAATTTAATTAAATTTTTACAGATAGATTTTAAAGATAAACAAATATTAATAATTTGAAGCAAACTTTCACAAAAAAAACAATAAACTATAGAATATAAAAATTTTCAAAAATAAACTTTTTTTTAAAATAAATCAGGAGAGAATAAGAATATTTGACTTTTAAATCCTTATAATTTCATATGAATAAAAAAATGATTTTATCATTAAAAAAATTTTTTTTTTCGATTTGATATATTTATATATGTAAAAATCAAAATAAAATAAAAACATTTACTTATTTTTATGAATGATATTATTTCATTTAATTGCATGTTTTCTAAAAAAAATAGTGTTTTTATATATATAAATAATTCCTTTTGAGCTTTCATGCTTTTCATTTGTTCCAAAATCATCAAATATCATTTGAACAATTAAAATTCATTTTTTATGCTTGTTTCTGAATTATTCTTTTGGCCAATCATAATTTTTAATATCTTGATTTACATTGATTGTAATTAATTTATCCGATTTTTCTTTTAATAGATTTCATTAGGGTCGAAGACCTCAGATTTCTTGTTTTAAATTTACAATTTCTAAGATCAATTTATTTTTTAACAGGAAATTATACTCTTTATTTCTTTTGTTTTCAATGATTTACAAATATTATAATTTTTTTTGAAATATCTTTATTTGCAATCTATAAAAATTTATTATTTTCTCAAATATAATTAGATACTTGTTTATATAAAATTTTAGTAAAATAAAAATATACGATAAGTCCAGGAATGAAGATTTTTTTGCATTCTCAAAACATCACATCACAAAAGATTTCATAAAAATGGTTTTTTCTAAATAAAAAAAGATATTTTTTTTTTTTAAAATTAATGTTGTATTTTTTTTTTTTATTGTAGTTAACACTGATAGATATTTTTTTAAAATTAATGTTGTATTGAGCGTTTTAGAAAATAGTTATATTTTGTCCTTTCTTTTAAATTTAGTTATAATTTGTTTTTTTCATATTAACATATTTATACAAATTTTAAATTTATATAAAATTTAATTTTTTTATTTAATATAATAAGATAATTTACATTTTTCACGAATTCTCACAAAAGTGAGTTTCCATACCTCTGCTTTGGATTTAAGATGTTTTTGATATTGATATCAATGCCTTCTTGTTTTAATAGCAATTCAACAATTTCTTTATGGCCTTCAGATGCAGCAATCATCAAAGCTGTCGTAATAAATGTTACAGTTAAATTCCATAAATCATTCAAATTTTCAATACCTAAATAAAAAAGAGATTTGAATTTTATGAATGATTTAGATTTAAAATATCTTGGCTGTTGATATCAATGCCTTTTTGTCTTAATAATAGTTCAACTATTTCATTATTACCTTTAAATGCAGCATGAATCAGCGCTGTCTCATTTAAATAATTGAATTAAATTCCATAAATCATTCAAATTTTCAATATAACTAAGTTCCATCAATCAACTTCATTATCATCTATTTGTTAGTTTAAAAAAATAACTAATATTTCCTTTAAGCAAATAACAAAAAGAATGTTTCATGGTTTAAAAAAAATTTGCGCATGCTTGTTTATTAGTGAATGCTTATAATAAAAATCATTATCATCTTACTCTAAATTAAATACGTTTAAAATTTTTATAATCGAAAAAAATTCAATATGAAAGGGATGATCACTTTTTCACTTTTTGAATTAGAAAATTGTACTTTATAATTAATATCTTCATGAAGAATAAGAATATTGTACTTTATTTGAATTTTGACAATTTCATATCAGTAAAAAATAATTAACTTTTTGTGATACAATTTTCTGAAAAATAAACGTTTTTTTCCCATTCAACAAAAAACTTTTTTTTTTTTTTTTTTTTTTTTTTTTAATGATTTTCTGTTCATCATGCTAATAAAAAGATTTTTCAAAAAAAAGCCTCCAAAATATTTTGAAAAAATGAATATGAAAGGGATGATCACTTTTTAACTTTTTGAATGGAAAAAACTAAAAGTGAAGAAAATGTATAAAAAAAAATTATTTTAATAAAATGGTGTTTGGTACCTGTTGCATATTATTAAACAATAATTTAATAAACATGAATGCTAAATCAATCCAGATAGAAGGTGTTCAAAGAGGTTTTATTGTTAACTTTGAAATTACACAAACATTTACACATTCTGAAAAGTCAGCTAAAGAAGTTCATTATGTCTTCCCAAATGATCTCAAAATTTGCATTTATGATACAACATTTGTAGTTGGTGATGAAATCATCAAGCCAATCCTTCAGTCCAAGAACGAAGCTCTGAATACATACAATGAAGCAATCAAAAGCGGCTATACTGCTGTTTATGGATCAAACATTGACGATGGATTGACTGAATTTAAACTAGGCAATGTTCAGCCGGAAACAGAATGCAAAGTAATATTAAAGATAGCTTTTACAGGCCAACTTACAAAAGAAAAAGAATTCTTTATTAAGTTTCCACTTGATGTATATAATCCATCAGGTTCAGTTGGATGCTTACAAGCATCATCATTTTCTTTCAAATTATCAGCAGAGAAAGAAACAATTGCTAAAATTACATCAAATATAAAAAATGCTGAATTCAATGAAGAAGAGAAAACTTTTATAATTAAAGATAAAGTTGTCAATAATGATAATGAAAAATCAATCATTCTAACTTTTGAATCCATTGAAAATATTCAAAGTTCAGCTCTATTGGCACCAAATAATTTACCAAATTACGATGGATGTGCACTTTTAATATCACCAAATCTTCCAACTACTGATCAAACAAATTCAGAATTTGTCTTTGTAGTTGATTGTAGTGGATCAATGTGCGGAACTTCGATCAAAAAGGCAGGAGAATGTCTTGAGCTATTCATAAGATCATTGCCTGAAAATTCATATTTTAATGTAATTCGTTTTGGCTCTAGCTTTGAGAAATTATTTGAAAACTCACAATTATATGACAAAGAAAACGCTAATGCTGCATTAGAATTAGCACAAAAATTATCGTCGGATTTAGGAGGAACAGAAATATATTCACCATTAGAAAATATCTTCAAAACTGAAAATATAAATGGACAGCGTCAAATATTCATATTGACTGATGGAGAAGTATTTGATCGGGAACGTGTTCTTAAGCTTGTATCAGCCAATTCAGGAAAGAACAGATGTTTTACAATTGGAATTGGAAGAGGAAGCGATGCAGGCCTTATTGAAGGTATAGCAAATGCATCTGGTGGAAAATGTGATTTTGTACAAGAAGGCGATTCAATTAGTGAAAAAGTTATCCCACAATTGAAATCATCACTTCATCCATCATTGAATTCTATTGAAATTCATATTGAAGGTGAAAATAACGACTCCTTTGAAGTATCTCCTTTCCCCATTCCTACAATTAATGCCAAAGGTGCCAGTGTTGCTTATCTCAGGATGAAAAAGAGAGAAGAAAATTCATTTGAAAAAGGAGTTTTAATAACAGCATCTTATGATAAACAAAACGTTGAAATTCCAATTCACAATATTGAACATACGCAATTAGTTGAAGAAGATAAATTTGGTTGTTCAGGAGGCTTAAATATTGGAAAAGCAATTCTTCCTTTGTTTGCATTTTCAATCCTTCAAAAGTATGAAAGAGAAGAAGACATTTCTGATGATGATGAAAAAAAGGCAATTGAATTGAGTATAGCAAGTGGAGTCCTATGCAAATTTACAGGATTTGTTGGGGCAACATTGTTACCAACCAATTCATTTTATGGATCTCTTTTCAATTATAGCTGCAAGTCTAGTGGAAGGAGAACTAAACAAACAGCTCGCCGTTGTACGGGAGGACGCGCTCCTCGTAGATCATTAGGTGCTAAAGCAGCTCGTAAATCTACTGGAGTCAAGAATCATGATGTATTATATTCCAAGAAACACGTTAGTAGTGAAGAAACCGATGATGAGGAAGAAGAAAATGATTTTGACTTAATGAAAATTATTCAATATCAGAACATCTCTGGTTATTGGGATAATTTGGAAGATGTCCAAAAAATCACTGGAATGACTATTGATCATATTGACGAAGTTGATGTCAATGATGAAAATATTGAAGAAAAATGCATTTCCACAATTTTGGTGGTTGCTACAATTCGTGTAAAATCAGCAAATAAAAAGAATTCATGGATATTGATTGTACAGAAAGCAATTGATTGGCTGAAAAAAACATTACCAAATGCTAACATTGAAAAAATCATCTCAAAAATCGAAAAATTAGTTCCTAATTAAAGTTGAATAATTTTAATAAAATTCTAATTTTATGATATTAGAAATTCTTTTGTTTTCATTTTACAGAATCGATGTTTTTATTCAATTCCAAAACCTTCATATAAAATAATTCATTTATTTCTTTAAGAAAATTTCTTTTATTTCCTGAAATGTATTTTCATTCAGTTCTTGAAGATAGTAAGGAACAATGTATCTCTCATCAACTATTACATTACACAAATGGTTGAAAAAAAATTCTTCATAATCTGCATTCAAAGCATAAATGAAATCGAAATCTTTGATAAAATTGAATATTCGATGAGTCTGTTTTGGATAAAGATAAAATATCGTCATTACATTAGAAAACTTTCTTTCCATAATATTCTTTCCATGATCATTTGATTTTTCCTTATTTTCATGAAACGTATTTCCATAAGAGAAAATCATAAATAAAAAGAAATCAGAAGGTAAAAAATTTTGTTCTGATGCTTTTTCAAGCAATTTAATTGCTTTATCAACATTGACCATCAGCATAATAAATCGTGCCAAGTTTGTATAAAGCTCTGTCTTCATTCTGATTTGCTGAAAGAGAATAATAATGAATTGCTTTGTTTATATCACGATTTACAAATCATTTTTATAGTAAATTTTTCCTAGAAGAAATTGCGCTTTTGAATTATTATTTTCTGATAATTTTTCTAAGTAATGAATGATGTAATTAATGTTTTTGTTGCCATTTTCCAATGATAAAAGACGAGTAACATAAATATTGAAGTGATCCAATTTTCTTCAGTCTTTAATCAAATATTTACTATTATAAAATGATATAATCTTTTCAATAATAGCATAATCATTCCTTTTTAATAGATAAAGAAGTGATTTGTGCCTGTTATTAATGAAACATTTGATAAAAAAGTCAATAAATAATTCAAAAATTTCTTCTGAAGTTGGCCTTTCTTTCTGTGAAAATCTTATGAATCACATTTATTTTCAGTTAAAATATAAAATGTATGACCAAAAATCATTTTTTCACTAAATGTTAGTTTATCTTTGGAATAAAATAGTTCATTCCCTTGGAATTTTGTAATATTTTTAATCGAATTGTAACGATATTCACTATTATGATTTCCTATTTTTGCTATTGTTTATTTTGAATCTTTGGAACTTATCATAATATTTTTATCTGTTTATATTAGATCTCAGAAAAAATTGTGCGAGGTCATTTAATTTTTTGTTAAAGAATTCAGAAAAATATTAATTGTTAACTATCATTTATAAAAAAAGTAAAAAAAACTATTGAATATTTAGCCATTTCCATGAAAAATAAAGCTCGAAAAAAAGGACGATTTGTTTCTTATGAAAAAGTTTACTATACTCTAAAATTTTTATAAGTCTATTCAAAAAGTTTGGGAAATAAAATACATTTATATTTTAAATAAAAATGGCTGATATTGTTCCTCTTGATAGAGTAAAGCGGGCATTCCAAGCGCACACATTTGTAGTGCATGACCGTCAATCATCTATTGATTTTTTACGATCGAAAGATCTTTCCAAATCAAACACTTCAAGATATATTTCTTGGATGATTCTTTTCAATGGAATTCCAGAAGACCCCGAATTATGGCCCTTAACATTTTATCATATTATTCGCAGTTACCGTTCAAAACTCGACTATTATTTAAAAGATCCCAATAAAAAAGTATTTAATATACCGAAATGCTTAGATGACAAGACAACGGATGCGATAAGATCTGATGTACATCGAGCCACTAATTGGTTTCGACGATTTGCCTTGACTGTTGGTAATGATCAAAAATTAATCGATGATCAAGAGATAGAAACCCGTATTGTTCGCTTCATTTGCATCATGCTTAGTGAAGCTCCTCAATTCCATTACAATCAAGGTTATGAAAGGTTTGCCTTTGTTAGTTTTTCCTTATCTCTTTATTTATCAGTAAAACTTGGCTTAGGCCTAATTGAAGCCGAAGCTTTTTCAGTGCCACTTTTTCGCCGTATAATTGGCAATTTAGAAATTGATTCATTCTTGTCACATGAGTCTTCTATGATGCAATATTTTTCTGATATTGACGCGTATTTGATGAACACAAATCGTGAAATGATGGACAATTTGATGAAAGAGCAAATATCGAGTGCTCAGTTTGCTGCAAACTGGGTCTGCGTTCTTTTTTCTGACAGTCACACTCCACTTTCATGTTTGCTGATTTGGGATCATTTTTGGCTCCATCAGAAGGATTCAAAGCAGTTTTTGAATGCTTTGATTTCGGCCCATTTGAAGCAGATTGAATTGCTTGAAGATGCAAGCGAACAGATGAATGCAATTCAGCAGTTTGGCGATTGGAACGTGGAAAATATAATCGATGAAGCCGAAAATCAAATGATCCAACCAATTATTAGAAGAGTTTCTGTAACTGGATTTACAGCTTTCTGGTTGTAAGAATAAACAAGAAATAGGCTATTTTTAAAGCGTAATAAATATATATGTTTTTCAAAGACTTAAATGATAAAATTGAAATTGGAGTCAAAAAGTAATGAATAAATTTAAACTTTTTGGTACAAAATAAATATTTATTTACTTGAGATTAAGGGGGACCTTTCAATGTAAAACGATCAGGCCAAATTATTGGCCTAAAGGTTAAATAGATAATTATGATTTGTAAGATTATCTTCTATGTTTTGTTTAGACAATTATATTATTTCGCTTATGTTAATAACTATGTAAGTCATTTGATATATCAATTAAAGGTTAGACAATAATAATAAAAAAGTAAATTCAATTTCATTTTTAAAAACTGTTTTCACAATAAAATAAATTGATTATCAGATTGTTCACACATGCTTAATAAGTTTTATTTGATGTTTTTAATAGAAATTAAAATGAATTATAATAAGTTTTTTGATAATTACTTAAAAAAACATATTTATATATATATATCATACATATTTAATTTATTATATTATATAAAAATATAAAATGTCAAAATAACAAAAACATTGAGAGATAATAGGAATATTCAAAAAAAAATAGATTAAAGATTGATTATTATATATTGAATATGACTTTTATTGTTATTTATAATATATTATTATTTGAAATATATTTGTTTAACTAATATATTAATACTATAATACTATATTTTAGTTTTAAAAATACTTTTGAAAATAAATGCGTAGTTTTATATTTATTTGTATTGATATTGATCTTATTTTCGTTTAGTTTATTATTACATTTTATTAAAATATATATCATTTCATAGATCTATAATATAAAGATTAAATTCGTTATTAGTAAAGATATAAGCATACTACTTTTTTTATTTGAAAAATATTGAATGATTCAAACAATTTTACTCAGTTATTTAATGTATGAGATATCAATATTAGATTCATTTAATGCACAAAAATAAACATATAATATATAAATAGATTAATTGAATACTTTTAAATAAACGTATTTAAATATTGAGACTCTTTTCCTTTTCTATCAAAATATGATTAATTCAGTTTAAAAAAATAAAATATTAATAATATTATTATTTCAATTAATATTTATTAAATATTTATTATTATAATTATAATAAATATATTATATAGGAAATAACAAGAAATTAAAATATAATTAATATATATCTAATTGTATCAATTCAAATTTTCATTTTTTTTTTTTTTTTTTTTCATAAATTGAATTATTAAAATGCATATAATTCTATGTAAAACTATATTCAATCAATATAATCAATATAGTATTTAATATACAATATATAGAAATTAAATTATATATAATAAATAATTAACCCTGATAAATAAAAAGATAAAACAATATTTTATATTAAATAAATACAATTTTTGTGAGAATTATTTTATTGAAAAAACTATTGATTACAATTATTTTGTTTTTAGAATTACCCACTTGATTCTAATATTTTTTAGTATTATATTGAATATTCAATTTATAGATGCATATTAAAATATATGTAAGTATATAATAATTTAAAAATATATCATTTTTAAATTATTATTTATATATTAAACTATATATTTATGTATTTAAATCAATATTATTGGTATTATAAAATATGAATTGAATGTAAATTAATATTTTCAAAACATCCTATATGTATTAATAAAGATGCCATTGATCTAATTAAATATGGACTAAGCAATTATAAAAAATTGAATGCAATATGTTTATTTAATATAACAAATTACATCATATATAATATACATATTTTAAATAAAAACAATGTGTTTCATTTTTAAAAATTGAATATTCATTTGCAAAACAATATAATAAAAATATGCATGTTTACTTTATTTATAATAGAAATAAATAAATAAATATATATCTAAATCCAAAAACAGTTTATTTCAGCTGTAGGACCATTTTTGCTCTGATCAATTTTCCATGTATTTTTATAATGGAGAATTTAAAAATGAAATAACTCAATCCATAAAATTATTTATCATATTATTTTTATATACATAGAAACTATGTAAGCCAAATTAAATAATCTAGGTCTCAAACTAGTAAATAATATATTACATGCATTAAAGCATCAAAGAATTTTGCAAACAATCATCATTTTTCATTATTTGATATAAATTTTTGATATTTGAGGCCTAGATATTCTAAACTATCTATTACATAATATGATTGCCAAAAATCAAAATCACCTTAAATCTTTACATTGAGTTATTTCATTTTTAAATTTTCAATTAAAATTTGAATTAAAACGATAATATTCAAGTCAAATATTAATCGTTCAATTTATAATAGTAAACGGGGAAAGGTCCCCCTTAAAAAAAAAAAAAATTGAAATGTTATCTGGCTCTTTATTATCATTAGCTTTTTTATATATAAATGAAAGAAATTTTTATATGAAATGAATTTTAATATATAAATGTTAGAATTCATCAGCATCAGAAACAATATCATTATCATCATCATCAATATTAGTATTATCATCATTTCTTTCTTTTTTATCTTCTTTATTATCATTAGCTTTTTTCTTAGTTTTTGGTGGAATTTGAATCTTCGGCATTTGATCCAATTTTGATTTATACAAAGCGTAAAAAAGAGCCGACCTTGTTTCAGCTTCTTCTTCATTTAAAACCAAATTATCAACATCCTTCAAATCTTCACCATCGAAAGTTTCATCCAAATCAACAGGACGAGACATTTTCACATTCGAATCAGATTGTTTTTTGTCATTCGCACTGACCTCATTTGCGATTGACTCAAGCTGTTTCTGAATCTTCATAGAAGGCGGAACCTCATTTGACTCATTCTCGACAAGATCAGGATTATCTTTAATTTCTTTCAAAGACAACTTTGCGAACTCTGTATTTGCGATTTCTTTCAATCTTTTGTTGATTGTTGCGATGCAAACACGAGCGCATTTCAAGATTTGTTCCTCAGAGACAGTTATGTTATATTTAGCAGCAGCAAGCATAATTGCAGCACCACAAACGCCAGAAGGCTTTCGACCACTTTGGATCCAGTCACGATCCATTCGACGAATAAGTTGAACAGCCGAATCTTTAATTTCAGAGGATTTTTGGCCGAATTTTAATTCTTCTGTAAATCGATCTACATACAACGTCGGATCTATCAATGGTATGTTCTCATTAACACGCTTGGAGAGCTGTAATGCTGTGGCCGCTAATTCAAAGAAACCGCATGTGACATGATCTGCAACATCAACAAGTAAATATCCAGTCGTCTTCTTTTGTCGAATGGCAATGTAAACGCAGGCAGCTGATACAATCTCTACAGTTCGACCTCGAATAAAACGTTCATGTAAAGCTCTTTTGAATATTCGTTCGGCTTGCTCGCAGACTTCTGGCTGGTTTTCAAGCCTCGGAAGTGACTCGCAAATTGCGCGAATTCGTGATTTTCCTTCAATTGCACTGGCAGTTGTTGTTAGATTGTTTGATTTTTGACTATGAGAGGCAACAAATTGACCATTCTTTGACGAGTTTCCGTTGGAAAGTTCTGTGAAAGCAGCTTCATTTGATAATGTTAATCCTTGGATTGATCCACAATTTGTACATGTTAGAAAACCAGATGCGTTATCTTCGATTATTGTACCAATTGATCCGCATGTATTACATTTGGATAAACTTTTTGGATTCATTGAATTAATGAGAAGATTTTGAACGAACAAATAAAAATTCAATTTCAAAATTTTCATTTTACATCATTGAAATTTGTGAGATATTATATTATTCAATTATAAGACTATTCAAATTACTGTAAATTACATAATTTCAATTGAAAAAAGCATTCAACTTAATCACAAGTTACAGCCGTTTAGGAAATAGAATTGTTTTTTTAGGAAATAAAAATTTTTTTTTAGGAAATAAAAATTTTTTTTTAGGAAATAGATTAGCAACGATCATTTTACATTCAATTTTCAGTATAAAAAAATACGATTTTTTTAGATGACAAAGGAGTATATACCTTATTTTATTATTACAAATAGTTTTATATCTGATAATAAATATAACTATGATGATTAATTTAATAAATAATATTCTAAGGTACATAAAATATTAGATTTTCATAAAATTTTATTTTTCTAATTAAAAAGCTGATGTATGCTTAATTAAACATCATAAAATATTCATTTTTTAAGTTTTGCTAATATTTATTGAAAAAATAATAATTAGTTAAAATTAAAAGAAAAAATGGAACAACAAGGCAAACAAGCATAATAATAATTTATAAAATGTTCAAATATGAAAGTATAATATATCTGTTTTTTAAAACAGGTAATATTAGTATTAAATTTAAAAAAAAAATCTAGAAATGTTCTCATTCACTTGGAAAAATTATCAGATATAATGATAAAAAAAGTTTTAATATCACATCAACATGAAAATATGATCAAACGTCAAAGATGAAATAATGTTGAAATATTTGAAGTTTTCTCAAAAATTGATGTAAAGGCTTAATTCTTCTTTCACAATCTGAAATATCGATATACATTCATTTGAAACAAGATTTTTTTGAAATTATTCTTCTTATGCATAGAAATATCATAACCGAACTTTTAAAAAAATTACAGAATTGAATACAATATGATCGTTGTTAATTATTTTCCTAAAAAAAAATTTTTATTTCCTAAAAAATTTATCGGCTTTGTAAACCATTCAAATTTTGCTATTTTATTTCCTAAAAAAAATTTTTTTATTTCCTAAACGGCTGTATGTGGATAAAATTGAACACTTATTCCGATTTCTTGAATTTGACTTTTGAGTACTAAAAAATAAAAACAAATTAATTAAATGAAACTTTACTGATGGAATAAATTCTTTATTTTCTGATCAGTTGTTAGTTCAACTGGTGTCCTTCAAAAATATTAAATAAAGACCAGAAGATTATATTTAAAACTTGGTCAAATATTTGGCAAGCAAATGTTGTCTTTTGAATTAATATTAATTTTTGAATTTTGTAATAAAAGCTGAATAATCTCAACGCTTTTGTTTTTGACGGCAATGTGTAATGCTGTATTATGAAATTAAACAAGAATTTCATTGAAATATATGATTTTGAATTTCTTTGAAATATATGATTTTGAATTATATTGAAATATATGATTTTGAATTATATTGAAATATATGATTTTGAATTCTATTGAAATATATGATTTTGAATATTATTGAAATATATGATTTTGAATGTAATTGAAATATATGATTTTGAATGTAATTGAAATATATGATTTTGAATTTTATTGAAATATATGATTTTGAATGGAATTGAAATATATGATTTTAATTGTATAGATAAATTTTATTTAAAATATATGGAATGTTAATATCAAGTTTATCGTTCGTTAATAAAAGTTTGACAATTTCAATATTTCCTTTTTCAACAGCCAAATAAAATGCTGTTTTTTGAAATTAAATAAGAATTTCATTGAAATATATGATTTTGAATTTCATTGAAATATATGATTTTGAATGTAATTGAAATATATGATTTTGAATTTCATTGAAATATATGATTTTGAATTTTATTGAAATATATGATTTTGAATGTAATTGAAATATATGATTTTGAATTATATTGAAATATATGATTTTGAATATTATTGAAATATATGATTTTGAATGGAATTGAAATATATGATTTTGAATTTTATTGAAATATATGATTTTGAATTGTATTGAAATATATGATTTTGAATGGAATTGAAATATATGATTTTAATTTTATAGATAAATTTTATTTAAAATATATGAAATGTTAATATCAAGTTTATCGTTCGTTAATAAAAGTTTGACAATTTCAATATTTCCTTCTTCAACAGCCAAATAAAATGCTGTTTTTTGAAATTAAATAAGAATTTCATTGAAATATATGATTTTGAATTCTATTGAAATATATGATTTTGAATTATATTGAAATATATGATTTTGAATGTAATTGAAATATATGATTTTGAATTCTATTGAAATATATGATTTTGAATGGAATTGAAATATATGATTTTAATTGTATAGATAAATTTTATTTAAAATATATGGAATGTTAATATCAAGTTTATCGTTCGTTAATAAAAGTTTGACAATTTCAATATTTCCTTCTTCAACAGCCAAATAAAATGCTGTTTTTTGAAATTAAATAAGAATTTCATTGAAATATATGATTTTGAATTTCATTGAAATATATGATTTTGAATTTTATTGAAATATATGATTTTGAATTCTATTGAAATATATAATTTTGAATGTAATTGAAATATATGATTTTGAATTATATTGAAATATATGATTTTGAATATTATTGAAATATATGATTTTGAATATTATTGAAATATATGATTTTGAATTGTATTGAAATATATGATTTTGAATTTTATTGAAATATATGATTTTGAATGGAATTGAAATATATGATTTTAATTGTATAGATAAATTTTATTTAAAATATATGGAATGTTAATATCAAGTTTATCGTTCGTTAATAAAAGTTTGACAATTTCAATATTTCCTTCTTCAACAGCCAAATAAAATGCTGTTTTTTGAATTTATTGCAAACACCTTGAAATCGAAATTCAAAACACCACAACCTATTTTGAATACGAATTTCAAAGATAAAAAGGAAAATATCTTTCAAATTTACATCAACACCTTGGCATGAAATGAGATATTTCACAAGTTCAATGTAGTCGAATTCACATGCGATATGCAAGACTGTCTTATGAAAAAAAGAAAAATGCCTGATATACGAATACTTCCGACATCTGGTTCCCGCTGAATAAGCCCAAAAATGATCATCTCGGATCCTTTCATCTTTTCTTGCTGCTTGTTATGTTCTTCAATCAACTTTTGATGTGATTCCTGCATTTTGACCATCATCGATTCAGTTTCCGACACTTTTTTCGATAAATTTTCGATTTCCGACACTTTTTCTGACACTTTTTCAATAAAACCGAAATCAATTTGCGGAATGAATCCGAAATGATCGTCTTGCTTAGATAAGCAATCTTTCAATGCTTCTTCTTTCAATTTGCTGCTATTCAAACTTTTTAAAAGAATGAATAAAGTGTCATCATTTTGATGACCGTTATTATTGTTATTGCTATCGTTATCGTTATCGTTATTGCTACTTTGGAGTTCTCTAGAGATGAACTTGTATCCAAGATTTTCGTCTTCGAGTTTGCGGTCTTGGTCATAGAAAATATTGTAAAGGGATGTGAATGGGACTTTGTACATCTCGTTCGGGTATTTTTGAAGATACGCCTCAAGATGCATTGATATGTACTTTTCACTATCTGAAATATCGCCTATTTCTGAAGTTGTAACTGCTTTTAGGAATGATAAGGGAAGAAGTTCACTGTATTCGTTATCGATTTTCTGAGTTAATTCTATGATTCCGAATTCTTTGCTCAAATTATAAAAGTCGACAATGTTATCCATATTAAGATCAGGAAGTGGACTTTTGTTTATTAAATAATCGATAAATAATGGGATATTTTCTATTTTAACGTTTGATTTAATTTGATATGTAGATTGCTCGTCAAATACATCTGGTATTTCTTGAGGTAAGGTAGCCAGCTGACGAATTTTTATGTTGACAGGGAATTCTTGTCCATCTTTTGCGAAATAACGCTGATTAGCACTCATTTTGCTTAAAAAAAAATAATTGAGAAAAATTTTCCAAAAGTTTGTAAATCTAAAAACAAGCATATTTTGTCTTTTATATGCTAAAAACACAAAAAACAAACACTAAATCGCATTTTTCTTTTAATAAAAAATAATATTTAATTAATACGAAAATAAATAGATTTATTAAATATTTTTAATTTTGCAAATTAGATTTTATTAGAAGGATATTAGAATATAGTAAATTTTAAATTTCTAACTTTTTATATGAGATCTCAGAAATATGAAAATTTTAATTGAAATTTACAATCATTAATCAATAATCATTTCATTAAAATACATAAAAACTAATCTCCATACAAACCATTAAAGTAAATAAATAAGACATATTCATATTCTTGTCTGGTCATTGAACTAATATTTAATACTGAATTATTTTTTTCATTTATATTCTTTAATTCATAATAAAAATTTTTTAAATCAACCAAAAATACTTCACGATAGCTTGAATCAAACTTGAAATCTTTGACAGAATCACATCAAGATGGCGGTTTTCCATCAGATATTGATGGTCCCAATGTCTGCAAGAATCGGCTCTACTGAATGAAGATTTGATTTTATTTGTTCAAATAATACTAAGTTTTCTTCATTTTGAATAATATTATTCTTTGTAAATATAAATTGAGAGGATTTAAGTGCAATTATATATTAGTTTTGCTTCAGAGCTTTTATCAAAATGATACCAATAACACTTTTATACTCTATGAAACAATATTTTATTTTCTTTATCTCATAAGAATAAGAATTTGACTATCGTAGCCATCTAAGTAATTAAATTATATCAAAATAATATGCAAATTATATTTTTATTTGTTTATTAGTATAGATGCCATAATTATCATCAATTTCAGCATTCACACTTTTCAAAATCAAATTCTAACATAAAAATCAAATCCAATAACTAATACAAATACTTTAAATAACATTTTATATTCTTTAAAAATTTGAATTTTTGTTTTTAAATTAAAAATTAGTATGAAATTACACATTTCTCAGTATTTTTACAAAATATCAATTGTATAAAAAAAAAATTGAATAGAATTTATAAATTGTTATCAGAAAATTTGTTATCTATTTCTCAAATATTATTAAACAAAATTTGAAAATTTCTCTCAATTGTTAAGAAATTTTCTGAGAATAAAACAAATAGTTTTCGGATGATATCTAGCCGCAACTTTTATCTCTAAGTAGTAGATTTTCAAAAATAAATCATTGAATCCCACTCCTTTGAAACAACTCAATGTTTTTATACATTGCTCCAGAAGTTTCTAAATCTTATCAATATACGAAAGCATGCGATGCTTATGCGTTTGCTTACATAGCATATGGAATTATAGCAAATATCGCTCATTCGCAAATTATTTCCCAGCCCAAAATCTTAATAAAGATATCCACGAAAAAGAAAGGCCAGATTTCAAGTTTCCAATTGATCGATTCATGTTGGTCTGACGATCATAATGAACGACCAACGCTTGAGCAAATAGTACATAAATTAAAAACGGATTCTGGCTTTATACCCGACTTAGTCGAAAAAGAAGATTTTCTTGATTATGTTGAATTTATAGATTCATACCGAAGCTCTTTTGATTCAGGCAAGCATATTAAAGTTTGTAACTTTTTAGAATTACACAAATCATGTTCTTTCCAAAAAGCCGAAATCCAAAAAACTGAAGCAAATGCGATTATCCAAAAAACTGAAGTAAGTTGGCATTCTCAGACCATTAATTGAATGGAAAAGTGTTCTAAATTGAGAAGATGAAAAATAAAATAACCGCTCAAAAGGCCAATATAAGGTTGAAAGTGGTCCGACTTTTGACTCCCAGTTTAAATCAGATTGTAGCATTATTTTCTACTATAATAACATTATTAGTCATTAGTCAAAATGCCAACTTAATAAGTATTTCAAAAGGCATACAATGTTATAATGTTATTATTTCAAAACCCCATATATTATTTCAAAATGCCAACTTAATAAGTATTTCAAAAGGCATACAAATCACAACCAAGAATAATAATTTACTCTTCTTATCTGAAAAGTAATCTTAAAATATAGGACCATTGCTGTAATATCACCCCATATATTGCTCTCATTGCTTATAACATTAAAATATTGGCCAAAAGGTTTATTTCATTTTATTAATTTTAAAAAGCTTTATTCTTTTTCGATTAATTAGATATAATATTATATCAATCATTTCATAAAAAAAAAAAAGAGTTATTAAGATTAATTCTGTTGTCAATATATCTAATATATCTATTATTTATGATCTATAAGTATTTTATAATAAATAATGATGGAATATTTCAATATTTTATAAATTTTAAATGAATGAAAATTTTTGAATGATTTTTATCGTTAACTCTCAAAACATAAAGATAACAAATAATTTCAATGCTTGTTTTTACAGAGTACGAAATTATTCATGCTTTTGTCATTTAAATTTACTGATGAAGCTATCTCATAGTCAGTCATGCCGAACTAAAGCCGAACAAGACGCAGAGGAAGAAGAAGAGGAAGGAGAAGAATATGAAGAAAATAATGACAATAAAAAAAATCAACAAAAAAAATTTAAACGCACAAAATCATTATTTTTCGATCCAACTACTCAAGTCAATCACCCACTTCCAGATCTCATTTGGAAAGCAACATTTCATGTTCTTCCACGCGCCCCTGAATTAGACAAATCCAAATTATCTTCAAATGAAGTAATGGATCTTCTTCATTGTTGTTTATTATCAAACGCTGTTTATTATAAAGATGGTACAAAGCATTTACCAGCCAATCTTTGCAATATTGTAATTGATTGTTGGAAATCAGATTTTTACAGAATTCCTTATTTTGTTGTAGATAGCGACGAACTCGATACAATTTTTATTGCATTACGTGGATCAGCCAATCTTAAAGACTTTCATGTAGATTTTTTAGCCGCAGCAATTCAATATCAACGAGGTCATGTTCATGAAGGTGTTTATTTCACATCCTTGAACATTTTTGAAGAAATTAAACGACAAGTACGTGAATTATCTCTCAAACGAAACAAAAGAAAAATAATTCTTACAGGACATTCTCTAGGAGGAGCCGTTGCTGGAATGATGGCTGTTTTATTTAATGAAGAAATGATTGATTTAAATATTAGTGCGGTTTGTTTTGCTCCAGTTGCTTCATTTTCGCAAGAAATTTGGGAATTTAGTCATTCTTACATCAAAAGTTACATTAACTACGGCGATTTGGTTCCTTTTATTTCATACTACAACGCTTATTATTTGCCTAAAAACTCCCTTCCTAAAGTTACATATGAAAGGCTCAATCGTTGGTGTATTAAAAAAATTAATAAGCATTCAAAAAGACCAGAATTTCGATTGCTTGTTGACACTTACACAGAGCCACTAAAAGTGCCATACAAATTGATTCCACCTGGCGATTCTTACATAATCCGAATTGTTGATAAAAAAGCAGCAACAGTTGAAATACAAGGCATTAATGCACCTCAAATTTACTTTGGCCAATTTTTGAAGAATTTGAGTGCAACTCATCACTCAATGAATTTGTATAAGCACTCAATTATTCGTTACAGTTGTGAATTTTTCAATCAGGATCCTGAACTGGTTGAGTATATTAGATCAAGAAAGCATCACCATCATCATCACCATCACAAGAATAATAAGAACAATAAGGAAATTAAGAACAATAAAGACAATAAGGATAATAAAGATGATAAAAACAATGAAGATAATAAAGATGATAAAAACAATAAAGACATTAAAGATGATAAAGATTATAATGATAATGAGAGTGACAATAGCTCTGATTCAGATAACGATGATGATGATGATGATTATAACTACAATTATAATGTATCTTCCACACCAATTATATCTTCTAATACATCGCTTACTTCAGTCAATCAGTCCCAGCAAGCTTCTAATAATTCAATAATTGCTTCCTCTAATAATTTAAAGTCTTAATATTAGAATAATGTGATTTATTTTGTTTATACTTCTAAGTAAACTGTAAAATGACTTTTATTCTCTTTTTTTTTTTTTTTTTTTTTTTTTTTTTTTTTTTTTTTGAGGGAACCATTGACATATATGAATCAATTAAAACATTAATCATTCAAATAACATTTTAAATCAAAACATTCATGATATTCAAATTTAACTTTTTTAATTATATTGAAAACTTGAAATATTTATGGAATTTAACTCGAACATTTAATGATACGGCGTTGATTCGTGCTGCAGAAAAAGGCCATAAAGAAATTGTTGAACTATTACTAAGACAAGAAGGCATTGATATCAACATTCAAGACATTTTAAATCAAAACATTCATAATATTCAAATCTAACTTTTTTCATAAGAATGAAAAATTGAATGATTTATGGAATTTTGAAATAATTTTTTTACAAAACGGCCATTGACTTTGCAAGAGAAAAAAATCATCGAGAAATTGTTGATCTTTTATCTAAAGGACCGATCAAAGCAAAACCTTAAGGCGAGTAATTGAAGTCTTAATGATTAATAAAAATTAATTACTACATTACAATTAAAATTATTTTTTAATCTTAATAGAATAGTATTTTTCATGATATTATTGAACCTTTTTATTCAGGAACAGAATGACATAGATTTTGAACTTTCTTTGCAAAGATGTTCTCAGTCCATATCTTGGATATTTAAGTTGTTATTTCCTACCAAATATTGATTTACCAGCTGAATTTCTGAGATTTAGAAATGCTGAACATTTTTTTTTCTTTGAAGTTCATATTTTGAGGTTCTTGAAATTGAACTGTGATTTTTTCCTACAGATATTTCACTATTTAAGATTCAGATTATTAATTGCAATGATAATAATAATGTTTATTTTTTTTACTTTTTACTTTTTGAATAACTTCCATTGAATTTACACAAAAATTTTTTTGAATAACTTCTATACTCTTTCAAAAAACTTTTTTCAAATTAATTGAACATGTGCACATATTATTTAATTTTTCGTCGATTAAAAGAAACACCCTTCAGTCTACACAAAGAGAACATTTTTCAACAGTCTGAAAAAGTGAATGTAATTCATTCAAAATTTTGAATTATATTCAAAAAGCTCAATTCTGAATCATAAAATTGAATGAATTTTCTCAAATTCCCCAATACTAACTTGAATATACTCTAAGAATCTTCAATTGAAGGTAATCTACAAATAATATCTATTATATAATTAAAAATAAATAGAGCGGTTGTCCATTTGTAAAGTATTGAAAAATATTAAAAAACGCTGATTGGCTTATAATATTTTATATTTGGGGCTGAAATATATGAATTGCTCAGATATATTCCATTGATTATGAGAAAAAAAAATTCAATATAAAAATAAATGTGTTTTAAAAATTTTATATTTCTCACAAAATTATAGATACGATTTTCTCTTCATTATTTCATTCCTTTTTATAAATTACTTTATTTTTCATATTTTTTCTTTTATGAGTTTATTTGAAGATTGAATTTTTGTATTATTATTTTTGGTCAATTCAAATTTCCAAATAAATTTCAATAAAATTTTTCAATTTATTCATTTTTTAAAATATTTTTATAATGATACGAAAAGGAGATATTGATTTCATAATTATATAAAAAGAAATAATTTATACTACTATTATTGTAATTTTGGACGATGGATAAATTGATTGAATCATAAAAGAAAATATTTTTTTTTTAGATAAAAGACTAATTTCCCAGATGCCAGCTATAAATATTTATTTTCTAATCTTTCGTTAAACTCTCCTGATTCACATGCAATTTCTGAATCAAGTTTTCCTATCAATATTATCAAATGATCAAAATCGATTATTTTATTTAAATAATTATTTCGATCTTTTAATCACAATTACAACCTTTTCATGTCGTTCAAGGTGCAAGTCTTCTCAATTTTTCTGATATATCCATTCAAATATTTCATTCAATTGTTCTTCCAATTGGAATACCTGTTGGCGAAAAAATAATTTGTAAATTGACTTTATTTATAAATTTGATAAAGACACTTTTTGAGCGTAGCTCAAAAAGCGGCTATCTTGTTAAAATATAAAAAAATCGCATATCAGAGGTATTGTTTTGATTTTATTCAAGATTAATTCTACTCAAATGATGAAAAAGAAAAGTTTATTATTGATTGCGGAAAATCACTGGCAATCTTCCACTGAATTGTTTCATGAACATTGACACTTCATTTCTTTCATTTTCGGACAAATCCAGCAATTCGAAATTTTGTTTCTCCAAGATTTCACTGATGATTGAAAAAGAGGGCCTGTTTTTTGATTCGATTGACAAGCATGCTGCGATCAATTGTTGAGCCAAAACGTTGAATGATGAAGGGATTTGGATTGCTTTTCCTAAGCAAATGTCTCTTATTTTAATATTTTGAATATCCCCGTTATTTAAAATGAAATAGGCCAAGACTCCGAACGAGTAAACGTCGATTTTTTCATCAAATTCTTCATTGTTGATGATTTCAGGAGCCATGAATTTTTGAGTTTCATCGATTGTCGTAAAGAGTATAGACACTCCAATGTCACCTATTTTAGCAATTCCATCTTTATCAATGAGAATATTTGTTGGCTTTAAGTTACGATGAATTATTCTTAAAGAATGGATGTATTTCATTCCTTCTACGATTTGATAAAACAAGCAAGAAATTTGAACTTTATTGAGTTTCTTTGTCTTGATTGCTTTGTCTAAGTTTAGTGGACAATATTCATACAGAATAGAAAGTGAGTTTCGATCATTGCTGTTTGATTCAATGTTGAATATCTTCAAAATATTTGGATGATTATACTTGCTTAAAATAGCACTTTCATTCTTGAAAAGTTGAACATTGTTTGGGTTGCTGATGTTAATTGTTTTCAATGCATAAATGTCCTTTTTGATAACCTTCATCACTTTGCCATTCGTGTTGAAACCGATGTCTTCGATTTTTTCATGATTTTCATCTATTTTTATGGTTTGGATTTCCCTTTGAAGTGGAGCTACTTGTTCTTTTTCTCTCTCAAAAAGTTCGTGAATTTGCTGTTGCAACTTTTTGATTTCTTTTGTTTGCGATGCTAATTGTCGCTCAAATCGTTCTGTTTGGTAATCTATTTTTTGTTCGTAGAATCTTTTTTGATTTTCTAGTTGACGTTCAAGTTCTCTTTTAATGTCATCAATTTGGAGATTCGATTGGTTTTCTGTGCTGCTTTTTTTGTCTTCTACAATGGATGGTTGTTCTTCTAAAGAGCTGAGAGAAACTTCACTAAAATATTGGTTGAAATTTCATAAAATTTTTGCTATATAAACCAGATAAAACATTTGCTTGAAACTTTATTAAATTTCGCTTGAGAATGATATAAAATAATGCAAAAACGTTATAAAATATTGATTCAAATGTTATGAAAATTTAGACCAAATTCCATTAAACATATCAAAATATAAAATACTGTCATTAAAATATATTAGCATTAAATGCTATAAAAATATTGAAGATAATTTTATGAATATTTAAATAAACTACATAAATTTTATATTATAACTAGATTAAATTTCGATTAGAAAGAATTTTATTAAAGTACTCATTGAATGTAATAAATATCTTGTTTCAACCAAATAAAACATTGGTTAAAATTTGATGAAATATAATTTAAATGCTATTAAATATCCAATATAACTGTGTTAAATATATATATGTAAAATTCCATGAAAAATTGCCATAATTTTATGAAATTTCAATGATAGAATCATCTGAAATTATTGAATAAAATTTTGTTAAATATTTGCCGAAATATAATAAAGATGTAACATTAAACGACACAAATATTTTTTTTATAAAATGCCATAAGGAAAATATTAATGTAATTCCATAAAATGAAGACTGAAATTAAATTAAAATTTAAAAAAAATTTTATTAGAGAAAGTAAGTTTGAATCAGATATAAATGCAAGTACAAACTACATTAAATGCTTTGCTAAAATTGGATAAAAACAAATTCTGAAATTTTATCAAATATTAGTAGAAAATGTCGTAAAATTATATATGAGTAATTGAATAAGAATTCGGAGTTTGAAATTAAATAAAAGTTTATTTAAAATAGGGTAAAAAAATATACGCAAAAATTTCATGAAATATAGTAGGATAATATCATTGGTAATAAAAATAAAAATTGTATGAAAATTGCAAATCCAATTGCATTAAATAAATATTAAAATTATATATAAATATTATTTGAAATTAAATAAATAAAAGAAAAAAATGTAATAAAATGTATGTTTGAATGTAATAAAATGTATGTTTGAATGGAATAAAATGTATGTTTGAATGTAATAAAATGTATGTTTGAATGTAATAAAATGTATGTTTGAATTTCATAAAAATAGATGAAAAACTAGATAAATTTTGTTTATGAATCTGATTTAATATTCTTTGAAATATAATAAATATCGATCGAAACTACATGAATATCTTGTTTTAAATGAGATGAAAAGATTCATGAAAATTATATTAGAATTGAGAATCGAAATTGCATTTAAAATTTGTTAGAATTTCACAAAAAAAAAATGATTGGAATGTTATTAAACATTTTGTTATAAACTGTGTAAACTATTTACTAGAATTACATTCAATATTTGATGAAATTTGATCAAAAATTGAATGAAACTACGTAAATGTTGTTAAAAATTCCATTAATTATTAAATGAAATATAATAAACATCAATTGAAATGTAATGAAAAATTAAAGAAATCTTATAAAATATTTGATGAAATGTAATAAAAAGTTTAATTCCAAATCCTATTAAATATAATCAAAATTTCAAAAAAAAAAAAAATGAAGAAATTAGATAAGAATTGATAAAGAACCTCATTATACATTAATAGAAATCACATAAGCAAAATATTTTAAAAAACTGTATAAATAGTCTCATTAAAACCATTGTTCTTTTGGTTTTTAGAATATAAAAAAAATAAAACAAAAAAAATTCACCATATATGGTGAAAAAGAAAAAAAAAAAAAAAAAAAAAAAAAAAAAAAGAAAACTAACGCGCGATATAATCATAAATCATTTAATAAACTATAATCATTGAACATACATAAATGTTTTTTGTATTTTGAAATTCAATTAATAATTAATATCATTTCATGACAACTTTTTGAGCTTTGCTCAAAAAGTTGTCATTCTTGAGATCTATTAGGTATAATATTTCATTTGTTTTCTTCATGGAAGTTGATTTATGTAAGTTTTGAAAAGAAATCAAATTTGAAAATAATAAAGGGCCACTTTTTGAGCTTCGCTCAAAAAGTGTCCAAGCATAAGATTCATTTCGGTTATGTAATAACTTGGTTATAGCTGGTTTTGATGTTTGAATATCTGATTTGAGGAAATTACAAGAAACGCCACTTTTTGAGCGAAGCTCAAAAAGTGTCTATGCTTTAGATAATAATGGCGTAATAATATATTTTTCTTTCAAGAACATTGTTCTATTTTAAGCAAGTATTCTATAAAAACAACCGATTAAAATAAATAGAAAAATAATTGAGGGTCAATTTGGTTTCTCTTGTCATAAACATTTTGCATCAAAAAGTTATTTTATTTTTTATCTTTAAGAAAAAGTTATGTTTTATTTTTTGTGCCAAGAAAAAGTTCATGATTATTTTTCACTCTATCAAATTGTTGAAACTTTTTGACCAAAAAAAATAAAAATAAAGGGATTAAATTTATAGACCTGGTCTCCAGACCGGAAACTTTTTCAGACGATAAATGGTTGAATATTTTGGAACCAAATTTCTCAAAAAAAAGAGTTTAAACAAAATGAACAAATTGAAAATAAAATAAAAAAAGAAAATATAATAATAAATTAATATGTTAATAATCAATCGATTCCTTAAAAAGTCCCAAGATCCTTCATTTACGAAATTAAAAAAAGAATTCCGCCCAGCAAAAATATAAAAATTTGCCTGCATCTGATGATCAACTTTTTGTAAATAGCTATTAGGCAGGGATTATAGCAATCTGATTCTATGTACACAATTATGCTTTTGAAAAAATTGAGGTCCAATTTTAAAAGCTGCAAAATATAAAATAGTTTATGAGCATGGAATAATTCCTGCACCAGTTGGTGATGTTACATATTATTAAGAGTTCTGATATACCGTTAAAAAAATCATGGTATTAATATCGATACATTTTTAAATATATCAAATGAAGCAATTTTCAATGATAAAAGATTTAACTTCTAAATGACTAGAAGTTAAATAAATTAAAAAACACATATTGCATGACCACAATAGGCAAATAAAGATATGAAGATAAATGTGTTTTTGAAATGAACGATTAAAGAGTGTAATCTGGTAGAGCAGTATGTGTAATTAACTGCCCAAATTACAGAGGAGCTTTAAGAAGAATAATTATCTTCTGAAAAAAAATTGTAAATCAATTAAAAAAATATGTTGAAACGATCTATTTGTATTTGATTAAATACTATGGATTTGGACCTATCCATTTAAATGTAAGTTCAGATACACAAAATTTGACTTTTTTTAGTCAATCAATTGACCGCTTGAAAATCATTAAAACGTGCATACATTATTATTTTCATAGAATAGTCACAGGTGACCACAAGTAGTTAATTTTGAAATATATTTCAGTTGGAATATGCAAAATTCTTCATAGAAATGAAAAAAAGATTGTAACACTTATATTGGATCATCATAAATTTATTATTATAGATCTTATGCTACAAGATACTACTGTATTTATCTACAAAAACATTATTATAAATAAAAATTTTGCCAAATCAAATATTGCCACAATATATTTATTAGATATGAAAATGATTAGGCTGTATGCTCTAAACGTCATCCCAGACATAACCTCATATATTGATATCATTAAGGCCATACATATTTTTCATTATTTATTTTGGTATTTTTTGTCAATATTCCAAAAACTGGTGTGGGTTAAAAGAAGGAACCATATGACAACAGTCTGGGCATATAAATAAAAATTGCTAGAAAACTCCACTTAATTATGTACATTTGATTGTACTTTGTCATAATGCGTATCTTGAAGTGCCTCGTAGAATCAGAAGGAGTATTATATATATATAATATCAATATGATAAACATGACTTCCAAGAATTTGGTCAATGTCCACTAGATTAGTTTTGTTCTATCTGTAAATGAGATTTGTTCTTTTAAAAGGTTGACAATAAAATTTCGAAAAAGCAACTAGAACTTCAAAAAGATAATGACACTATATTCTTATTAATTAAAATGCATGGCTGATTTAGAATTTTAGACACTAAGAACATAAAACTCAAAGATATAAAAACATTTAAAATTACATTTATCAAAGACTCTTAGGTGATATAATTGGTGTGGTTAAGTTTGGGTAGCCATTTAAGGCCCACAATGTAGTAATTAAGTATAGGCTGGGATTCATACCTCTCGAAGCGTGTAGGTTGGGGTGAGGTACAAATCACAGCCTTTACTTAACTATTAATGTAGCGAATACTACTCAAGTTCAAAAAATCGCAAATAAATCAAATCGATGTCTTGATGTATAATAATATTCGTGATATCATAAGAAATAAATTTTTTTTGTATTAATATATTCTTTTTGTTGATGGTTCTTTGCTTATTATAATTTTCCATTCGCAAAGTCACTATACAATCTTGCACCTAAAAAATTATGAATGATATCATAAATGAATAATTTTAAACCAAGATATATAAAGAAATAATCTTTTTTTATTATTTTTACCTTTTATATTTATATTAAAACTATAAATTTATGATTTTATTCATTTGAATAAAAATGGTAAATAATTTGACCTTTAATATTCTCTCTAAAATAATATATTTATTTTCTAGGCAAAGAAATGATTTTAAAAATTAATAAATTGTAAATGCATTTATCATTCTTTAAATATTATCTTTTGCCTTTAGTATAACAATTTTTGTAGTCTTTTTGTTAAATAGTTCGTTTAACAAATAAGTCGTTTATAAAATAGTTCGTTTATTAAATAAGTCGTTTATAAAATAGTTCGTTTACATTAATAACCATTTACTTCACTTAAATGAATGTTTGGACTCCGGAATTTCTCAAAAAACTGGCTTTTCCTTCCAATGCCGAACTATTTAATTATCTCAAAATTGAAGCACTTAAAACTGGATTTGTCCTATGCAGTCGCTCTTCTCTAATTGAACCGTATGGCCGCTTTTATTGTTCCAAAGGCCGGAAGACAGAAAAAGCAACAAATAAATGCAATTGTACTTTTTCTATTTGCTCAACTCCAGAAAATAGAGATGGGAAGTATTATTTCGTTGTAAGAATTGATTCCTCATTAAAACTTGAACACCAAAACCATCAACCAAATCCAAGACTTTATACTTATTTATTATTGTCTGATGATATAAAAACTAGAATCCAAATGTTTCATGATGCAGGAGTTAAACCAACTCAAATTCAAAAGATTTTATTGAAAAAGAACATAGAAAACATATCCACATTACAGATTCAATCAGTCATAGAAAGAGAAACAATTGAAACATTCAACTTGGAGTAAGAAGAATTGGGACAATACATGAAATCAAAAGGTGGCATTACTCATTATTTAGATTTACCTTCAGATGATGGCAATACTACCAGAATTGCTGTGTTAACGATACATAAGGAAGAACTGGGAAATTTGGCCAACTTTGGTGATATCATTTTTGTAGATGGCACTCACTCAGCTCTTAAAATGAAGTGGGAAATATTACCATTAACCTTGATTACCAAGGATTATAATATAACATGTGGCGGAATACTATATGCTGCAATTGTCAACGAACAAGTAATAGAATGGATGTTGCAAAAGTTAACAGGTTATGAAGAGTTTAGAAAATCAATACAAACATTCATCACTGATGAGGATCACTCTTTTAAGAGTACAATAAAAACCTGGTTAAAAGAAGTTAACAGCATTCCAAATTTAAATAATCATATCAACGTTAATCACGTACTTTGCTCTTTGCATAAAAGCAGAAACTTTGCTAAAAAGTTGCATAAGTATGGCCTCGATAAAGCAAATAGAGAAGCTGCTGAAGAACAATTTAGAATACTCTGTTACCATACAAATATTATTTTTGCCAAAGAATCTTTTAATAAATTAATGAATAATTATGGACAACGCTTGAATCATTATTGCGAAAAGCATATCATACCTTATTCAACAAATTTCGCAAGATCATACATTTCGAACATTTCATGCTTGAATTACAACACCTCATCGCCTGCTGAATCAATGAACAGTATGCTGAAACAAGCATTGAATAGCAGAGAAATAACATTAGTTCAAAGCAGAATAGAATTTGATAGAATATTATCAAATCATGATATTAATTGCAAAATAAAAATAAGTCGAATGAGAATTGCACCAGATTATCCTCAATTCCAATTTTTATCTCCAGTTCTAGTAAAAAAATACAAGAGCAAATTAAATTATCAAAAAAGATAATTATTGAATCAATTGATGATAACTATCACCACGCATATCATATAAATAATCAATCAAATTTATATGATATGCGTGGAAATATATGCTCATGCAACTTAACTGTATTTGCAGGGTTCCCATGCTGTCATTTAATAAAATTGTATGATATCAAAAAGCTTGGTTTCCCTTTTGAATTTGAATCCCCGAGATGGATCAAGAACAATAGTACAATAAGTATTTCAAACAAGAATTCAATAAATGAAGATGATTATTTTACAGATAATCAAAACATAGAGGAAGAAGATGAAGAAGAAGAAATTAAGGAAAATATAAATGACATAGAAAACATCCAATCAGAGACACAAAAGGGAAGATACCTTATACTTTTCCACAAAGGAAAAGAGCTTGCAAAATTGGGATGCCAAAATCAATTGATTTTTTAAAAAAAATTGTTGCCAATTACAAAAAGCAATAAATGAAATCCTGCAAGTTTCACCAGATTCATCTATAGATCAAGCTTTATTATCTGAAAATGAGTTAGGTGACATAGATAATGGAAATAACGTCAATTATAATGACAATGATAATGACAATGGGCAATCTTTAATTGTACGTAATGGAAATGCAAATCTCAAAGGCCGCAAGAAACGGGGAAGAAAAGCAAAGCAAACAAATCAAGTTGACTTTACCAAACAACAAACTTGCGAAATATGTACACTTCATCATGCTACCAAAGATTGTGCATTTTATAAAAAAAGACTTGAAATAATGAAGGCGAACAAAGAAAAATATCAAGAAGTGGAAGCACGAAGATGCTCATTATGCGGGGGCATTAATCATCAAAATCGACAATGCGATTTGAGAAAAGAAGCAAAAGAATATTATACACAAAGAAACTTTTCATAAATCGATTTTTATAAACATTTATATTATATATTGCTGTTTATTATTCATGTTCTTCTTTTCTTGTTCATGATTTTTCTGTTATTCTTCATCTTGTTATTATTGCTCTTCTTCTTGTTGTTCTTCATCTTCTTCATGTTGTCGTTGTTGCTCCTGTTCTTCTTCTTCATGCTGTTGTTGTTCTTCTTCATGTCGCTGTTCTTCATGTTGTTCTTCTTCATGTTGTTGTTCTTCTTTATGTCGTTGTTCTTCTTCATGTCGTTGTTGTTGTTCTTCTTCATGTCGTTGTTGTTGTTCTTCTTCATGTCGTTGTTGTTGTTCTTCTTCATGTTGTTGTTCTTCTTCATGTTGTTGTTCTTCTTCATGTTGTTGTTCTTCTTCATGTCGTTGTTGTTGTTGTTCTTCTTCTTCTTCATGTTGTTGTTGTTCTTCTTCTTCATGTTGTTGTTCTTCTTCATGTTGTTGTTCTTCTTCATGTTGTTGTTCTTCTTCATGTTGTTGTTCTTCTTCATGTTGTTGTTCTTCTTCATGTTGTTGTTGTTGTTCTTCTTCATGTTGTTGTTGTTGTTCTTCTTCATGTTGTTGTTCTTCTTCATGTCGTTGTTCTTAATGTCGTTGTTGTTGTTCTTCTTCATGTTGTTGTTCTTCTTTATGTCGTCGTTCTTCTTCATGTCGTTGTTGTTGTTCTTCTTCTTCTTCTTCATGTTGTTGTTCTTCTTCATGTTGTTGTTGTTGTTGTTCTTCATGTCGTTGTTGTTGTTCTTCTTCATGTTGTTATTTTTCTTCATGTTGTTTTTCTTAATGTCGTTGTTGTTGTTCTTCTTCATGTTGTTGTTCTTCTTTATGTCGTCGTTCTTCTTCATGTCGTTGTTGTTGTTCTTCTTCTTCTTCTTCTTCATGTTGTTGTTCTTCTTCATGTTGTTATTCTTCTTCATGTTGTTGTTCTTCTTCATGTTGTTGTTCTTCTTCATGTTGTTGTTCTTCTTCATGTTGTTGTTCTTCTTCATGTTGTTGTTCTTCTTCATGTCGTTGTTGTTCTTCTTCTTCATGTTGTTGTTCTTCTTCATGTTGTTGTTCTTCTTCATGTTGTTGTTCTTCTTCATGTTGTTGTTCTTCTTCATGTTGTTGTTTTTCTTCATGTTGTTGTTCTTCTTCATGTTGTTGTTCTTCTTCATGTTGTTGTTCTTCTTCATGTCGTTGTTGTTGTTGTTGTTCTTCTTCTTCATGTTGTTGTTCTTCTTCATGTCGTTGTTCTTCTTCATGTCGTTGTTGTTGTTCTTCTTCATGTTGTTGTTGTTGTTCTTCTTCATGTTGTTGTTGTTGTCCTTCTTCATGTTGTTATTGTTCTTCTTCTTCATGTTGTTGTTCTTCTTTATGTCGTTTTCTTCTTCATGTCGTTGTTGTTGTTCTTCTTCTTCTTCTTCATGTCGTTGTTCTTCTTCATGTTATTGTTCTTCTTCATGTTGTTGTTCTTCTTCATGTTGTTGTTCTTCTTCTTCATGTTGTTGTTGTTGTTGTTCTTCATGTCGTTGTTGTTGTTCTTCTTCATGTTGTTGTTCTTCTTCATGTTGTTATTCTTCTTCATGTTGTTGTTCTTCTTCATGTCGTTGTTCTTCTTCATGTTGTTGTTCTTCTTCATGTTGTTGTTCTTCTTCATGTTGTTGTTCTTCTTCATGTTGTTGTTCTTCTTCATGTTGTTGTTCTTCTTTATGTCGTTGTTCTTCTTCATGTCGTTGTTGTTGTTCTTCTTCTTCTTCTTCATGTCGTTGTTCTTCTTCATGTTATTGTTCTTCTTCATGTCGTTGTTCTTCTTCATGTTGTTGTTCTTCTTCATGTCGTTGTTGTTGTTCTTCTTCATGTTGTTGTTCTTCTTCATGTTGTTCTTCTTCTTCATGTTGTTCTTCTTCATGTCGTTGTTGTTGTTGTTCTTCTTCTTCATGTTGTTGTTGTTCTTCTTCTTCTTCATGTTGTTGTTGTTGTTCTTCTTCATGTCATTCTTCTTCTTCTTCATGTCATTCTTCTTCTTCATGTTGTTGTTGTTGTTCTTCTTCTTCTTCTTCATGTTGTTGTTGTTGTTTTTCTTCATGTCATTCTTCTTCTTCTTCATGTCATTCTTCTTCTTCATGTTGTTGTTGTTCTTCTTCTTCTTCTTCATGTTGTTCTTCTTCATGTCGTTGTTGTTGTTGTTCTTCTTCTTCATGTTGTTGTTGTTGTTCTTCTTCTTCTTCATGTTGTTGTTGTTGTTCTTCTTCATGTCATTCTTCTTCTTCTTCATGTCATTCTTCTTCTTCATGTTGTTGTTGTTGTTCTTCTTCTTCTTCATGTTGTTGTCGTTGTTCTTCTTCATGTCGTTGTTGTTGTTCTTCTTCTTCTTCATGTTGTTGTTGTTGTTCTTCTTCATGTCATTCTTCTTCTTCTTCATGTCATTCTTCTTCTTCATGTTGTTGTTGTTGTTCTTCTTCTTCTTCATGTTGTTCTTCTTCATGTCGTTGTTGTTCTTCTTCTTCTTCTTCATGTTGTTGTTGTTGTTCTTCTTCTTCTTCATGTTGTTGTTGTTGTTCTTCTTCTTCTTCATGTTGTTGTTGTTGTTCTTCTTCTTCTTCATGTTGTTCTTCTTCATGTCGTTGTTGTTGTTCTTCTTCTTCTTCATGTTGTTGTTGTTGTTCTTCTTCTTCTTCATGTCGTTGTTCTTCTTCATGTTGTTGTTCTTCTTCATGTTGTTCTTCTTCATGTCGTTGTTGTTGTTCTTCTTCTTCTTCATGTTGTTGTTGTTGTTCTTCTTCTTCATGTTGTTGTTGTTCTTCTTCATGTCATTCTTCTTCTTCTTCATGTCATTCTTCTTCTTCATGTTGTTGTTGTTATTCTTCTTCTTCATGTTGTTCTTCTTCATGTCGTTGTTGTTCTTCTTCTTCTTCTTCATGTTGTTGTTGTTGTTTTTCTTCATGTCATTCTTCTTCTTCTTCATGTTGTTCTTCTTCTTCTTCTTCATGTTGTTCTTCTTCTTCTTCTTCATGTTGTTCTTCTTCTTCATGTCGTTGTTGTCGTTGTTGTTCTTCTTCTTCTTCTTCATGTTGTTGTTGTTGTTTTTCTTCATGTCATTCTTCTTCTTCTTCATGTTGTTCTTCTTCTTCTTCTTCATGTTGTTCTTCTTCTTCTTCTTCATGTTGTTCTTCTTCTTCATGTCGTTGTTGTTGTTGTTGTTCTTCTTCTTCATGTTGTTGTTCTTCTTCTTCTTCTTCATGTTGTTGTTCTTCTTCTTCTTCATGCCATTCTTCTTCTTCTTCTTCTTCTTCATGTCGTTGTTGTTGTTCTTCTTCTTCTTCATGTAGTTCTTCTTCTTCGTGTTCTTCTTCTTCTTCACGTCATTCTTCTTCTTCACGTCATTCTTCTTCTTCACGTCATTCTTCTTCTTCTTCATGTCGTTCTTCTTCTTCATGTTGTTCTTCTTCTTCATGTTGTTGTTCTTCTTCTTCTTCTTCATGTTGTTGTTCTTCTTCTTCTTCATGCCATTCTTCTTCTTCTTCTTCTTCTTCATGTCGTTGTTGTTGTTCTTCTTCTTCTTCATGTAGTTCTTCTTCTTCGTGTTCTTCTTCTTCTTCACGTCATTCTTCTTCTTCACGTCATTCTTCTTCTTCTTCATGTCGTTCTTCTTCTTCATGCCGTTCTTCTTCTTCATGTTGTTCTTCTTCTTCATATTGTTCTTCTTCTTCATGTTGTTCTTCTTCTTCATGTTGTTCTTCTTCTTCATGTTGTTCTTCTTAAATTCCTCTCGAAAAATATGTCTTTTTTATATTATATTTATCATTAATACTATCATTTAAAAATTATATTTTGAAAGAAAAATGATCTATCGAGTGGATAGAAGTTTCCATACCTTTTTTTCAGTAAAAATATTTAATGATAAGATACCAATAAATGACTAAATTAGGATCAAATATATAAAAATTTCATTTGAAATGTCTGATATCAAAAGCAGAGAAAAAAAATCTCGATCTCCTAAATCGATCTTTAGTATCATTGAATCAATTATCGATTGCGAGAATGGGAAAATATCAAGCCTAGTTATTATATTCATAGATATGCGTATATACTCTTTTGTAGATTTTGGTTCTTTTAAAATAAAAATAGATATTGATAAAATTTAATAGATATTAAGTGCCCCAAAAAAGGGGGGTCTCATTCAATAAAATAGGAGTCGACGATCAAGTTAAGAAAAAATTGAATATTTTTTCAGAAAATAAAATTTTAAGAAAAAAAATTTTTTTCAAATATTTTTTTCTCAAAATAAATTTTTATTATCGTTTTCCCTTGAAATTAATTATTTTTTGAATCTACCCTCTTTATTCCTCTCACTTTTTAATTTTTTTTATTAAAATTAGGCTGTAATTATTTCAGGATTTGCAGATCAGGGCAGTTTTCAAATGCTCCATAGCCAATTTCGGTGACAGAAGGTGGAATTTTAATGCTTTTAAGCGATATGCATTTATTGAAGCAACGAGTTCCAATTGATTTCACATTTGGTGGAATGTTTATACAAGAGAGCGATGTGCACGCTGCGAAAGCGTATTGGCCAATGTCTGTCACAGATGAAGGAATATCAAACTTTTCAAGAGAACGACATCCGGCAAAAGCCCATTCTCCGATACTTGTAATATCTGGCGGAAACACGACATTTTTTAATGAAAAGCATCCAGCAAAGACATGGTTTCCAATTGACTTAACGGACGAAGGAATTTCGACACTGACGAGTGATGCGCATTCATTGAAAGCCCATGTTCCAATTGAGACGACTGATGGAGGAATCACAATGCTTGCAAGATATGTACATCCAGAAAAGGCAGCCCAAGGAATAGAAGTCAGATTTGCTGGAATGTCGAAATTTGTAAGTTTCCTGCAATTACTGAAGCAACTTTTACCAATTTCGATTCCTTTTTGGTTCAATAATAACTTAATAATATCTTGTTGATTATTAATTCCTGCCAAATGCAATGGTGTCATGTTAATAAAATATAATTTTATAGAATTCCATTTAAATATATAAATAAAGAATTTTATTTGAAAATTTGGTTTGAATTTGATTGAAATGAAAAACATCAAATTTCATAAAAATTTCAATAAAAAAAAAATTTTCTTTGGATTCGGATTAAAAAAAAATTTGATTTTAAAATAAATACTGCATTTATATCAATTTCCTTATCTTTCAAGAAAAGCTTAACAAGTTCATAATAGCCAAATTCACAAAGATAATAGAATGCGAATTGTTTTTTCAAATTCTCAATAACAAAAGAATAGTTGTAGCATCCAAAGATGCAATAATAAAGGTTGTCAAATATATCTTCACCAATATCGTAAAGCTTTTCCTTGTCATTAATGTAGTATTCAATGAGATAAGTTGCAATATCATTATGATGACATTTGATTGATTCCTTAACGCATCTTACAAAATCATCTTCCGGTGGCCGAATTTTATTTTCTTCGAGAATATTTCGAATCACTTCAGCGTTATTTGAATGGATTGCATAAAGCCACGTTAACGGTGTCAATTTAACATCGTTTATTAACAAATATTGAATAATTTGAATTGAACCGTAAAATGCAGCATATTCAATTAAAAGTGGTTCTTTTTGAATCAAAAAGTCATTCGTCTCAAAAAGTGAAGTTGGAATTTGGCCTGAAAGTGGATAATTCGTTTGAGTTACATAAGAAACAAATGATTCAATTGAATCATTCCGGATGATGGTACAAATAGTGCTATCGTTCTCTCCAATTTTGCGGTTTTTGTAAAAAAGTGACATTTCATCTTTTGAATAATCAACTAACTTGGATTCTATTAATTGGGTGTCATCTGGTGTAAGCTTGCTTTTGATCTCTGGATAAAAATAAAATTTGTAGTTTTTTCGACGATCGCTATTTTTTACGTTGATTAAAGATAGAATTGATTCTTCTGGATTTTTTATCATTTTTTGTTCTAAAAGAAAAAGAAGAATTAGTTCATTGTTTTCAAATATTTGGATAAGTTCAACGTCAATGAAGTTTTCTTTGATTTGAGGTAAATAATGTGATAGAATTTTTTCTATTTTATTAAAAAAGTGATGCGATCTATGATAATTCTCTGATAATTTGGATATCAATGAAAGAAATTCGCGAAAAGTCCCTTTTTCCTTAATGATATTTTGATTTTGAAAAATATCGGCTAAAATTTGTAATTCGGTGTCGCTTTCCTCTTGGCATGCAAAATAGTTCATGATTGTTTCATAGAACTTCATTTGCTGGTTAGCATAATCTTGTATTTCCATCAAGAAAATTAAGTATTGAATGTAATGGAAAATAAACTTTTTGAATTTTCAAAATATTTGAATAAAATTTGTAGTTTTTTCTATCAATTATTTCACCATCAATATTGAAGGCATTTTGATCGTTCAGCTTAATAATATCCCACAGAATATCAGATCTCTTAATAGCCATAACGACACCATTAACAACTTCAGATAGGACTGTTTTTGGAGTCATTTGAATGAATTTTGAATCATTAAAATAATTCAAAGTAACCGGAATTGATCCTTCATTTTTCTGAGGGACGATAATGAAGTAATTCAAAACTTTCAGAGAGTCAATGTACATTTCAACCTCATATAATCCATCCTCTTGAAAAACGATATAACTGATGAAACGGCATCTTTCTGGATGATTTTTTATCTTCTTTTCAATGACTTCGTAACTTGTGATTCCATCTGTTGATTGAATCTGCTTGAAATTTGACGTTTCTTTTTATATATATTTTAAAATCAATGTTATTAAAAGGTGAGATACAACTATATGTTTGTTCAACATATCCATGATTTGCTGTTATCTTTATAAATGGATATGTTTCAGTCTTCAATTTTCGTCCAAATGGATGAATTTTGAGGCATTGAAAAAAGTCAGCAAAATTCAATTTGAATGGAAGAAATTTCTGACTTTCTTCACAAGGATATTGGTAACATAGTGTATCATATAATGGAATAAGAAAGAAGTTTGTATCAAATTTACTCTTGAATGTCTTCATAATATTTAATAAAATAACAAAGTCACAAATGAATAAAATAATTAAATTGTATGAAAAATAACACAAATTAAATTTAGTGCCATGGATCTATTGAAATGGTATGGATAAAATGAAAGCACGTTTTATTTGCATATCGTCCAATAAATAGTTGATTTCTACCATTCTTATCAAATTATTAAATGTTTTATTAAAAAAAGTAAATATCATTGAAGAGAGGTAATATTCTCTTCAACTTTATCAATTATTTCTTTAAAACCTCCAAGTCCATTGATTAATTCAAACCCTAGTTTATCATAACTTGCTGATGTAATACGAGATGCCGCCATTAAATGTACAGCCAAATTATTCCTATTAATTATTTCTTCATATCCTTTAATTTGCGTAAGATCCCTTAAATCCAATCCAAATTCATAACAAAGACGTTTCAAGCAAAAATAATCTTCTTCATTTTCTTCTGTTATTGTTTCACTTATTTTACCTGATTCCTTAATAAAAGAAATGGCAGCATAATCAATTAATATATCTCTATACACTTTATTCAATTTTTCTGTTAACAATTGTCCATTATAATAGATTTGATCTTCATGTATTTTTGATTGGTATATATCCCAACTGGTTGCACGCTTTTTAATTACTATTTGAGGTGCGATAAATTCAAGTGTCATTAAGATTTTGTGAAGTGATTTAAATTTTTGAAAATGGTCATAAATTCATGGCATAATCCTTTATTTTTTATGCTATAGGGATAGCATGTAATAATTAATGAATCAATTGATAAAAAAAATCTATTCTGAATTATCTTCGAAGATAAATTACCATTATTATTTTATATATCTGACATATATTTTAAATTGAGTAAAAATATCAAGATATTAGAAAAAAAATATCACATTATTTTTTAAAAAAAGCATGCTCAATGGAATCTACACCGGCAAGAAACTTGTTTCTCTTAATCTGAGTCCTCAGAACTCTAAATTGGCTGAAAAAATGCACATATAAAAATTATCAAAGACGTTAAGTCACCTCACATGAATACCTCTAAAAAAGAAGATAAACAAATTTGTATTTGTTTTGTATTAAAAAAAAAACATAAGATAATAACAGAGGTGAATTGGTCATTTTAATTTTCAATTTTATTTAAAAATTTAATACTGATACGAATTAAAGATCTAATTATAATTATTAGTTTATTGAACACTCCTTTTTTATTGTTCATTACTCATAAATTTAGAACTCCCTTTTTAACTTTAATGGATTGTTTTACTTATTGACTTAGCATTGATCTTATTTCTTTATCTTCGGATAATTCTATTGGTTTCCTCTCTTTGTTATCTGTTGCATTAATATTAATATTTTTATTAGTTAATAAAGTTTTAATAATATTTAAATTTCCTTTTGAAACAGCTATGTGCAATGGTGTTTCTTCTTTATTTTCTTCTTTAATTTCTTCAATTATTAATTGTTGATTTTCTCTTTCAAATATTCCTTTGCAATGCCAATAATAAAGTGACGATTTTAAATTAATATCGATATTTTTATGTTCAACTAGCATCTTAACGATTTCAATATTATCATTCTGAACAGCAAGATATAATGGTGTAATTTCTTTGAAATCTTTTTCTTCTTTTTCTTTTCTATTTGTGTCAGAAGAAAAATGATAATTTTTGATTAATGATTTCATATTAACATCAATGTTTTCATTGCCAATTAAAACTTGAACTATTTCAGAATCATTATTTTCAACAGCTAAAAAAAGTGCTGTTTTTTCATAGTAATGCGGTAAAACAGAACATGACATTGAATTTCCATTATTTATAGATTCATCTATACTATCCCTTACACTAGTTTTAGAAGAATTCATTGCTTTTTCATCGAATATATCTGTATCACAATTCTCTTTATCTTTATATTTTTCGTTAATATCAATATTTTTATTTTCAATCAACATTTTAACTATTTCAGGGTTTTTGTTCATTATTGCTCTATGTAATAAATATATATTTGGCTTTAAATTAACATTAATATTTTTTCTAGCAAGTAGTAATGTTGCAATCTCTGTTTTATTAGACCAAATGGCCTCAAATAATGCTGTACTCTCAAAAAATTTAGGTCTAGAATGAGATTCTTCGTCATCAACATACAAATAATTGGTAGTGATTATAGCATTGATATCAATATCTTTATGATCAAGTAATAATTGAACGATTTCAATGTCATTATTCGTAACAGCTTGATAAAGCGCTGAATATTCTGTTAATGTTTCATAAAAAGTCGCCTGATGATGTACCAATGATTTAAGATTGATATCTAAATCATTTCTTTTGATCAAAATTCTTACAGCATCAATATTACTTTTTTTAACAGCTGAAAATAATGGAGTATGTGCATGCCTGTTAATATATGATTTTAAATTTATATCAATATCTTTATGTTGAAGTAATAATTGAATAATTTTAATATTACCATTTTCAACTGCTCCATATAATGGTGTATATTCACCCACTACAAAATTATCAACATATGATTTCTGATTAACATCAATATCTTTATGTTGAAGTAACAGTTGGACAATTTCTAAATTACTATTTTCAATAGCATAAAACAATAGTGTTTTTTGTTTCTTTACTTCTTCTCCGTCAATATTATATTCTTTTAATAGTCTAGAATTAATGTCAATATCATTACAATCTAGCATGATTTTATTAAATAAAAGAAAATAGTCTCTTTTGCATAACAGGAATAAAAGATCAGAATTTATTAATTCAGGTTGAATTAAAGCAAAATTATATGATTTTAAACTTTCTTTTAAAACAAATAAAGAAATATCATCAGTTTCAAAATAGTTCGTTAGTATATAATTAGTTAATTCATTATGATGACAACGAATCGAAGCTTTAAGGCAATCTTTTAATGTTTGTTTATCATGAATAATGCCATATTCTTCAAGGATATGTATTATTTCTGGATTTCGACCATAAATTGCAAAAAGCAACAAATTATTTGTTATAGTGTAATTTTGTTTTATCAAATATTTAAAAATTTTAACTGATCCAAAAAATGCAGAATATTGTAAATAATTTATTGGCTGTGATTGTAATATAAATAAGTTTGTTTCAAATATTGATGGATAAATATCTTTATATAAAGGAAATTTTGTTTTATTGATATACAATATGAATTCATCAATGAGATCTTTATGAATCAATTGTAAAACATAGTTGTCACCATATTCTGTTTTCCTTATTTCTTTTATATCCTCAGGAATTGATGAAATATACCAAGACTCATTATCAAAAAACTGTTTGATTTCCGGAAACAAATATTTTCCATCATCTGAAAGATTTTTTGTATCATCGTAAAATATATTTGACATATTTGATACAATAAACTTATCAAAAAAGATTATTTTTTCTTCTGAAAGAAAAAGAATTATTTTCGTATTATATTTAAAAAAATTGTATATTTCGATATTTGAGAAATTTCTCTTGATTTCATCTTTGAGTGATAGAATAATTTTGAAAATTTTATCAAAAAAATTACTTAATCGATGATGATAGTCGATTATTGTTGAAAGTAAGCGTATTACTGATCTTAATAAATGTTTATTGCAAAAAATTTTTTGATCATTAAATAATTTTAAAAGGAATTTAAGTTCTTCCTGGTCGTTATCTTCATCATCTAAATATTTTAAAAGTATAGTTTGAATCAAAATCATTTTGTCTATGTATTCTTGAACTTCCATTTTAAATTAATTAAAAAAAACTGCCCAATTACAAAAACAAACGTTCTTTCATTTAATCATTTTACAAAATAATTCACAATAAATTATATAAATAATAATAATAATAATAAATTATATAAATAAATGACTCTTTGTGAATAATTGAATAATTCTTTGTGTCAAGAAATTCCATTTTAATTAGAATTTCTTTTTCAGCCGATTCTAATTGCGCACATTTGTTGACTTGGCACATATCGATTTCAAACACGTATGGGAAGTTTATGACACCTTGTCTAATCCATTAATTAACTCGATATGAATATTGTTATCCAATGATAATTCGGTCAGTAAATGTTTGAGTTGGTGTAATTAATGTAGTTTCTGTTCTTTGGAAATTGTTTGATTTTATCTTTTTGTGTTTCCATTGATGTGGTTTCTGTTCCTTGGAAAGGATCCATGATGCTGGAATTGATTCCCGCTTTTCTTGATCCAGAATTAATAGGAAAGACCAAATAAATCAATTTTTTGAGGGGAACCAGAGAATGTGCAAAATTTTAACTTTGCATTTAATTTCGAACCTTTTTAATTTATTTATATAATAATTGTGTAAAAAATATATGTGGGCTTTTATTTTTTAAAATGCAGCAAATTAATAATCCATTCCAATTTTTGGTATAAGTTTATTTTTTGAATAGTCATTCAAATTTGAATTGACGAAATTTTAAAATTTTTAAAATTTTTCAAAAACATTCAAAAGTTTTAAAAATTTTTAACTTTTCTTGTCAAATAAAGAAATTTTACATTTAGCATTAAAACACTTCATTATTATATAAATGAGTCAAGTTAAGAATGAAATAGAAAAAATGAAGAAAGAAGCAGATGAAGGAAATGTTGAATCAATGTTTAAATATGCAGAAAAGTTAACAAATGGAAATGGTGTCATGATCAACAAGAAAGAAGCATCGATATATTTTAAAAAAGCAGCAGATTTAGGACATGAAAAATCAATTGTTGAATATGCATTTATGTTATCACATGGAGAAGGAATCAAAGAAGATAAAGAAGAAGCATCGAAATATTTCAAACGAAGTGCAGATTTAGGCAATGTCAGATCAATGCTTGAATATGCAAGAATGAGAGAACACGGTGAAGGAATTGAAATAAATATGGAAGAATCGGCGAAATATTGTAAGATGGCAGCCGACGAAGGAGATGTCTTTGGTCAATTCAATTATGGTTCCAAATTAAGAAATGGTGAAGGAGTTGACATAAACATCGAAGAATCAATCAAGTATTTGAAAATGGCGGCAAACCAAGGATTTCCATTTGCAATTATAACTTTGTCATCGATGTATTCTGATGGTGAAATAAAAAATGCCAACAAAGAAGAAGCTCTTAAATATACAAAAATGGCAGCTGAAAATGGTCATGTTCCATCTCTTTGCGAATATGGTAAAATGTTAAGAGATGGAGAAGGTGTTGAAGCAGATGAAGAATCAGCCAAAGAATGCTTTTTTGCAGCAGCAGAAAATGGATATCCAGAAGGAATGCTTTTATATGCAGAAATTCTTGAAAAAAGTGGCAACAAAGAAGACATCAAAGAATCAGCCAAATATTACAAAATGTCAGCAGATAATGGAAATAAGCAAGCAATGCTTAGATATTCAAGCATGCTTAAAAATGGCGAAGGTGTAGAGATAAATGAAGAAGAAAGCCAAAAATATGCAGATATGGCACTTACATTTAATGAACCACAAAATGGCATTGAATGCACAATTTGTTAAATTATTTTTTGTGTTTTTTAAAATGATAAAGAATATATATGATTTTTTAAAAATCAAACAAACAAAACTTGGTACCAAGTTTTGTAAATCTTTTAATAGAACATCTAATTATTGATAATTAGATGTTATTGAAAAATGACTCCCGTTAATGATACTGTTAAAAAATTCATGTTTAAACATCATTTTAAAAAAATCATATTTTATAATTTGTGATTAACATTTATATTATGATTAGATAAAAAATTTAAAAAATATATTGTAAAAATTTAATATTTGAATCCTGATTTTTTTAGTATTAAATCTAGATCTTTAGCGATTGATAGCAGATCTGAATACAAAGAACTAGAATCTAGATTATTCAAATTGAGAGCTAATTGGTTAAATAGTGAAAATTAATTTTATAAAATTTACCTTAAGAATTTATTTATTTGTGATCCCACTTAATAATCACACAAACATTTCAACATTGGTAAACATCATTTTAAAAAAATCATATATATTCTTTATCATTTTAAAAAACACAAAAAATAATTTAACAAATTGTGCATTCAATGCCATTTTGTGGTTCATTAAATGTAAGTGCCATATCTGCATATTTTTGGCTTTCTTCTTCATTTATCTCTACACCTTCGCCATTTTTAAGCATGCTTGAATATCTAAGCATTGCTTGCTTATTTCCATTATCTGCTGACATTTTGTAATATTTGGCTGATTCTTTGATGTCTTCTTTGTTGCCACTTTTTTCAAGAATTTCTGCATATAAAAGCATTCCTTCTGGATATCCATTTTCTGCTGCTGCAAAAAAGCATTCTTTGGCTGATTCTTCATCTGCTTCAACACCTTCTCCATCTCTTAACATTTTACCATATTCGCAAAGAGATGGAACATGACCATTTTCAGCTGCCATTTTTGTATATTTAAGAGCTTCTTCTTTGTTGGCATTTTTTATTTCACCATCAGAATACATCGATGACAAAGTTATAATTGCAAATGGAAATCCTTGGTTTGCCGCCATTTTCAAATACTTGATTGATTCTTCGATGTTTATGTCAACTCCTTCACCATTTCTTAATTTGGAACCATAATTGAATTGACCAAAGACATCTCCTTCGTCGGCTGCCATCTTACAATATTTCGCCGATTCTTCCATATTTATTTCAATTCCTTCACCGTGTTCTCTCATTCTTGCATATTCAAGCATTGATCTGACATTGCCTAAATCTGCACTTCGTTTGAAATATTTCGATGCTTCTTCTTTATCTTCTTTGATTCCTTCTCCATGTGATAACATAAATGCATATTCAACAATTGATTTTTCATGTCCTAAATCTGCTGCTTTTTTAAAATATATCGATGCTTCTTTCTTGTTGATCATGACACCATTTCCATTTGTTAACTTTTCTGCATATTTAAACATTGATTCAACATTTCCTTCATCTGCTTCTTTCTTCATTTTTTCTATTTCATTCTTCACTTGACTCATTTATATAATAATGAAGTGATTTAATGCTAAATGTAAAATTTCTTTACTTGACAAGAAAAGTTAAAATTTTTTAAAATTTTTTAAAACTTTTGAATGTTTTTGAAAAATTTTAAAAATTTTAAAATTTCGTCAATTCAAATTTGAATGACTATTCAAAAAATAAACTTATACCAAAAATTGGAATGAATTATTAATTTGCCGCATTTTAAAAAATTAAAGCCCACATATCTTTTTTATATAGTTATTAAATAAATAAACAAAAGATGTTGGAAAATAAATGCAAAGCCAAAATTTATTCATTTTCTGTTTAGACTATTAAAAGATTTTAATAATAATAATAGAATGAAAACAAATCTAAATATGTTTCAATTTCAATGCGATAGCCTTGTAAGATGGTATATCAACATGAACTGGTGCATCATTTTGAATGTCAAATTCAACAAAGTGATTTGAAAGTAAATCAGTTGCTTTATATTTCCCAGTAGCAATACTCAAAGATTTAATTGCAGCTTTAGGAATATTAACATCAACTGAAACAGCATTATCGTCGAAATTGGCAACAACAAGCTAAAGATCATCATCGTTCTTTCTTAAGAAAGGATACTGGCGAACATTAAGATGGCCATTAACATACAATAAGTCGAAGAAAGAGCCTTGACGGACAGCTTTTTCAGTTCTTGCCAAAGAACAAATTCTTGTATAATTATCATACAAATCAACTTGATCTTGAGTTAATTCTTTTGGATTGTAATAACCATTTCTTAAAGTATCAGGTGGCCAATAATCAAAGATTGTTGTTCTTCCATCTCTTCCACTGTAGCCTTCACTGTCCATTCCACGTTCACCGATTTCTTGGCCGGCATAGATCATGACAGGATTTGGGTTCATTAACACTTCAATGGCCAATGCTGGAAGAGCCTTTCTGCAATCACCAGCGAAGAAATCGCTTCAGATTCGTTGTTCGTCATTATTTTCCAGGAAATAAAGCATATGGCCCCAAATATCACTTGTAGATTCCCATCTATATGTAATTTCTTGCGTGTTGCAGTAATGTGTCAAGGCTCCACAGAGATAATCATACATTCCAACATATATCGTAAAGATAATCAAATCCTGATGAAATGAAATTTCGATATTGTGAAGGATCGTAAACTTCTCCAATGAAAATTTAGCCCGGATTTGCTTTCTTAACTCGTGATGAAAGCACATTTTAACCAATGTATTTTGTGGTGGATCAAAGTGTAATGAATGATTATCGCAATAATCAATTCCATAATTGATTTTGATTGCTTAATACCAATCACTGCAATCTGGAGTTGGGTAAAAGCGGTCATTTCCTTTGGCTGGAAATTCTGAATATGTTTCTCTTTTTTTCATCTTCATACCAATCACTGCAAAGTGATTCTGGGAGGACAAGTTGATTAGGGAGATAATAAAAGTTGTTGTTTGGAGAAAAATGAACCGATTTATCTTCATCTTCACCAAGACCTTTGACATTTGATGGTTTTGAAATTGAGTGGTATTGACGGGCAACATGATTTGGAACAAAATCTAATATGAATTTCATACCATTTGCGTGTGTTCGTTTAATTAAGCTTAATATGATCAATGACTTGCATTTATAAAAGACATAATTACCAATGGAACGAACAGAAGAAGGAATTTTGATTGTAGAAAGTGATGTGCATTCATAGAAAGTTCTATTATCAATCGTTTTGACTGATGAAGAAATTGATACTTCAGTTAAATTTGTGCAATTAGAACAGAATTCAATGATTTTAATAACAGGTGGGAATATAACTTTTTCTAATGAATAACATTGTCTAATGATATGATCTCCAATTTTTTTAACAAAAGAAGGAATGATAAATGCTTTCAATTTTGAACCGTTGGAGAATGCAAAACTACCGATTTCTTTTACAGATGAAGGAATTCACTAAAGATTTACATCCTTCAAAAGCTTTTTCTTCAATTGATTCCACAGAGGATGGTGTTGTAATTTCTGCCAAATTTGAGCAATTATAAAATGAATATTTCCTATCGTTTTTATCGATGATGGAATTTCAAATTTGACCAAATTTTTGCATTCATAGAAACATTTGTATCCTATTTTAATTTCCGGTAATCTTAATAAGTAATTAAAAATATCAAAATGATTTCCTTCAATTGCTAATTTTAATTCTGTTGCATGAAAATATGTTTATTGAACTTCATTCAAAACAAATAAAATTTTTTGGAACTGTAAAAACAAAAAAAGTTTTTTGAATTCGATAAAAAATTTTTTTTCAATTATTAATTGATTTACATCTAATTCTGCTTTGTTTTTAATATAATCAACAAGTTTAAAATAACCAAAATCTACTGCATAGAAGAAATAAATTGGTTCAGCAAGAAGATCTTCAGAAATGAAATCAAAATTATAAGATTGAAATCCATAAAAAATTTCATCATAAAGATATTCAAGTATATTGTTACCAACTTCTTTATTATTATGGCTAACTTGTTTTTTCAGCAAGTTATCTTTGATATAATGTGCAAAATCGTTATGATGACATTTAATTGACTCTTTAAGACATTCTTTATAAGTTTCATCATCTGGTAAAATTTTTTCACTTTCAAGAATATGAATGATTTCTGGGTTATGTCAATGAATAGAATAAATACATGATGACAAATTCAATCCAACTCCATTTTGAAGCAAAAACCTTAATATTTGAATTGATCCGAAAAATAATGAATATTCAATTATAGTTGGCTCTTTGTGAATTAATAATGGATTGGTCTCAAAAATTGAACTGCTTATTTGATCTGTTTATTAGGAATTAAAATAGATATTTGATAATATATGATAAGCAAATGAATGAATTTAAACTCTTTTTTTTCTATCTTTAAAATAGATATTAGTTAATATAAACATATTTAAAAATGAATAAGCATTACTTTTGCTTAATTCCAATATAAACAAACTAACTGGAATTAAAATATCTAATGAAATGGACTTTTATAAATTCAATTAAAACAATTAATTTTATGATTTATGTGTTTTAAACATATTAATATAACAATATTTAGTATGTTTAGCCTCACATAAATCGTTGGCGATGAGATAATATTGTCGAAATAAAAATGATAATATGAACAGTATTATATATTAATGATGTACAATGCACGCACACTTATAGTATAAAACATGTACTTGTCCTCCTCAATACACAAATTCTTATATAAAAAAAAAAAAATAAAAAATTAAAATTTTATAAAATGAAATTACTCGTTTTGCATTTCATTATCATTTAAATTTTGTTGAAATGATAATTTTTCATTGTCATTTGTTTGATTTTCATCTTTAATTTCTTCTTTTCTTTCTTCGTTTTGCATACCTTCTTCTTTTTCTTCTTCTCTTGAAATTTTTCCATTTTCAAAGTTTTCATTCTTTTCAGTTTCAATTTGTTTTTGTTCTTTTTCTTCTTCTTTCTTGTGATTTTCTGTTAAACCTAATTTTTGACTTGAGTTTGAAATCCAATCTTGCTTGAATTGTTCAATTCCATCTTCTGAAACGTTGTGCCATGTTTCTTTATTCACTGTCTGACCGTTTTCATCTTCAGTTTGCTCAGTTTCATACCATTGATCGTCAATTCGCCTCTTTAGTGACTGGTGAATTTTACCTTCACTGTCAATTGTTCTTTCTTTTCTTTCTTCAATGAATTTTTCACCATCAAATCTCGAATGACTCTCGAAATAATAAAACGGAGATGGTGATTCATTTACTTGGTTGTCATTCGCATTGATATCGATGTTATTGTCATTATTGTTATTGTTGTTTTCAGCATTGTTACATTTAACTATATCTTTTGATTTTTGTTTGTTTGAGATTTCAGATTTAACTGATAATTGATCTTTGTATTGTTGCTGAATGAGTCTGTTGTATAGAATTGCTCTGAGTTTTTCGATTTCTTGGGCTTCTCGAATCGAATTCAGAAGATAACTTTCTATTGGGATATATCTTATGCGATATATTGTTGGCCTGCAATAGTTGTAATTAACACGTGGAATGTTAAAGATCTGGAACATTAAATAAAAATGATATGATTGGTTTCGTTTTTAAGTGGAACATGTTTAAATTTTATTCGAACAAAATAGCATTTAATTTAAATGGTTGGATGCATTCAAAAAAAAATTAATTAAATGATAATTTGGCCGACCATTTTAAATACTTTTCAAATATGCATCCAGCTTTTATTTTCATTTAAATGGTTGGATGAAAATCAAACCAATGATAATAATAAATTTTCATCATTGGTTTGATAATGAAAATTTTGTTTTTTTTTTTATATTAAAAATTTTTTCCTTGATACAATAAGTGTGTGTACTGTATATTATTATTTCACAAAAAGAGTTTTAATTATATCAATATTTCTGTTAAAGATGTACAATTGCTTAATATAGGATTTTATTATGATATCAATCAAGTTATTAGCCTTCGTAAAAATTTTCATTTATTTCATTTTTTGGGTCTTGAGTGTCTATTGTTTTTGTATATTTAATTCTTCCTAAAAGAATATCATATGGTTCCCAATACAAAATATTATTCATTTCTTTAATAATGCCATTAATTATATCTTTAAGTTTATCTAAATCTTTGAAGATTAATTTATTCATATTTTTTGGATATTGTAAATAACGAATTTAATCATCATTCATTGATTTAAATCCAATTATTTTATGCGTTTTGTTATCATTAATATCATTAATTAATAAACAAAAATGCTTTCTCTTAATTATACCAGTTAAAATTTGTTCGATTTGGTGAAGAATACAATCGTCCTCGTTCTCATTTTCAATAATATCGATAGTTTTAATTGAAGTATCTATCATTTTGCCATCTACAATATTATTTTGGTTAATCCATCTTAATATCAATTTTATTTGTTATATTTTCACTTTCAAATGATTTCCACATTAATGATGATCAATTATCATTACATGGAGATTTAAAGAGAGGAATATTTAATAGAAAATCATTGAGATTTGTTACATAATACTTACCTTGATACATTTCTGCATTTAATTGGAACGAATAAGTGTTTTCCTGTGATTGTGATAAAAGATAAATCAATGGACGAAAAATTGCGTTACAAAAATGTTTTTTAATATTTGTTTCTTCCTCCATATAAATCAATTTCATGTTAATGAAACTAGTTATAAACATATTTGATATTTGTAGTTTTTCATCATATACTTCTTTTGAGTGAAATATCAATGGCTCATTTTCATATATCTAAAGCTTTTTTATAACGTTCAATTTGACCGTTATTAATGACAGTTAAAGTAGGGACATATGTAATTTCCCAATTCAAGGTGGTTATGTTATTGTCACTAAAATATAAAATAAATATAAATATTAATAAATTGAAAAAAATAGTAGATTTTTATTATTATTTGAATTTAGTTGTTTTTGTTAAATAATTCAATTGTGTTCTTATTGAATTAATTTTTTTTAATGATGATGGAATCATAATTATGAATTCTGGACCTGCCTTTCCTTTTACGATTGCAGGATGCTGGCGTGGAATTCCAAATGAAGAATAATCTGTTGTTGTTGCATGCCTCATGCATGCTGTGTACATATTTTCTTCACATGGAAATTAAAAATAACTGATTGCATAGCATTTGTTATAATAGATTAATAGTTAACAACTAGTCATTTTACTGACATTGATGTAAAATAATTGGAGAATTATCCAATTTTTTTTTCTGCGATTTGAATGATAACATAAATATTAACTTTATATGTCAAAATTAAATATCTTTGAATTCTTAATTTATTTTTTTCATGCTTGACACATAATCAAGTCTGAAAAAAGCTAAATTCAAATAGCTAATAAGTATTCTTGATAAATTTGTGTAAATATAAATTTTTGCCACAAAATTTGAAGTTGTTGTCATAATAAAATTAAATTTAAACGGTTATTGAGAACAATTATTTTTCTAAAAATATTGAACAAAACTGATTTGTTTATATGACTAATCTTGATGAATGAGATATCAAGTTTTTGTATTATTAATAATTATTATTTTATAATAATTGATGACAAGAAATTTGAAAAATGAACTTGAATATATTCAATCAATTTACTACATATATTGTTTAATATGAAAATATATAGAATATGATGTAAAATTTAATTTCATATAATAACATATGAAATTATTTTAGAAAAACATTAAATTTGATTAGTTTCTGTTTTTTATCCAAATTAAATCCAATATAAATCAAAATGTAACGAGTAATGATAAATAATGATTTATATTATGTCAGAGGATCGATATGAGGGAGAAATAATTTGAATGATTATTAACTGAATTTAGGCAACTTTTTGTGTAGTTTACATTAAATAAAAAGCAATAAAAATTTTGGTGAATATATTGACCTAAATAAATGAAATAAATAAAATGAATAATTTTAAAAATATCCATTTATCTCAAAAATAATACTGAAGTGTATTAATTATTATCATTTATTTGTAATGTTTGTATCAATATAATTACTTATTGTAAATCAAATTTGCTAATAAAAGTTTTTAAAAATATATTTGAAATGGATTATATGGTTCTTTTGAATCAAGCAAATCTGGAATTAGTTCACTCTTGTTCTTTGCAAGATCATTTGTAGTTTCGCCATTTGTTTCATCATTGTTATTTTCGTCCTCGAATAAATGAATATGAAAGTTGAGTTCAAAGTATGTATCACTCAACGTTTCGAAATCAAGATTTGCTTTATCATAGTCATCATGCTCGAATGGAATTTCTGCTGGACTAGAATTTTCATTATTATTAAAAATATTATCATCAATCTGTGATTCATCCTGACTCATATTTCCGATTGAAGCGCCATTTGCTGGTGGAGGTCTTTCATACTTCTCCTTTTCTTCGTCATTTGCTGTAGTTTCGTATGGATTTGGGAGATTATTTTCGCCTAAAAGTGTGGCTGAGTTTTCAGTTGTGAGCTTAATTAATTTCGTGTTAACCAAAATATATCTTTCTATCGTTCCATTTTCTTTTTTGTATTCAACAAATTTAACTGGAATATGATTTGAAGGTCTTCCAACTTTCCCCATTTCTAAATAAATTGAACCAATCAATTGTGAATAGCAATTTTATTCAGAATTAATTGGCCAATAATAGGTGATATGAAAATAAATATCAAAATCTCAATTATTTTATCATGATTTCGTTTATTTTAACTTATTTTTTAAATAATGAATTTAATAAGAATATTTATTCATTTTATTATAAAAAATAATTTATTATTTAATAAGATTAACTTATTTTTTTATAAAAAAAATAAATCGTTTTTTGAATGGATTCATAAAATTTTTTTCACAATTTTATTTTTATTTTAATTTATTTTCACACAAAAAAAAATAGTATTTTCAATACTTTATTAAAATTTGAAAAATGAAAAAAACTTGAAAAATCATACTCAAAGGAAACTTTATTTTATTCTAATATAAGTTTTCTCAGATCAAAATTGTTTTTTATTATCAGTCAAAAAGTTGAAAGTGGCTGTTGGCAAAATAAAATAGAATAGAATATTACAAATTAATTTAATTCAACTTTAATTTTTATTGTTAATATAAAAAAAGAAATTGATATCATTTTTCATTTAGTATAAAAAAGAAAACAATTAATTATAATATTTCAGATGAAGTTTTGAAAAAAATAAAAAATAATATAAAATTCTACCTGGTATTGTGCAACTATATGCATCATTTCTTGTTATGCAAAGAAAAATGAGCTGATTATTTATTTTCAAAAAAAAGTTTCAAATTTAAATTCTAGTTTCAACATTAAAATATAAAATTATACTGGGCATGTTATACTCTCGTCTCTAAATAAGACTTATTAATAAAAAATCATTGGAAATATCTTGTCATTATAATATAAGTTTCAAAGTTTGATTTCCAACTTGTTAATATTTTAGATATTTTATTATTTTTTTCTTACTATGTATGATTGATATAAGAAATTAATATTTTTAACAATTGTAAATAAAAGTTTTAAGAAAATGTTGATTCATTACAATATAATAAATTAAAACTCTTTTTATAAAACAAATATTGGTAACAATATATATAAATGAAATAATAATTTTTAAAAACTTTTTTTGGTGAATAATGTTTTTATGATCTTTTCAACAAATATATGAAATTATTTAAAATGAAAATGAATGTTTTTCACTTAATTGTTTAAAATATATCATAAGAAAATTTTTGTTGATATTTGTGTTAAAAATTTTTTGCTTCTGCAGTAAATAAAAACAGTAAATAATATTTCAAATGGTTTGACAAAACTATTTTGATATCATATCATATCTTTTTAATTATTTCAAAATCTTTTTAATAAAAATTATACATTTCCAAATTCATGTTTATACGAATATTGATATTGATTAGAGTGAATTATAATTATATATACTTTTTAAATATCTTTCAAGATATCATTTAATAAATACTAAATTGTTATATTATATAGTATTGTCATATGAATATAAGAATTGTTGTTTTGATGGAATGAAAGAGATTTTCAAATTACATTTATTATGTTCAATATTTTTTAAAAAATATTAATTTTGCCATTTTTAAACAAAAAAAAAAAAAAAAAAAAAAAGTTTTATTTTTCATCTTTTATATTATGACCACACAAATATTATATTCAAAAAGTTGGATGAGTTATGTTTGAATATTTTATACAGTATATAAATGTTAAAATACTGATAAAATATTAAAGATTCACCTTTTGGAAATTACGCAATGATTTTGCATTTTTAAAGCCAAAATATAAACTTTGTGCTTTCATTTAAAAAATAGATATGTTTTATAATATCCCTATTAGAGATATAAATAAATATGAGTTGGTGAAAGAGTTTTTGAACTATGTTTATCTTTTATTCAATTAATTTTTGAACCTCATATATTTTTTATATATAATATATTGCACGATTTGTGATATATTTAATTTAAATAATTAAGCATTAATTTGATGATAAGCCATAAAAATTTAATAAATATGCATATCAATATTGCAATAAAGAATATGAAATTTGATGATTCAATTTTTTTTATTTGATATAAAGGCATTATAGAGAATCAAACAAGAATGTCAATATTTTGTGTAAACACACTTCATTTTATATTTATGATAAATCATTTAACCAAATATTTAATAAAAGGAAAAAAAAATATTTGATTCACATAAAGCCCAAAATAGATGAATAAATCAAGAAACCCAAAGAAATTATTTTGTATTTTTTACATTTTCTTTTTTGATTCTGCAATATGTAAATATGCCTTTTATGTTTTTGTTTAGTCGTTTGAGAGATAAAATTGTATTTTATACAAAAACAGTACACTATCGGGACTTTTACCCTTTTAGTTTTTTTCACGTCACTTTTATCACATTTTTTACACTATCGTTTTTTACTACGGGTTTTTTGGGGTGCTTTTCACTTTTTCAAAAAAAAAAAAAAGTTGATTTTTTTTCTTGAGTCGAAATGAAATTTTCAAATAAAATTTATGCCATTATAACTTTCATCAAAACAAAGAATTTAATAAAATTTCATTTCAATAATTCGAATTATCAAAACTTAGAATCAAATTCGGATTTTAATAAGCTGGGATATTAAAATATATTGTTTTTTAAAGATGTATATTGTTTTAAATTGTATTATAAGCCTTTTAAAGTATTGAGGATTTCGAAGAATAAAAACAAAAAAAAAGTCATAAACATAGATAAAAATATATTCGTTATAGATATACATTTTTCTCAGCTATTTTTTATTTATTTAACAATTAATAAAAATATTTCACATTATTATATTTATTATAAATGCAAAATATTACTTCTTAAATAAATGAAAGAATACAAAAAAGTATGAAATGTGATATAAAAACTTTTTTTATTTTTTTAAAATTGACATTTATCTCATTGAAAAATAGATTTTTTCATAAATATTAGCTGATTATTTGATAAATAATTGATCATATTATTAAATTTTAAAATATTCAATTTATATAGTCAATATTTGATATATTTTTTTATAAAAAAAACTTCATTCAAAACTAAATTTAAACAGAAAAACATATTCGCACTTGTATATTATTTAATGTTTTTGGCTTTTTAAAATCCAAATTCTTTTCTATTATTATGAAGTTAAGTGATAACAGAATTTTGTCCAAAAATTTTTTTTGTCAACCAACTATAAATATTAAAAAAAATTTTTTAGCTATCCTATTAATATCAATACCTGTTGAAGTTAATAAATAACGAACAAGATCAGGATTGCATGCTTCAATTGCATAAATCAAAGGCGCAAAATTTCATATAAATCGCAAATATAATAGCTCATTTAATTAAATAATGATGTACATAAAATACATTAATAAAGTATATAATATTATCAAATTATCTTTAAAAAGTATTGAGAAAAATGTGTTTTATTTTTGTGTACCATTCAAAAAGTTGAGCAAACATGATTATGTCCCAAAAACATAATTATGTCCACCAACTATATATCTGTATTATCCATTTTAGTAGAAATAAAAAATGCAGTTAAATTTAAAAAAATAAGAATAGAATTTCATTAATAAATAATAGTAAAAACATTATAATCAAAAAAGTCAAAAAAGAAATCATTAAGTCTTGGTTTTTGTATTTACAATTTTATACAACTTGTCCGTTTAAAAATTACAATTGTAGATACGTTATTTTCTCGATATAAATTTTTAATTTTTATCTTGATCTACAATTTTTTTTATAATTTAAAATGTTTTAAATAATTTTAAAATAAAATGATAAAATAGTGAAATGTTTTTCAAATTATATATATATATTTTTAAGGCGGTAGTCTCCATTTTTTCGTAAACCATTCAATATTGATAAAACTCATAGATTTGAAGTTTCAATGGTAATATGCTATGAAAAAGTTAAATGACCTTGATATTTGTCCTTAACTATCAAAATAAAAAAAAATAGTTTTTCCTTTTCTTTGTTTCTATGGTAAAAATTTGCAATTTTTTGAAAATAAGATTATAAAAAATATCTGCATAATTAACTAAAGGAGATATTTTTTATAATCTTATTTTCAAAAAATTGCAATCTTCGACTAGCGTGCTTGAACTAAAGGCGAAAAATGGGTTAATTATTTTTTTTATAATCTTATTTTCTTGGAGATGAGAGCATTTTGGGTCAGGATGCGGACAATTACGATTGTAATCACTAGAAATTGAGTTTTGATTAGGTATATTTTGATTTGAGTTGAGGTTGTCAGAATAATTTTGATTATTAAAATTTTTGTCAATAATATCTTCGTGGATGGTATCAATGGAATCAGCATAAGGAGCTGATTCCGAATATCTAGTTCTTGTTGGTAAAAACATCATATTTGCAATTTGAAAAAAAATCTCCTCCCGTGTGGTAAATTCGTTTATTAATCATTAGAGTAAGTATAAAATACTAATAAACGCGAGTGATGATTCACTCACAAATAAGTGGGGTGGTCCCCAATAAAAAAAAATCTGCCTAAAATTCAGAAGAGGAGTGTTGGACTCCCTCCTCTTTGCTAGGCAGGAACGGCGCCACGTGCATGGTTCCAAAGAGGTGTGGTGCCTGGGTTTCCCAATATGTCAATTTCTTCACTGTCTGTAACAGAACGAGAGGACAAACTGTCATAACCGTTATCGGAGTTAACAAGGTCAAGCCATTCATCATCATTAAGAGTGTTGACTGAATGAGACTCATCGTCTGCTGACTCTTCATTCGAGTCATTAGAGAAAGTTGTACAGTTCGATTCATCATCAACAATGTTGTGATCTTCTTCATCATCACTGGTAACGATATCGTTATCGGTACGGATATCGTTGTCACCGGTTCTCAGAGAAGAACTCTTCTTGATTTTTATGTCAATGTAGAGGAGCATGGACTCACGTAGAGCAGCCGCAACCATCCTTCCTGCAAGTTTGAAGGCATCTTTGGACGTATTTGTCACTTTTTTAAGTTCGTTGATAGTGTCATCAGGGATGGCACCCAACGATGAGACAATGAACACGAAAAGTGACACATTACAGTTCAGCTGTCTTCTGCAATCTTCGACAAGCGTCTCATATTTGACAATTTTCTCTCTACGGCGGATGGTCAAAGTAGATTCACCTTCCTCCCCAGATAACATACCATAAGGAATGGTGAATTCGGCTATTTTCAATTGATCACCTTCCCACCACCACATATTTGGTCTGAGAGAAGCAGAGTCACCTGTGATGTGTTCGCTGCTGCGTCCACGAACACATTGATTGCAGTGAACGATAACTCTTTTCTTTTCTGTGAGATACTTGACAAGTACTTTAGCAACATCGTCATGTCTTTTTGTAAATTTGTGTCTTAGTCGCTTACTGCCGTTTAGTATATGATTGAGAGTTTCAGTCTGCCCACAAAGGCTGCAGCGGTTACTCAACTGAGGATTTCTATGAGCAGCGAGCGAAGCCGTCATCAGTGATTTCGTTCGCCCTTTGATAGCGAATCTGATAACAGAGTCTGCATTAAAGCATTCGGCTTCATAAAGAAGCTACTCAATGGAGAGTTCTTCAATGTCACAAATGAGTGACCTTTCATTTCATGTTTGCATAACTCTGAGAAGTAACGATCATTCAAGATCTTCATTATGCATTTGACAACATTTGATGTTTTTACATCAAACGTATTTTCATTCAATAAATCATTCAAAGTAAAAACGTTATCTTTATATAACAAGCTAACATTGAGATCATGTAAAGCTTTAACGCAACGAGCTAAGATGTTCGACGTCCCGCGGTTAAGCCTAGAGAAAAGTGAACCGTTATCCTTGACTTTCAGATGCAGAAACGGAGAAGTCAAGTCGATGGCAGCATTCCTGAAGATGATCTCAGCTTCATCAGAAGCTTTGATCATTTCTCTGATGCTTTTATCGTCAGACTCCATAAGTGAGACGTAAAGTCTGATAGTCAGAACTTTCTGTCGGTCTGTTAATATCTGTAGATACAGGCCCCCATCGTTTTTCGCTGTATAAAACCAAGCAGTTGGAATTCCAGCAGCCCCGATCATTTTTGACAATTTCCCGCGAATTAATTCATCTAATCGGTCGAGACCATTAGTCGGGGCTGTGTTCGCCATCAGTTCATAATCAATTTTGGGAATGACGAAACGTTTGATGGCGTCCACTGCTTGTGCGAAACGAAGAGCACTATTTGTGATACGAATAACGTCCTTCGTCATATCTTCGATCCGACGAAAGACGTTACGTTTTCTTTGTGCTGACTTACATGCGATGGGAAGGCCGAGATATGTCGTATTACCTTGAATACTAACGTTCTCAATAGGTCCTCCAGCAATGGTGAAGTTATCGTTCAACACACTGCGAGAACCGTTGTGAGAGATGTATGTGAACGAGTGACACTTTTTGCAGTTAATCTTCATGTCACCAGCGTACCTGCAAAAGGGTTCAACGATTGAGAGCAAATGTCTCATTCCGACTTCCGTGTCAAAAAATACGATGATGTCATCAGAGTAAGCTTGCACGGTTGTCGCTGAGTTCAACCAATGATACCCATCTTCCTTGCAAGCATTCAGCCGTGCAAGAAGAGGCTCGATACAAATGTTGAACAGAGTTGGACTCAGCGGACAACCTTGCTTTACTCCTTTTCTGAAGAAGATGGACTGAGACCGTCTGTTATTTGAAAAAATTCTTGTGTAAGAATCTTTATAACTGTTTAAGATAGATTTAGTAAAACAAATATCAAAACCAATATCACACAAAATCTTTTTTATTAACTTGTGGTTCACTGAACCAAACGCGTCTGAAAAATCGATAGTAGTGATGTATAAAGATTTCTGGTTCCGTGCCGCATCGTGTATCATCTCATCAACCACTGTAGCGTGCTCCGCAGCACCTGCAGGAATTCTAATAAAACCCTTCTGACTATGTAAAATGAAGCGATGTCTAGAATTCAATGTTTGCAGCGAACGACTGATGTGACACATCAACATCCGATAAATGGTCGGAGTGATTGTGATAGGACGCCAGGAATGAGCGTCATTCGGGTCTCCTTTCTTGAACAACATCACCGTTTTATTCACTTTCAAAACCTCAGGGAAGAGACCCGTCTCAAACATACAATTCAATATCAGTCTGATGATCGTCGCCGAAACACTCCCGCCAATTTTCCACAAACCGTTGCAAATACCGTCACAGCCAACAACTGACAGATTTGATCTCGAACGAACCGCTTTCAATATTTCTTCTTCATTGAGAATGAGAGATTTGAGTTCATCAAAATCATCTGCAGAAATCTTAAGCTGAAGTTGATGCACGTTCTCAATGTCTTCACCTAGAGCAGCAGCATCGCTCCAGGAAGAACCGTACACGCTTTCGAAATCTTCGACCAGGGCGACACATTCAGGAGTGTCGTCATTCAAAACGAACCAGTCGAGACAACGTTTGGCATCCTCAGCATAAAATTTCTGAAGGAATTTCTTGTAGCCAAGCGAGGCAGGAGAATTGTGACGAATCTCCAATTCCTCAAGCTTGCTCCGAATATACCTCATCCTCTCATCGTAATGTTCATCATGAATCAAGCCGTCAATGGCGTCCAGATCAGCATTACCAAGAAGCTGACTGAACTCCAATGGCGCTTGGGAAAGAAAAGTGACGAGCTTTTCTTTGACGTCTGCAATAACATTACGTTGCGGTTGCTCAAGATCGACTTCATTGTCTTGGAGGCGGGAATGTAAAAGTTCGATACCTGCGATGAATTTGGTGGCCTTCTTCATCTGAATCGGCATCTCCAACGAACGCGAACGAGTAATCTTCTCAGAGCCTTTCCTTGCTGAACGAACATACTTCCTAACAGACTTACGTAAAATGAGGATGATCTTCGAAATCATCCCTTCGCAGAGAAGCATACGACTGCTATTCTCTAACGAATCGGAAAGGCCAATAACTTCACCATACCAGTTGATGACATCCTTGACTTCATTGTTAAAAACTTCCTCAAACTTTTTCTTGTATTTCGCTAAACGGTCACCCCACAACTTCGGAAGATGCATGAGATCATCATTCTCTTTCATGCATTTCGATTTCCAATTCTCCGCTTTCAATAAATACTTCTCAATATCAACGGTCGAAGCTGAATTTGAATGACCAGGATGTACATCACTTTGAATGACTTCGCCATCACTTGAAGAAGAGACTGAGTGCAAGCGTGCTTCTGGCATTCTCTCATTGGCTGGAATGAAACCAGCCTGACGTCTGCGTCGGCGGTTATCCTCTGCACGACGTCGATCTTCCATCACTTGGAGGTCAACAGACTCATCTGACCTCGCCTGCACAGGATTCAACCTTTCTTCTTCCTGTAAAATCCTATTTTCCATTCTGACACTTTTTTCTTTGTCAAGGTCAGAATTGGCCTCACGAATCTCATCGTCATCGGTATCTGGTGAAAACCACTTGGCAGAAATATTCACCTCGAATGATTGCAATCGATGACCTTCAACGTTGGATGCTGGATGAGATCTGTTTGAGTGTTGCTTGACAGTGACTTTGTCTTTTCCAATGAAGTCACTGCAAGTTGAACACATCGAACCACGCAGATCATGAAAGACATCCCGTGTTGCAAGTAAACATTTGCATCTTCTAGAATGCAGGATGTTCATTGCCCAGAAAACACCCACTTCTCTTTTGAGAGCTTCAAAATCCTGATGAGCCGAACCGATATGGCTGCTCAACGAATTCGCCCGACTCACAAAATAGTCACAGTCACTCACAGGACAAACGTAAATGGTCCGATAATGCGGAGCATCTGCCGGAAGATGAGGCGAGTCAATCTTCCATCTTAACTTACGACCAATTATGTATTCAAAAGCCGCCTGTTCAATTGGAACCCCATTCGTTACATGCAGCGACCTCAGGTGGAATGATAACGAGGCACATGTAGGGAACGTTTTGTCGCAACAAGGGCAATAAAACTGCCCAACACCCAACCATCTACACTTCTGATACATCAGAAGGACGATAGGAACATTTACATCAACAACATCAGCGAAAGGAGACATGTCAATATTACCAACCTGAAGTTGGTCGATGAGCGAGGTCAATTCTGCTTTAGAATTGATTTTGGACAGCTCATCCACAATCCATTCAATAGAAATCCTATCGTCCCTTGACGGTGAAGAACATCCATCATTACTACCGTTGCGATCATCATCATCAGAGTGATCGGCGCGTTCTGATTGAGAACGCACCTCGGAGAAGTCTTCTGCACCACTAATAGTACTACTCGTACTAGTGGATGAAGTCTGTGTGCCTAATGAATTGCTTCGAGAGTCAGAGGATGAATTGAATGATGAGTGATCACCTGCGAGAGTAAATAAAGGGACCACCTTCTCATTGAACTCGAAGACGAACTTAGGCACTTCGATGACGGAAGTGATGACTTTCTCCTTCGTGACTACTTGATGATGATCGATGTGAGCAGTTGACGTGACAACCCGATCGTCGACGCCAACAGCGTGATGAGTGATGTGAGCCGTTGACGTGACGGTTTGGTTGTCAACGTCAACGTTGTGGTGAGCGACGTGAGCTGTTGACGTGACAGTCTGATTGTCAACGTCAACAGTGTGATGAGCGACGTGAGCTGTTGACGTGACAATCTGATTGTCAACGTCAACAGTGTGATGAGCGACGTGAGCTGTTGACGTGACAATCTGATTGTCAACGTCAACAGTGTGATGAGCGACGTGAGCTGTTGACGTGACAATCTGATTGTCAACGTCAACAGCGTGATGAGCGACGTGAGCTGTTGACGCGACAACACGATTGTCAACGTCAACAGCGTGATGAGCGACGTGAGCTGTTGACGTGACAATCTGATTGTCAACGCAAACAGCGTGATGAGCGACGTGAGCTGTTGACTTGACAATCTGATTGTCAACGTCAACAGCGTGATGAGCGACGTGAGCTGTTGACTTGACAGTCTGATTGTCAACGTCAACAGCGTGATGAGCGACGTGAGCTGTTGACTTGACAGTCTGATTGTCAACGTCAACAGTGTGATGAGCGACGTGAGCTGTTGACGTGACAATCTGATTGTCAACGTCAACAGTGTGATGAGCGACGTGAGCTGTTGACGCGACAACACGATTGTCAACGTCAACAGCGTGATGAGCGACGTGAGCTGTTGACTTGACAGTCTGATTGTCAACGTCAACAGCGTGATGAGCGACGTGAGCTGTTGACTTGACAATCTGATTGTCAACGTCAACAGCGTGATGAGCGACGTGAGCTGTTGACTTGACAATCTGATTGTCAACGTCAACAGCGTGATTAGCAACAGATTCAACATTGTGAGTATCAGCACTCACAACATGGTTGTTCTCAAACGTGTTTGAGTCAGCAGGTTGAGAGATGGCACCAGCTGATTGACTACTAATATTAGCTGCTGAGTTTGGTGAGTAAGAATTAACAATATCACTCGTATCAATGTGCTGCGAAGAAAGGAAATAAAAGTTATTATTATTGATGTAACTCCATGACATGTGATGTGAAATGTCGGTGAAGTGAGATGTGTTGCACCCGATGTTGCATGTTCCTGAGAGAAAGAGCGAATTAACGATGTTGGACACATGCGAAACAAACGGGGAACATTTTGAGTGAAAATTGAATGGAACCGTTCGAATGCTAGACGAAGGAACGAAAGAATAGGGATCAAAAGCATTTAAACGAAGTTCTTCATCCGTTGATGGGATTGCTGGTCGATTCCTGTCGAATTTTGGTTGCTCATCGGAAATGATCAATTGTCCTCGAGCAACCAGAATTCCTTCGGATGACTTCTCATTCATATTATAAGCAAGAGGACAACGAGAAATCAATGAAGGATCGCACGTAACAACGATCCATGATGGGTTAGGAACTCCATCAGAATTCGACGGGTTATAGTGAACACCCGACCGTAAGAGCACTTCTGTCCCTCTAGAAGGATTATTTGAATTGCAGAAAATAGTTTCAGGTTCCTCAATTTCTTCATCGGAAATTGATATTTGATCACTATTATCACTTTTTTCTGAATCTGAATTAATGTGCTCGAAATTGGTCATATCGTCATCAGGACACTTGGAAAGTGATTGTGAAGCTGGTCCAACCGGCGGGAGCCGCAGCTTCACATCATCACTAGGATATCTGCTAGTATCTTTTTTGCGGGGTGAGATTTGAGTTGCGTATCTTGTTTTATACGAGGAGTCAAGGTCGTCTAGTAGCGAATTGTCTTTGAAAAAGTCGAACTTATTGAGTTTTGGATGATGGGATATCTGTTCCCTAGAACAAGGAATCTTAAAACCTCCATCGTATTTGTTATCGGAATGGCAATTGCTGTTGTGAATATGGGTAGGATTGTGACACCTATCGGTCATGATATCTCGATTATTAAAAAAATTTTCACCGATTTTTTTCGGAGTGGAATCAAACGAATCAACATCTTCTGCTGATTCCAAAAATCTACTTTTCGTTGGGTAGATCAACATATTTGCAAAATAAAAAAAAATCTCCTCCCGTGTGGTTTAAATGTTTATTAAATGCTTTAAGAGTTTTGCGATTAAGCAATTAATAAAAAAGCTAGGCATAAGCTTTAAGAAAAAAAGGAAAATAAAAGGAAAAAGGTAAAACTTGAAGTTAAAAGGTCCAAAAAGACTTCAAGTAATGAGTCAGACTTGGAATAAACGGTCGCCAAAAAATGATCATTGAGCAACACAGATCATTCTGAGGACGGGTTGTGTTACAACCAGCGATGGTTTCCGAGTCTGATGTAAAACAACTCGTCTAAAGAACAAAGAACTTGAAACAATGTAACAATGTAACTGAGGATATCAGATTGAGATCTGAAAATGAGGAACAATGAGCAACGGATAAAACAATTGAACAAGAACTTAAATGAGAGAACGAACGGGCTCATTGAGCGCCCTTCAGTAGAGTCACGCGACATGTGTCAGGCAGCATCTTGCGGAGATCCTTTACCGTAGACGCTTGTTGACTGCTGTCTTTTGATTCTTTCATCAAGGCAGTGTGATCATTGAAATCACAAGCAGACTCACTGAAAGATGACTCCATATATAAAATAGAATAAACTAAAAGAGTAAAAATAAGTAGCAATTTACTTCGATCTGTCCGTGAGAATCGTCTTCATACTGTATAACGCCTTGTATATTTGAGAATATTGAGAGAAATTGTAAAATGAGAATGGAGTCACGAAAAGTGGGAAACCGAGGGAACAGAAAGGCGCGATCGAAGGAAACTGGAATAAACAAAGTGAGAAGGAAGAGTATAATATCATTAGAGTAAGTTTTGAGAGGTATATTTGAGATTGCATATAACTGATTGAGTATGAGATATAACGTTAAGAGCTGAGATTGATAATATGAGATAAGAAACAACAGTATAATATTGTGGTAAGTCCAGTGGTCGGACTTAGTGAGGTGACCCTACATATAATTGAAATCAGTTTGGAAAATTCGGACGAAACATCGATCTGAGGGCACAAAACGAATCAGCTCAGTGCACTGATTACGAATATCTAGTTATAGCCTGCGTAAACCTCGGAAATAAAAATGAAAAAAAAATCTCCTCCCGTGTGGAAAATTCGTTTATTAATCATTAGAGTAAGTATAAAATACTAATAAACGAGAGTGATGATTCACTCACAATAAAATAAAAGGGGCGGGCCCCAACAAAAAAGTCTGCCTAAAATTCAGAAGAGGAGTGTTGGACTCCCTCCTCTTCGGTAGCGGAGGCAGGGTCGGCACCTTGAGTTTGGTTCCATAGTGGGTGGTGCCTGGATTTTCCAGTACGTCAGTTTCATCATCAGTAGTGTCAAGCTCAGACGGGGGGCCCGACCTGTCAACATCCGCACTTGCATCAATGAGTTCCCGCCATTCTTCGTCGTCCAGGATGTTGACAGAGTTGTACTCATCGTCTGCGGACTCCCCGTCGGTAACATTGGAGCTAGTATCATTGAGATCATTAGAATCATCGTCACCATCAGTATCAAGAACATTAACATTTTCAACATCGTTATCATAATCGTTACCATTATCGTTATCGTTATCTTCATCTTCATTGTTGTCGTTAACCCTCTTCTTAATCTTAGTATCAATGTACAATATCATAGATTCCCGTAAAGCGGCTGCTACCATCCTCCCTGCAAGTTTGAGTGCGTCTTTGGTCGTGACTGTCACTTTCTTGAGTTCATTGATGGTGTCATCGGGTATTGCACCGAGGGAGGAGACAATGAACACAAATAGCGACACATTGCAGTTCAACTGGTTTCTGCAATCATCGACAAGCTTCTGGTACTTGTTCAACTTCTCTCTGCGTCGTATGACTAAGGTGGATTCATCATCATCGCCAGATAACATTCCGTATGGGATGGTGAATTCAGCTATCTTCAGCTGGTCACCGTCCCACCACCATACATCTGGTCTGAGAGAAGCAGAGTCACCAGTGATGTGTTCGTTGCTGCGTCCACGAACACTTTGGTTACAATGCACGATGACTCTCTTCTTTTCGGTAAGGTACTTGCAAAGTACCTTGACAACTTCGTCGTGTCTCTTTGTGAATTTGTGTTTGCACCGCTTGCACCCGTTTAAGATGTGATTGAGAGTTTCAATCTGTCCACAACGAGTGCAACGGTTACTCATTTGAGGGTTTCTGTGAGCAGCAAGTGATGCTGTCATGAGCGTATTCGTACGTGCTTTGATAGCGAATCTGACAACAGAGTCCGCCATCAAAGCATTGGGCTTCATGAAGTAGTTGCTCAATGGTGAGTTTTTCAATGTCGTGAATGTATGTCCTCTCATCTTGTGCTGACAAAGATCTGAATAGTAACGGTCACTCATGACTTTCATGATGTGTTTAACAACATTAGAGGTGTTAACATCAAATGTGACATTACTATTCAGATCTTTGAGCGTAAACATATCATCTTTGAGTATCAGACCCATGTTAGCGTCGTGCAAAGCTTTAACACATCGGGCTAAGATGTTCGACGTCCCGCGGTTACGCTTTGCATCTAACGCACCATTGTCTTTAACTTTTAGGTGCAAGAACGGTGAAGTCAAGTCGATGGTAGCATCCCTGAAGATGATCTCGGCTTCATCAGAAGCCTTGACCATATCACGGATGCTTTTATCGTTAGACTCCATCAAGGCAATGTAGAGTCTGATAGTGAGAGCTTTCTGGCGATCTGTGAGTTTCTGTATGTAAAGACCGCCATCGTTTTTCGTCGTGTAGAACCAGGCGGTTGGAATACCAGCAGCACCGATCATTTTGGACAGCTTGCCCCGAATGAGTTCATCTAAGCGACTGAGGCAATTTGTCGGTGCTGTGTTCGCCATCAGTTCGTAGTCAATCTTGGGAATCACGAACCGTTTGATGGCGTCAACCGCCTGTGTGAACCGAAGAGCGCTGCTAGTAATTCGAATGACGTCCTTCGTCATGTCTTCGATTCGCCGAAAAACGTGATGTTTACGCTGCGAAGATTTGCACGCGATTGGAAGTCCGAGATACGTTGTATTGTTCTGAATACTGATGTTATCAATACGTCCTCCAGCAATGGTGAAGTTGTCGTTCAACACACTGCGAGAACCATTGTGAGCAATGTATGTGAAAGCGTGGCACTTCTTGCAGTTGATCTTCATGTCGCCTGCATAACTGCAGAAGTGCTCCACGACCGAAAGCAAGTTCTTCATCCCGACTTCCGAGTCCGAGAACACGATTATGTCATCGGCGTAAGCTTGAACGGTTGTCGCTGAGTCCAACCAATGATAACCGTCCTCCTTGCAAGCGTTCAACCGCGCGAGGAGAGGTTCGATACAAATGTTGAATAACGTCGGACTCAGCGGACAACCTTGCTTGACGCCTTTGCGAAAACAGATAGAATTAGATCGTCTGTTGTTGCTGATGATCTTCGTCGAAGAGTCTCTGTACGAATTAATAATCGTTTTAACAAAAGAAAGATCAAAGCCAATGTCTGTAAGATTCTTTTTAATAAGTTTATGTGGTACGGAACCAAATGCATCAGAAAAGTCGATCGTCGTGATGTAGAGTGACTTTTGGTTCCGTGCAGCATCGTGTATCATCTCATCAACCACAGTTGCATGCTCAGCCGCTCCAGCTGGAATACGCATGAATCCTTTCTGACTCGGTGATATGAACCTATGTTTTGAATTCAGCGTTTGAAGCGAGCGGCTGATGTGACACATCAGCATCCGATAAATCGTCGGAGTGATGGTGATAGGACGCCACGAATGGGCGTCGTCAGGGTCTCCTTTCTTAAACAACATGACGGTTTTGTTCATTTTCAACACCTCCGGAAAGAGACCAGTGTCAAGCATGCAACACAACACATTCTTGATGATCGTCGCCGTGACACTCCCGCCAACCTTCCACACACCATTTGAAATGCCGTCGCATCCGACGGCAGACAGATTGGATCTCGATCTGACCGCTTTGAGAATAGCTTCTTCGTTGAGGATGAGTGATTTGAGTTCATCAGAATTATTCGATGAAATTCTGCGCTGAAGAGTGTAAACACCATCTGGGTCATCCCCGAGAGCAGCAGCATCGCTCCACGAGGACCCGTACACGTTCTCGAAATCTTCGACTGGGACGACACATTCCGGTGTGTCGTCGTTCAACACGAACCAGTCGAGTGTACGTTTGGCGTCTTCAGCGTAGAATTTCTGAAGGAACTTCTTGTAGCCAAGCGAGGAAGGAGAGTTGTTGAGAATCTCCAATTCCTCTAGCTTGGCACGTATGAATTTCATCCTTTCATCGTAATGCTCATCGTAAATCAAACCGTCAATTGAGTCCAAGTCACCACTCCCAAGAAGTTGAGAGAACTCCAAAGGAGCCTGTGACAGAAAGCGAACAAGCTTCTCTTTGATGTCTGCGATGACATTACGTTGAGGTTGATCGAGATCTTCATCAGTGATGTGAATGCGGGAATGCAGGAGTTCAATACCAGCGATGAATTTGGAGGCCGACTTCATCTGAATCGGTGTCTCCAAGGAATGCGGGCGACGAATCTTATCTGAACCTCTCCGTGCCGAACGAACGAACTTCCTAATCGACTTCCGTAGAATGAGAATGATTTTCGAAATCATCCCTTCGCAGAGAAGCATTCGGCTGCTCTTTTCCAAAGAGTCAGAGAGGTTAATAGCTTCATTATACCAATTGAGAACATCCTTGACTTCACTGTTAAACACTTCTTCGAACTTTTTCCTGTGTTTCGCTAAACGGTCACCCCACAGCTTCGGGAGGTGCACGAAATCATCATCTTCCTTCATGCACCTCGACTTCCAATTCTCAGCTTTGGACAGGCAACTCTCAATGTCCACGATCGAAGCTGACGCTGGGTGAGCCGGATGTTCATCAATTGTGTGAGTATCTTCTTCGCTAGATGAAGAGACTGAATGCAAGTGCGCCTCAGGTAGTCTCTCGTTGGCAGGTATGAACCCAGCCTGTCGTCTCCGTCTGCGTGAGTCTTCCCCGCGACGACGATCTTCCATCACTTGGAGATCCACCGATTCGTCTGCCCGAGGTTGCACTGGCATCTGTCTCTCATCATCTTGAGTGACTCTGTTCTCACTCCTCACAATCTTGATTCTCTCCAGGTCAGTGTTGGCTTCACGAATTTCATCGTCATCGGTTTCAGGCGAAAGCCAATTAACGGATATACTGATGTCGATTGCCTGAACCCGATGACCTTCAACATTGGCCTGGGGATGTGATCTGTTGGTATGCTGTTTGACTGTAGCTTTGTCTCTACCAACGAAGTCCTTGCATTTCATGCACAAGGAACCGTGCAGGTCATGGTAAACATCGCTAGCCACAAGTAATTTCCGATGTTTCTTAGCGTGCAGAATGCTCATCGCCCAGAAGACTCCAACTTCACGTTTAAGCGCTTCCATGTCCTGGTGCGATGAGCCCATGTGGCTGCTCAATGAGTTCGCTCTGCTGACCAAGTAGTCGCAGTCGCTGCACGGACAAACGTGAATGGTACGATAGTGAAAAGCGTCAGGCGGAAGGTGAGGTGAATCGATCTTCCACCTCAGCTTCCTGCCGACAATGTACTCGAACGCCGCTTGCTCCAGAGGAATGTTATTCGTCGTGTGCGTCGATTTGAGGTGAAAAGACAAGGACGCACATGTGGGAAACGTTTTGTCGCAGCAAGGGCAGTAAAACTGCCCAACTCCTAACCATCTGTCTTTCTGATACATGAGGAGAATGATAGGAGTGTCAACGTCGCTAACGTTTGCGAATGGTGAAGTGTCGATGTTTGCCACCTGCAAGATATCAATGAGAGACTTCATGTCTGTTTTGGTCTTCACACCAGCCAATTCGCTCACGATCCAATCAATGGAAACATTGTCACCCACAGGTGAAGAAGGATTATCATCACTACCACCGTGATTGTCATCATCGGAATGATCAGAGTGTTCAGAGTGAGAATGAGCATCGGTGAACTCTTCAGCACCACTAACAACGCTGCTTGTACCAGAAGAGTTACTGGTAGTTTGAGTACCTAAGGAGTTGGTTCGAGATCCGAGGAAATTATTGTTTGAGAATGTGTTAAGCAACGAATGGTTCCCAGAGAGAGTAAATAGTGGAACCACTTTCTCATTGATCTCGAACACAAACTTAGGTACCTCAATCACTGATGTGAATAATTTCTCCTTCGTGACTACTTGATGATGATCGATGTGAGCAGTTGACGTGACAACCCGATCGTCAACGCCAACAGAATGGTGCGTGATGTGAGCCGTTGACGTGACGGTTTGGTTGTCAACGTCAACGTTGTGGTGAGTGACGTGAGCTGTTGACGTGACAACCCGATTGTCAACGTCAACAGCGTGATGAGCGACGTGAGCTGTTGACTTGACAATCTGATTGTCAACGTCAACAGCGTGATGAGCGACGTGAGCTGTTGACTTGACAATCTGATTGTCAACGTCAACAGCGTGATGAGCGACGTGAGCTGTTGACTTGACAATCTGATTGTCAACGTCAACAGCGTGATGAGCGACGTGAGCTGTTGACTTGACAATCTGATTGTCAACGTCAACAGTGTGATGAGCGACGTGAGCTGTTGACTTGACAGTCTGATTGTCAACGTCAACAGCGTGATGAGCGACGTGGGCTGTTGACTTGACAATCTGATTGTCAACGTCAACAGAATGATTAGCAACGAGGGCTGTTGACTTGACAGTCTGATAGTCAACGTCAACAGAATGATGAGCGACGTGGGCTGTTGACTTGACAATCTGATTGTCAACGTCAACATTATGATGTACCACGTGTGCCGTTGACGCGACAATCTGATTGTCGACGTCAACGCTATGATGAGCAACATGAGCCATTGACGCGACAACCCGATTGTCGACGTCAACGCTGTGGTGAGCTACATGAGCAGTTGACTCGACAGTCTGGTTGTCGACGTCAACGCTATGATGAACAAGATTAACATTGTTATGAGAAACATTATAGTTAGAGATATTATTATTAATGAAACTATTATTAGTGAAACTATTACTATTATTAACATTGAACATATTGGTATTCATGACTGACATGTGATTTGAAAAGTCGGTGAAGTGATTATTGCAACCGATGTTGCACGAGAATGAGACCGCCAGCGAGTTTAATACATTGTATACATGGGAAACAAAAGGCGAACGTGGGAAGGAGCAAAAATTGAATGGAACCGCCGGAACCGTGCTCGGATGGACGAAGGTCTCAGGGAGGAGCACCTTCTGGCTGAGTTCTGCATCTGAAGCAGGTACTGCCGGGCGGTTTCGGTCGAGTATTGGTTGCCCATTCGAAATGATCATTTGTCCTCGGGCAACCAATACACCTTCAACTGACTTATCCTTTGCAAGGTAACTCAGAGGGGAACGGGCAGCCAGTGAAGGATCGCTCGTAATGACGAACCAAGAGGGGTTCTGACCACCCTCTGGATTCGTCGGATTATAGTGTACTCCTGACTGCAGGAGTACCTCTGTCGTCCTTTGTGTATTAGGAACTATGAGATTTCTGGCGCAATTTGGTCGGCTCGTAGAATCACTTTGATGCGCATCTGATCTAAATTCTTCGGAATCTGAAAAGTCTGGGGAAACGTTGGAATCGCTCTGTGAGGTACTCCGTATGTTGATAGGAGCAGGTCCAACCGGCGGGTGCCGCTGCTCCGTAGGATATGAAATTCGATCTGTGAGTGAGTATTGCGCGGGAAGATTATGAGGAACATTTGGAACATATCGAGGCTGTGTATTTGATTGAGTTGAGTTCGGGGCAAACTGGTCCCCGTTTTGGTGCGTCTTTGAATTGATCTCTCTTGAGTGGCGAGATATTGGAGAAGTAGCGAGTTTGTTGTAATTTATATTGAAAGGGCTATCTACTGTATTAATTTGAGGCGAAAAACTGCGAAATTCGGGTGTTCCATTTCCATCATCATCTGAAAAATTTCCACCAAAATCATCAATTTTGGTATCAATCGAATCAGCGTCGAGTGCTAATTCGGAAAATCTAGGTTTGGTCGTGCAAAAAAGCATATATGAAAACTAAAAAAAAATCTCCTCCCGTGTGGTAAATTCGTTTATTAATCATTAGAGTAAGTATAAAATACTAATAAACGAGAGTGATGATTCACTCACAATAAAATAAAAGGGGCGGGCCCCAATAAAAAAAAATCTGCCTAAAATTCAGAAGAGGAGTGTTGGACTCCCTCCTCTTCGGTAGCGGAGGCAGGGTCGGCACCTTGAGTTTGGTTCCATAGTGGGGTGGTGCCTGGATTTTCCAGTACGTCAGTTTCATCATCAGTAGTGTCAAGCTCAGACGGGGGCCCCGACCTGTCAACATCCGCACTTGCATCAATGAGATCCCGCCATTCTTCGTCGTCCAGGATGTTGACAGAGTTGTACTCATCGTCTGCGGACTCCCCGTCGGTAACATTGGAGCTAGTATCATTGAGATCATTAGAATCATCGTCACCATCAGTATCAAGAACATTAACATTTTCAACATCGTTATCATAATCGTTACCATTATCGTTATCGTTATCTTCATCTTCATTGTTGTCGTTAACCCTCTTCTTAATCTTAGTATCAATGTACAATATCATAGATTCCCGTAAAGCGGCTGCTACCATCCTCCCTGCAAGTTTGAGTGCGTCTTTGGTCGTGACTGTCACTTTCTTGAGTTCATTGATGGTGTCATCGGGTATTGCACCGAGGGAGGAGACAATGAACACAAATAGCGACACATTGCAGTTCAACTGGTTTCTGCAATCATCGACAAGCTTCTGGTACTTGTTCAACTTCTCTCTGCGTCGTATGACTAAGGTGGATTCATCATCATCGCCAGATAACATTCCGTATGGGATGGTGAATTCAGCTATCTTCAGCTGGTCACCGTCCCACCACCATACATCTGGTCTGAGAGAAGCAGAGTCACCAGTGATGTGTTCGTTGCTGCGTCCACGAACACTTTGGTTACAATGCACGATGACTCTCTTCTTTTCGGTGAGGTACTTGCAAAGTACCTTGACAACTTCGTCGTGTCTCTTTGTGAATTTGTGTTTGCACCGCTTGCACCCGTTTAAGATGTGATTGAGAGTTTCAATCTGTCCACAACGAGTGCAACGGTTACTCATTTGAGGGTTTCTGTGAGCAGCAAGTGATGCTGTCATGAGCGTATTCGTACGTGCTTTGATAGCGAATCTGACAACAGAGTCCGCCATCAAAGCATTGGGCTTCATGAAGTAGTTGCTCAATGGTGAGTTTTTCAATGTCGTGAATGTATGTCCTCTCATCTTGTGCTGACAAAGATCTGAATAGTAACGGTCACTCATGACTTTCATGATGTGTTTAACAACATTAGAGGTGTTAACATCAAATGTGACATTACTATTCAGATCTTTGAGCGTAAACATATCATCTTTGAGTATCAGACCCATGTTAGCGTCGTGCAAAGCTTTAACACATCGGGCTAAGATGTTCGACGTCCCGCGGTTACGCTTTGCATCTAACGCACCATTGTCTTTAACTTTTAGGTGCAAGAACGGTGAAGTCAAGTCGATGGCAGCATCCCTGAAGATGATCTCGGCTTCATCAGAAGCCTTGACCATATCACGGATGCTTTTATCGTTAGACTCCATCAAGGCAATGTAGAGTCTGATAGTGAGAGCTTTCTGGCGATCTGTGAGTTTCTGTATGTAAAGACCGCCATCGTTTTTCGTCGTGTAGAACCAGGCGGTTGGAATACCAGCAGCACCGACCATTTTGGACAGCTTGCCCCGAATGAGTTCATCTAAGCGACTGAGGCAATTTGTCGGTGCTGTGTTCGCCATCAGTTCGTAGTCAATCTTGGGAATCACGAACCGTTTGATGGCGTCAACCGCTTGTGTGAACCGAAGAGCGCTGCCAGTAATTCGAATGACGTCCTTCGTCATGTCTTCGATTCGCCGAAAAACGTGATGTTTACGCTGCGAAGATTTGCACGCGATTGGAAGTCCGAGATACGTTGTATTGTTCTGAATGCTGATGTTATCAATACGTCCTCCAGCAATGGTGAAGTTGTCGTTCAACACACTGCGAGAACCATTGTGAGCAATGTATGTGAAAGCGTGGCACTTCTTGCAGTTGATCTTCATGTCGCCTGCATAACTGCAGAAGTGCTCCACGACCGAAAGCAAGTTCTTCATCCCGACTTCCGAGTCCGAGAACACGATTATGTCATCGGCGTAAGCTTGAACGGTTGTCGCTGAGTCCAACCAATGATAACCGTCCTCCTTGCAAGCGTTCAACCGCGCGAGGAGAGGTTCGATACAAATGTTGAATAACGTCGGACTCAGCGGACAACCTTGCTTGACGCCTTTGCGAAAACAGATAGAATTAGATCGTCTGTTGTTGCTGATGATCTTCGTCGAAGAGTCTCTGTACGAATTAATAATCGTTTTAACAAAAGAAAGATCAAAGCCAATGTCTGTAAGATTCTTTTTAATAAGTTTATGTGGTACGGAACCAAATGCATCAGAAAAGTCGATCGTCGTGATGTAGAGTGACTTTTGGTTCCGTGCAGCATCGTGTATCATCTCATCAACCACAGTTGCATGCTCAGCCGCTCCAGCTGGAATACGCATGAATCCTTTCTGACTCGGTGATATGAACCTATGTTTTGAATTCAGCGTTTGAAGCGAGCGGCTGATGTGACACATCAGCATCCGATAAATCGTCGGAGTGATGGTGATAGGACGCCACGAATGGGCGTCGTCAGGGTCTCCTTTCTTAAACAACATGACGGTTTTGTTCATTTTCAACACCTCCGGAAAGAGACCAGTGTCAAGCATGCAACACAACACATTCTTGATGATCGTCGCCGTGACACTCCCGCCAACCTTCCACACACCATTTGAAATGCCGTCGCATCCGACGGCAGACAGATTGGATCTCGATCTGACCGCTTTGAGAATAGCTTCTTCGTTGAGGATGAGTGATTTGAGTTCATCAGAATTATTCGATGAAATTCTGCGCTGAAGAGTGTAAACACCATCTGGGTCATCCCCGAGAGCAGCAGCATCGCTCCACGAGGACCCGTACACGTTCTCGAAATCTTCGACTGGGACGACACATTCCGGTGTGTCGTCGTTCAACACGAACCAGTCGAGTGTACGTTTGGCGTCTTCAGCGTAGAATTTCTGAAGGAACTTCTTGTAGCCAAGCGAGGAAGGAGAGTTGTTGAGAATCTCCAATTCCTCTAGCTTGGCACGTATGAATTTCATCCTTTCATCGTAATGCTCATCGTAAATCAAACCGTCAATTGAGTCCAAGTCACCACTCCCAAGAAGTTGAGAGAACTCCAAAGGAGCCTGTGACAGAAAGCGAACAAGCTTCTCTTTGATGTCTGCGATGACATTACGTTGAGGTTGATCGAGATCTTCATCAGTGATGTGAATACGGGAATGCAGGAGTTCAATACCAGCGATGAATTTGGAGGCCGACTTCATCTGAATCGGTGTCTCCAAGGAATGCGGGCGACGAATCTTATCTGAACCTCTCCGTGCCGAACGAACGAACTTCCTAATCGACTTCCGTAGAATGAGAATGATTTTCGAAATCATCCCTTCGCAGAGAAGCATTCGGCTGCTCTTTTCCAAAGAGTCAGAGAGGTTAATAGCTTCATTATACCAATTGAGAACATCCTTGACTTCACTGTTAAACACTTCTTCGAACTTTTTCCTGTGCTTCGCTAAACGGTCACCCCACAGCTTCGGGAGGTGCACGAAATCATCATCTTCCTTCATGCACCTCGACTTCCAATTCTCAGCTTTGGACAGGCAACTCTCAATGTCCACGATCGAAGCTGAATTTGAATGACCAGGATGTACATCACTTTGAATGACTTCGCCATCACTTGAAGAAGAGACTGAGTGCAAGCGTGCTTCTGGCATTCTCTCATTGGCTGGAATGGAACCAGCCTGACGTCTGCGTCGGCGGTTATCCTCTGCACGACGTCGATCTTCCATCACTTGGAGGTCAACAGACTCATCTGACCTCGCCTGCACAGGATTCAACCTTTCTTCTTCCTGTAAAATCCTATTTTCCATTCTGACACTTTTTTCTTTGTCAAGGTCAGAATTGGCCTCACGAATCTCATCGTCATCGGTATCGGGTGAAAACCACTTGGTAGAAATATTCACCTCGAATGATTGCAAACGATGACCTTCAACGTTGGATGCTGGATGAGATCTGTTTGAGTGTTGCTTGACAGTGACTTTGTCTTTTCCAATGAAGTCACTGCAAGTTGAACACATCGAACCACGCAGATCATGAAAGACATCCCGTGTTGCAAGTAAACATCTGCATCTTCTAGCATGCAGGATGTTCATTGCCCAGAAAACACCCACTTCTCTTTTGAGAGCTTCAAGATCCTGATGAGCCGAACCGATATGGCTGCTCAACGAATTCGCCCGACTCACAAGATAGTTACAGTCACTCACAGGACAAACGTAAATGGTCCGATAATGTGGAGCATCTGCCGGAAGATGAGGCGAGTCAATCTTCCATCTTAACTTACGACCAATTATGTATTCAAAAGCCGCCTGTTCAATTGGAACCCCATTCGTTACATGCAGCGACCTCAGGTGGAATGATAACGAGGCACATGTAGGGAACGTTTTGTCGCAACAAGGGCAATAAAACTGCCCAACACCCAACCATCTACACTTCTGATACATCAGAAGGACGATAGGAACATTTACATCAACAACATCAGCGAAAGGAGACATGTCAATATTACCAACCTGAAGTTGGTCGATGAGCGAGGTCAATTCTGCTTTAGAATTGATTTTGGACAGCTCATCCACAATCCATTCAATTGAAATCCTATCGTCCCTTGACGGTGAAGAACATCCATCATTACTACCGTTGCGATCATCATCATCAGAGTGATCGGTGCGTTCTGATTGAGAACGCACCTCGGAGAAGTCTTCTGCACCACTAATAGTACTACTCGTACTAGTGGATGAAGTCTGTGTGCCTAATGAATTGCTTCGAGAGTCAGAGGATGAATTGAATGATGAGTGATCACCTGCGAGAGTAAATAAAGGGACCACCTTCTCATTGAACTCGAAGACGAACTTAGGCACTTCGATGACGGAAGTGATGACTTTCTCCTTCGTGACTACTTGATGATGATCGATGTGAGCAGTTGACGTGACAACCCGATCGTCGACGCCAACAGCGTGATGAGTGATGTGAGCCGTTGACGTGACGGTTTGGTTGTCAACGTCAACGTTGTGGTGAGTGACGTGAGCTGTTGACTTTGACAATCTGATTGTCAACGTCAACAGCGTGATGAGAGACGTGAGCTGTTGACGTGACAGTCTGATTGTCAACGTCAACAGCGTGATGAGCGACGTGAGCTGTTGACTTGACAATCTGATTGTCAACGTCAACAGCGTGATGAGCGACGTGAGCTGTTGACTTGACAATCTGATTGTCAACGTCAACAGCGTGATGAGCGACGTGAGCTGTTGACTTGACAATCTGATTGTCAATGTCAACAGCGTGATGAGCGACGTGAGCTGTTGACTTGACAATCTGATTGTCAACGTCAACAGCGTGATGAGCGACGTGAGCTGTTGACTTGACAATCTGATTGTCAATGTCAACAGCGTGATGAGCGACGTGAGCTGTTGACTTGACAATCTGATTGTCAACGTCAACAGCGTGATTAGCAACAGATTCAACATTGTGAGTATCAGCACTCACAACATGGTTGTTCTCAAACGTGTTTGAGTCAGCAGGTTGAGAGATGGCACCAGCTGATTGACTACTAATATTAGCTGCTGAGTTTGGTGAGTAAGAATTAACAATATCACGCGTATCAATGTGCTGCGAAGAAAGGAAATAAAAGTTATTATTATTGATGTAACTCCATGACATGTGATGTGAAATGTCGGTGAAGTGAGATGTGTTGCACCCGATGTTGCATGTTCCTGAGAGAAAGAGCGAATTAACGATGTTGGACACATGCGAAACAAACGGGGAACATTTTGAGTGAAAATTGAATGGAACCGTTCGAATGCTAGACGAAGGAACGAAAGAATAGGGATCAAAAGCATTTAAACGAAGTTCTTCATCCGTTGATGGGATTGCTGGTCGATTCCTGTCGAATTTTGGTTGCTCATCGGAAATGATCAATTGTCCTCGAGCAACCAGAATTCCTTCGGATGACTTCTCATTCATATTATAAGCAAGAGGACAACGAGAAATCAATGAAGGATCGCACGTAACAACGATCCATGATGGGTTAGGAACTCCATCAGAATTCGACGGGTTATAGTGAACACCCGACCGTAAGAGCACTTCTGTCCCTCTAGAAGGATTATTTGAATTGCAGAAAATAGTTTCAGGTTCCTCAATTTCTTCATCGGAAATTGATATTTGATCACTATTATCACTTTTTTCTGAATCTGAATTAATGTGCTCGAAATTGGTCATATCGTCATCAGGACACTTGGAAAGTGATTGTGAAGCTGGTCCAACCGGCGGGAGCCGCAGCTTCACATCATCACTAGGATATCTGCTAGTATCTTTTTTGCGGGGTGAGATTTGAGTTGCGTATCTTGTTTTATACGAGGAGTCAAGGTCGTCTAGTAGCGAATTGTCTTTGAAAAAGTCGAACTTATTGAGTTTTGGATGATGGGATATCTGTTCCCTAGAACAAGGAATCTTAAAACCTCCATCGTATTTGTTATCGGAATGGCAATTGCTGTTGTGAATATGGGTAGGATTGTGACACCTATCGGTCATGATATCTCGATTATTAAAAATATTTTCACCGATTTTTTCGGGAGTGGAATCAAACGAATCAGCATCTTCTGCTGATTCCAAAAATCTACTTTTCGTTGGGTAGATCAACATATTTGCAAAATAAAAAAAAATCTCCTCCCGTGTGGATTGTTTATTAAAAGCGGTTAGAAATGCATAAAAGCAAAAAGGAAGCGAAAGTTCGCAAAACTTTCAATCAAAAAAGCAATTTTGTAAGAAAAAAAGGTATGCTTAAACCTTTAAAGTGAGACCAACTTGAACATAAGGAGCAACAGAACAATTAAAAAAATATTCAATTAATTGAGAGGGAACGAGTATTAATTGAATAGTGAACGATCAACAATTGAAAGCCATATGATCGTCGTCTGAATGGATCTCATGGGCATCCATCCGTTGAGTCTATAGACGCATTGAGCCATAGCAACTTAAATAGGATATATATATCCGTCAAAGTTTAATCGGCAGCCGTCAAGTACTCTTCAGGGCCCGGAAGAGATAAGGAACATCAAGTGGACTCAATAAAAGAGGGCGACTCCAATAACAAAGAGAGTAAATTAACTTCGATCTGAGCTATGTATAGTCTATAAATAACGTAAAATACTGCAAATTAAAGATGTAAAATAGAGTCAATAAGACAGTATGATCGAAGGAATCTGAATAAACAACATGAGAGAGAGGAGAATAATAACATAAGAGTAAAAGAATGAGATTTTGGTTAAAGAATATATATCTGATCGAATGACAAGTATAACGTTAAGAGCTGAGATTGATAAATTGTAATGAACTAAGGTAGTATAACTGAGTGATATATCGAGTGGTCGGACTTTGTGATATGAGTTCTAATATAATTGAAATCAGTTTTGAAAAATTTGAGAAAAGTCGAGAAGAGTGGTATCAATCGACTCAGTAGAAGGTGCTGAACACGAATATGTAGCTAAAGTTAACCAAAACCTCAAAAATAAAAATGAAAAAAAAATCTCCTCCCGTGTGGATCGAACACACGACTTCCAGATTAACAGTCTGACACTCTAACCAACTGAGTTAGGGAGGAAGCCTAAAGGCTAATAAATTACTTAAATTACTTAGTAAATTATCAATATATAACGATTTTCAAATGTTAAACTTTTTAAAAAGAATAGAAATGAAATATATATTTCAATTATCTTTTAACTGACAAAAATTATGGGTAATAATATAATATTTTAGAAAACTAATCAAGAATATGATTATAAATATATATTTTTTAATTAATAATAATATTTTAAAACTTATAAATTCTTTTTATATTAGTAATTATATTGCTAATTGCTTGAATTTCCTCTTCATTCAATTCAATTCTAATTGTTGATAGAAGGACCACCTTATCCTGGTTTTTGTCTCCAAGGTCAGGTGCTTGTAACATTTTTGTCATTTCGTTTAGTTTGCTAACAAAGAAGAACGGCGGCAAGTACAATGTCTCACTTTTGCTATTCAACAAAGTGAACAGCGAGTTGAAAAGAGAAATGAAATAGCTGTATCCCTGTGTCATTGTCATATAGATAATATCCACTCTAATCATCTCATTGAGAGGCGATGCGTCATCGATGAGTAGTGCTGTGAACAGCTCCACTATCTGGCCGACGATAGACAAAGAAGGTGTTGATGAGTTCTGGTTATTAAGAATCTGTGTAAAATTAACGTCCCATAAATCAGAATTGTTAAACTTCCCTGAAAAAGTTGTTTGTCCGTTAATACTCCAATTGAAATTAAATAATGGCTTTCCAGTTAACATCTTTGATTTTAGAGCGTTAACTGCGCTTGATGAAGGAGAACCAGTGGGAATAATTGGGATCTGATTGTTCGACGTTATCGGGGACTGTGCGGTTGAGCTGGAAGGTGATGTGAGCTTCAGAACCGCTGACGATGATGTCGGTGATGATGCCCCTGTTGATGAGGTTGACGAGCGGCGCTTAAAGAAGGACGAGTGGGATGGTGTTGGCGAGTAGAAGGAGCTGTTTATGAGGCTTATCAAGAAGAATGATGCGCGCTGTTTAATGCACATCATTGTGAAGGGGGCAACGTTGATTGAGTCTGACCATTCGTGTGAAGAACAGGGGTCAGCGTTCTTTGGAATATTGGCCGACTTTTTGAATGATCTATTTGATATAAAAGTGCGACCATTTGAGAATTCAAAAATTGCTTGTAAGGCGAAATATTTCGCCTTATCATAAACTGCCGACTTAGAAACCGGCTGAAATGTGACATGTAACATAAAATCACTTTGAAAATTATTGACCATAACCGTCGCATAATTTTTTAATTTGTTTGAATTCGTTCCACTTTTTGAATAAACTGAATTTGGCATCAATATTTTATTCGCTGAAATCCACGCTATTTCAAGCTCTGGTGAAACGTGCAAAGAAATTTTCAGTTGCTTTGGTAAAAACGGTTTAATACAATATTTTATGTATTCAATTAACTTGATTGATTTCACATCACTTGCCGATATGATACTATGTGTCCAACCGTTTTGGAAGGCCAATAAAAACGAGTCGTAATTAGAAAATTGAATGTCGCTATCAAAATTATTTGAATCGTTTATTGAATTTGATGTATTGAAAAAGTTGCTGTCCATTTTCAAATTATCAAGACTTCGCTCTTTTCTGCTGTTGCCTTGATAGAGTGACAAATTGTCATAACTGCCTGTCTTTTCTGGTTCAAACGTTTTTCTATTGAAATATTTCTTTTCTATCGTTTTTTTATCGTTAATTTCAATGCAGTGAACTGAATAAGGAAGATTTAGTTTGATTTTCTTTGAAACCAATAAATGAAAGGGATAAAATAAGAAGAGATGATCAAGATATATCTTTTCTTCTGAATTTTCTGATGAGTCATTGAAAAGATTCTTTGAGAGTTCTGAAAACAAAATTGAAAAGGATCTCTCTGTGACGTAAAGATCTAGAACTATAACTTGCACAATACTGAATGCATCGATGAGAGCATTGCCAAGATTTTCGGATGTGAAAAAATTGCTTGGATTTAAAGGTGGTAATTTGTCAAATGATAAATGATCTGATATTCCATCATCTTGACGCGTTATAAAAATTGTAGTATCTTTAATTAAAAAAGCAAAAATAAAGCCATAATCATTAAATTCTTTTTGAAAATCGTTTGATGTTATTGTATAAATTATTTGTTGATAAAGTGATGATGATGACGATATGTCAAAAGCAAAGCACACGATTGACGAAAAAGGAGACTTTTTGCCAGTTATATTACTTTGAACTTCATGAGTATTATTATTTAATAAACAATCTGTATAAATAAACTTTTTGGTATTCGAATTATATGGCGTTTCAGGATGACAGATTGGGCATACTTTCCCCTGCGATGTTTTATATGCACCACATTTATCACAAATTAAAAATTTTGGAGACTCAATCGAAACATCATCTTCATGTGGAAGGGTTAATGTGCATCCCCATAATTTTGAATAACTAGGACTGTCATCTGAAAATAAAAAACTTGATGTTGGATATACGATTTTCAATTTAACTATTTGGCCTTTTACCTTTTTGAAAGAAATTTAAATATACTTTTGATTGAATAAATAAACTTATTTAATCTCCTCTGAAATTTTTCAATTATTTTATTCATTTCAATGAAATTAATAAATATTTTTAAGCATTTTATTATATATGTTTGAGGTAATATGTTTTGTTATACTAAGGATAATTTTCAAAAAATAAATTTTGTTCTATGAGAGAGATTAGAAAAAGTTTCAAATATAATCATTATTTTTTATTTTTTATTTCATTTTCTCTTTTTCTGAAATAACGTTCGTTTTTATAAAAAATATTATATTCTGTTAAAAAAGAAAATTATGATTTATTTATTTTATTTTTTGATTTCATATATAAAAATTGCCATGAATTATAAAAAATAATCTTTAATTTCAAATATTAAATAAAATAAACCTCGATTTTTAAATATGGGAATATTTTGAAAAAAATTTGAATTTTTTATCAAAAATAAACTTTTTTTTTTCAAAAATTTTAAATAAAATTATAGAATTAAATCATATTTAACTCAAATAAAAAAAAATCCTTAATTGTATTTTATATTGTAATTTTAAATGTAAATTATTAGTTATTACATAATTTTATTATTTTAAATTATTTTTAAATTTTTTTATTGTGTAAATTTAATAAAATAGCCAAAAATGATTAAAGAAATAAAGAAAATTAATAAAATTTAATTACCTTTTTGAGAGAAAGGTAAAAATAAAACCGACTTTTAAATTTTCATAAAAATATATCCACATAGAAATAATGTTTTCAGACTTTTCAAGAGCCCATGCAATTCGAGTCATGGAGACGCTTGCGAACTATCCATGCGCTAAACTTTTTCTTTATCCTGTAAATTCGCACAGTGAAGGAGCATACGACTATTACCAAATTATCAAAAAGCCGATGGATATTACATCAATAATTAATAATCTTTTAAATGGAAGATACAAAAATTTTTCTGATTGGAAGCGTGACGTTTACCTGATACTCCAAAATTCCAAAACATATAACGGACCAGATTCTTACATTACAATTTTAGCTTCGCAATTGATTGATCATTTCGATCGCGAATTCAGTAGCTTTTATTCTTATGACTCTAGCATTTGGAAGCAAGAATTTCAAAGAATTTCAGAAAAGCTTAAGATTATGATCAACGAAGGAGATCATGGAAAATTCGGCGATGCATATAAGAAAGCTATTGAAGCATCTAACAGAGGCGATAAATTTTTTCAATCTCTTTCCAATCCAACTACAATTAATGTTGACAATCAACTAACGAATCCAAAAATCATGCTAAATAAGCCATTGAATCGCTTTGTTTCATCAAGTATTACAAGTAATCAATCATTTTCTAAAAATACTTCATCTGCAGTTAAAGATGACTTTGATTCTCCTCCGGAAATTTCAGATGAATCAAAAGGTGGCCCAAGTCATCCAAATTCACAGTTTCATTCTTTCGAATTGTCAGCCTCGAAAAACAATATTTATTCAAATGATCTTAAAAAAGAAACCTCTCGTCCCTCTGAAATTCACTTTAATAGTATATTTGAAGGAATTAATATCCACGATCTTCCTCCTCAGATGGTTTTGTCTGGGGACAATATACGACCAAATATCAGTTCAAATACTACTATAAATAACATTCCAAAAGAAGCATTATCTCCTCCTTCTTCATCTATGCAAAAACAAAAGCTCCCAAGCATCTTTGGAAACATGCAGTTTGAGAGCCTCCCACCAATATTTGGAACAGATTTAAATCAGAATTCGTTCTCAAATCTTTTTAATGAAAATGAAGTAAAAAGACAAAACGAAAGCAATTTAGAGCACAATATTGATTTTCAATCCAACGCGTTTGGAGTCAATAATACTAGTTCAAGAGATATGAACAATATTAATAATATTGACTCTTTTGCTAAGGCTACTTCTGACAAAAATACAACAAGGTACATTCCTCAACCAGTTTTAATGCCAGTTCCTGCAATTGCCCAAATGCAATCTCGTCCAACATTACAATCTACTGTATTAAGTAACAAAAATGCAATTTACACAACTGGAAATGAAAATGCAATAAATAATTCATCGTTTATAAATGGTGTTGGTAGAAATTACGGATCAACTGGTTATTATGGATATGAAAATAACAAAGAAAAATTTTCAAATGAAAGGAAAGAAGAGTCTTTTGATAATAGCGGGCCCATTGATGTAACTGATTATTTTTAACTATTTTTGTTAGAAAAGAATTAATTTTTTTTTTTTTAGTTTGTGATCTTTTTAATTTGCAATAAAAGTTTTGTTTTCCTGAAATTGAAAATATTTATCAAAATATTAAGTTAAATTGTTTTATCTCGTACGAGAATAATGCATATATCTGGAAAATAATGAGTATTTGAAGCATAAAACCTTCATTCTTTCATATTAACTTTTTGAAATATCATTCAATTTAAATTAAAATCTTTTGGATTATCGTATTTTTCAATTCCACTTTTTCAAAGGTAAAAAGATAAAATAATTTTATCTTAATAAAAAAAGATAAAATAATATTTATTTTAAATGAATTAAAATCTACATTTTATTAATAATATGTATATATTAAATAAATGATTAATCTGCATTATTGCTTATTAAAAAAATGCATCAGATTAAAAACAAAAATAAAATTATTACGAATTATATATGGTTAAAATCATGATAGTCATAGGTCATTATCCAGGCTAAGTTCATTCAATTTTTTCACGATGGTGACTCGAAAAAAAAGTTAGAAATTTTGACCAAATATGGAATTGATATATTTTTCATATTATCAAGAGTAGAATAATAATGCATAAATAAATATTGAAAATAGTATTTTTTTCATATATCCGAAATGAGGCTTCTATTGAAAAAGTGGAGCAGAAAAAACGATATTCTAAATCTTTTTATCATCAAATTATTATCATATAAAAAGAATGTGAATGATTCACAATTATTACTCCTGTAGAAATTTGAAGATACTTATATACTGATTGTTTGATTTAGGAAAAAATCAATTACGTAGAATCTCTTTAACAATGTTTTTAACAAATTGAAAATCAAAACAATGATGTTTTCTAACCATAAATACTTCCTTAAAAGTTTGGAAAAATATATATGCATCAATGGGACGAGCCAAATAAAAAAAACTTATTAAAAAGAATCATACTTGGAATTAATCTCCTAATAAGAAAACTTCAAATGTTGATATGCTGAGGAAAACTTGAGAATTAGATTTTTATTCAGTTTAAGTTTATTTTTATACATACAATAACACGCAATTATATTTAAAATTTCATTTTGAATTAATAGTATTCTATTTCATGAATTGGTCATTCATCGAAAGTTATACTAAACTGGTTTCAGTAAATCGGAACAGTTTTTGAAATAAAGTTTTTATTTTTCAATTAAATTCTTTCAAAATATCATATAACAACAAGAAGGTTTAATAGAAAAAGTTAAGATTTCTTTTTTGGAAATAATTTGTTCTATATTTTACCAAATTTAGATATAAATTTTGGCCTACAAATTGCATGAGCTTGATATATGTGAGACGATCAAAAACATAAGGAGGATCTTCTTTGGGAACTTTTCATAAATCATGATAATGTTTTTTTTTTTTTTAAAAAAAAAAAAAAAAAATAAGGTGTTATTGTTTTACCTCCAACTCTACTACAAAATTGTAGTCTATATTTGAATGATCGAACTAAATTATTGACCTTTGTTGCGTCAATTGATCTCCATTCTCTTTGAATGGCTTCAATTAATTCGACCTTGTTTTTCGGTTTAAAGTCATTTGGATAATTTGAAATTCTGAATTTAATGATGCTTCACATCATTTCTATTGGAGAAAGGTCCGGCCAATTGGCCGGTCATCCACAAACTAAATTACATCGACTACAAAAATAATCGAGAACTTCACTTTTTGAATGCATTTTGGCTCCATGTTGTTCAAAAAAAAAAAAAAAAAAAAAAAAAAAAAAAAATCCAACTTTTGAATGCTTTTTGAGCGTCCTCAAATGTATCTTTCCGAACATTTCTAAGTAAGTTACTGAATTTACAGAACAATCATAAAAATATAAATCAGGTTTAAAATTAATCCCAATTGAAACCCAAGCTAAAACTGATATAGGGAACTTTTCAAATTCTGCCTAATTTTTTTCTGAATAATTACCTTTTTGCCTATATATCATATGAGAATCTGGACCGTTTTGAAACTTGCATTCATCTGTAAACACAATGTTTTCAAAATATATTTCTTCTAAATATAATGTTTCATTTCATTAAGAAGATGCATTCCCCTATGCCTTGGATAACTGGAATGAAACTAAGGAATCAACAAAGCAAAAACAAAAAATAAAGTATTCAGAAAACACCCATTCTTTCTTTTTGAAAGTTAATTTCCCCAACTACGTTGATCTAAAATCTCCAAATTGAAAAATATTTAAAAAATTTAGTACAAGAAAACAATCTATGATTCAATTCAAGGAAATAAAACAGTGAAGAGAAAATACCTTTCATATTCGCCTCCGAGTAATAATTATCTGATAAAAGATATCCTCATAAAAGTTTTCAGCATACCATTAACATTGAGTAAAAATATTAATATACTCATTAAGGATTTCATTGGACTAGATTTGTTCCTATAGGGAAAAAAAAAAAAAAAAAAAAAAAAAAAATTAATATATATATATTAAAAAACACTATTTGGATATTTATCTTCTTTTATTTGATGGTACCTTTGTAAAGCTTTTCTCTTTTAATATCTTTTTTCTTTTCTTTTGGCTTCCAAATGCATTACTTTTTTACAGGGCCAATTTCAAAAAAATTAAAATATGTATCAGTTTCATTAGATCTTAAAACATCAATACCCATCAGAGCATTTCAGCTAATAAACCAAAAACTAGTTAATGCGTTTGAAATAGTTTAATCTGGATGAAATAATATGCATCAAAAGCTCTATTCTTTTTTTTTTTTTTTTTTTTTTTTTTTTTTTTTTTTTTTTTTTTTTTTTTTTTTTTGACCTCGAAAGCAATAGTTATATATATTTTTATAACACGAATTAAACTAAACTAAATTAATATGTCATATTATTTTAAATATTTTAAATATTTTTTTCAAAGATAACAACAAAATTAATTAACACTTTTTGAGATAACATTTTGGTCTTAAAAAACTTAAAATTCTGAACTATTAAATTAATTATACTTAATAGACTTGTGCAAAGTCCAGGACAATAAAACTTTTCAAGGACAAACGCAGGACTTAGGACTAGGCTTGTTATTCTGATATCAATTATCAGGTTTGGCACTTTTTTTAACTCAGATAATCGATAATAAAATGCTATCGATTGGAACTTTTTATTGTAGAATTCGATTATCAAGTATGAAATGTGATACAAAAAAAATATGCTTTTGATATCGAATCTTGATTAATCGAAATTAATACCTGAAAAAAACATTAAAAATAGTATTTTAATGGCATAATATAAATATATTCTAACTTATTATGTAAAAGAATCGGATTTTATTAGATTTTATAACGGATATGTGAAGTAATCAGTTAAAAAAGTTTACAAAATTTTAATACGTTAAAAAATTTTCAATATTGATAATCGATCTTTTATTTTCATTCATTATTGATATCAGAGATAAAATTTTTGATTTGATATTGATATCAGAAAAATGGATCAATTATCAATATCGAAAATCGCGACTTAACAAGCCTACTTAGGACTTTGTCAGGACCATTTTTTTTTTTTAAGAAAAAAAATGACATATTAAATTTTATTGAAAAAAACTATATATTCAACTTTTCCTTTTAATATGGATTTTTTTAAAAATCTATAAATATATAAATAAAAAAAGATTGTTCACTTAATATTTTACTGATTTTATAACTTATATATGAAATTATCCGTTTTAATGAGAATTAAAAACTTTCGGGCAGAATTAAATGATCAACATATAATTATTTGAGTATTTTAATAAAAGCATATTTTAAACAAAAAATATCAAAAATTATATTAACGCATTTTTTTAAAACAAAAATATAATAAAAATATCAAATATGTGTCCTAAATTCAAAGATAAAAATGTTTTTTAAATTAACTAAGTTTGTTTATTTTGTCCAGGACTTTGCTCAAGTCTACTACTTAAAATACTTTATTATTATTATTATTATTATAATGCTTAAAAGATATTGGTCTTAAAAAACTTAAAATACTTTATTATTATAATTATTATTATTATTAAGAATTAAAAACGTTTCTATGATTAGCAAAATACTATTGACTATTTAATCATTTTCCATTTTTTATATTATCAATATCTTTTAAGCATTATAATAAAACTTCTTCTTTTATTTAAAAACAATAATAACAACAAACATTTCCAAAAAAATCATCTTAAATGAGCCGTCAATAAGGTAATTGAATGATAATTAGCCAATGCTTTTAAAAAAAAAATTGAATTCGAAATCAATTTGCTTTGAAATATACTTTACTAAGTAAAGGAAATAGTAGTATGTTTGATTTTTGCGCTTCAGATTATTTTAAATGAGTATATTTGGCATATTTGGCTCATGATTTTGTTTCGCAATTGAAAAGCCAAAAAATTCAAATTTCGTATTAGTAAACAACTGTTAACATTCTTTTTTGTTCATGCCTTCTCTCTTTTTTGGTTAAAATGAATTTATAATAATTTCGTTACGAAAGTGAAAATTAAACTAAAAAAGTTATGTGATAAATTTTTTAAAAATTTTGGTGGTTACATTTTTCGTTACAAAAGTGGGTTTTATCGTTACAAAAGTGAAGCAACTGTATATTTTCAATAAATTTATTTCTATCCATTTTTTGTTCATTGCGAATTAAATAAAGTTAAATATGCTTATTGTAATAAATCATATTAAGAAAAATGATTTTTTTTTTTTTTAAATACTTTTTTTTTTTCAATTATTGAATTCCTTTCAAAACGATTTTTTATTTTCTGAATTTTTTTTTTTTTTCCTCAATGTTTCAAAATACTCTCAAATTTGAAAATCTTGCTTTTGAAAATTTCTATATACTATTCAAACCTAAATTTGAAATAAAGTTGAAATGTAAACTTATCAAATTATATAGGGGTTTATTGAAAATTCAATTGTAATCAAAATAATTATTTCAATGAGTAAAACGGCATCTTATATACTATCTGCTTATTCTTTTTTATTTGAACATCTAATTGATAAAGTCTTGGATGTAGGATATCAAGCAAAAAATGGAAATCCAATTCCTTCTTTTGATGAAGAATTGTTAATAGATTTATGCTCGGAATCTCAGAGTCTTTTCGAAAAAGAAAGCAATGTTCTTGAGTTAAGTGGTGATTTTATTATTGTTGGAGATATTCATGGAAGTTTACATGACTTATTTCGTATTTTAAAATTTTTACAAGAAAATAATTCAAAAGCACTTTTCCTTGGCGATTACGTTGATCGTGGAAACTTTTCTCTAGAATGTATAACAATTTTATTGGCTCTTAAAATACTGTATCCTGATTCAATTTTTCTCCTCAGAGGAAATCATGAGTTTGATAATATTTGCAGCCAGTATGGTTTTAAAGATGAAATTCTTAATTATCACAATCCAAAAAAATTAACTAAATCTTCAAATAACCAAAAAAAATCATCAAACGAAAAAGATCAAGAACATGCTGACCAGTATGATAAATATTATGCTGAATTCAAACATGAAGATTGCTATAAATACACAGAGTTACTTTATAATGCTTTCCTTGATGTATTTTCTTATTTGCCTATTTGCGCTGTAATAAATAAAACAACTTTTTGTATACATGGCGGCTTAAGCCCCAAAATTGACCATATTGGCCACCTTAGTGAATTAATTTGTCGACCGATACATAACTTTGATGAGAATATAATTCTTTCCGATGTGGTCTGGAGTGACCCCGCCGACTATTCTAGTTGCTGCTTCGATGATAACCCAAGAGGTCGAGGCTGCCTCTTTAATTATGAGGCCGCTATTAATTTCCTTAAAAAAAGTTCTCTTACTAGAATGATCCGTGCTCACCAGTGCGTTGTAAATGGTTCGCTTTATCACTTTGGTGATAAATGTATTACAGTTTTTTCAGCTTCTTCTTATGATTCTTACATGGGAAATAATTCAGCAATATTACAACTTTTTCAGAAAGATGATTCAATTCTTGTTCAAACCTTTTCACCTCTTATTCGGCTCGAAAAAATTGATGCATCTTATTATAAAGTACAATCATTAAATTTAAGCGATGATAAAATTAAATTTTGTTTTTCCCTCCTTCACCCAACTTTACTTGTGTCATCATCAATAAGAATGACACCAGTTAAGAGGGCTAATATTAGATCGCAAAAATCTGATAGCTTAATTGCCTTACAAAGAAACCCTAAAAAGAGACTAACTCCTCTTAATAAGCAAAAATTCATTACTAACCCAAGGAGGTCGTGCCAATTTGCACGTAATCCTCTCTTAGATATTATATAATACCGATATGTTTAATACTTATAATAATAGAAAAAAAATAATTGTAAATTTAAGCTTAATGTAAAGCTGAATTTATATTAAAAAGTGTAATTACCAAAACTCTTTTTATCACTTTTTTTGGTAATTTGTGATTAAAAGATGTAATTTACAAATTCAATCATATTATAACTACAATATCAATATTAATGAATCAATCCTTATCAATAACACCTTTTTTGATTTCTTAAAAAAGGTATATTGTATTCAAATATAAAAATTTAAAAACAATCAGGAGGAGGGGAAAAAAATAATGTTTTAACAAAATAATAAAAATAGGTAATGATATTTGTGGTATTATTCTTCGTTTTTTTCAGATTGAAGTTTTAAAGTTAAATTACTCTCAATAGAATAATCTAAAAGACTTTTTTCATCCTCTAATTCATTTCCGTTGTAAAAAAGCTTTTGATATTTCGGTAAAATTCCTTCTTTATCTTGAATTATTTCCTTGATGCTTGATATTTTCTGTAATGGCTTAGTTCCAAGCTTAATAGTTTTTCCTGAAGATGTTTCGATAAATATTTTCATTGCACACTGGATAACTAAAAGAATAGTAGAATTGTCTTGAATTGAATAATCTTTAACTACGACATCGTCTTCTAATTGTTCTCCTTTGAAAGTAAGGCACTGAGAATCAGGATGGATTCCTTCTATTTCTTGAATTTTCGTTTTGATATCAATAATTTTATCGTTGGGCTCTATATCAAGCGGGATTTTTTTTTTAAGAGAGTTTAAATGATAATTTTCATTCACATCCAAAATCTTTCTTTAAACGTTTTTTTATTACGATCGTCAATGTCAATTTATATTATAATTTTGATAGACATTTTTACTTTCACTTTTCCGAGATTTTATTCTGAAAAAGTTTGTCTATCAAATTTACTCAGAGTTGTAATATGATTTGAGAATATTTCTCAAAATTCAATGAAAATTGAGATATAGGTCCCAAATTTTTTGAATTAATTGAAATTATTAAATAAATTTTTCAGATAAAAAACGATTATTTTTTTTTTATATATTCTAATATTCAATAAAAATATTAATATTTTGAATATAAATACAGATTCATATAATTATATATATATTATTAAAATTATATTTTTATTTTAATAAGATATTTATTCAAATTTTATCAAAATAAAAATAGATTAATATAAAAAGAGAGATATGGTTATAAATTGACCTTATAATGTTATTTTTATGTATTTTAATATAATAACAAAGGATTACATTAGATTTATTTATTAATTTGTTATTTATTTTTATATATATATTTTATTTAAAAATTATATTAAATGTATATATATAATTGATCAAGAAATATATATAATAAATAATACATACTTTCAATGATATTCAATTTTCAATAATTAGCATGAAAATAATTTATTGAAATTCTAATCGTCTAACGAGTAAATTGTGAGTTTTTCCTTCAAATAATTTGAAAGAATTGAATCTATCGTTCGTATTTTTTTGGCGAGGTTCGTTTTCTCGCCAAATACCTGATAAATAATATTTTTGATAAATAATTGTTAATATATAATACTATTTTTTTTTCCAATCTAAAATTTTGGAGTTGAAATTGAGTTCTATTTACGAATATTTCATTTTTAAAAAATACATTATTTTTTGCTGAACAAATAACTGATTTGCTATTAATAAATATCAAATGATTTATCTATTTAATTTATTTAATTACCATTAATTTTTTCAGAATGATTTAAATTTGATTTTTCATATACTGCTTTAATAGTACTTTTTATTATTATAATATATTATAAAATAATGTTAATATTTATATTCAAATGTTTAATTGTTTATATATTGTTTTTTTTATGAGTTATATATAAATTATTGACTTCAAAAAAATATCTCAATTAATTTGAATAATCTCATAGAATCGGTCAGACTGATTTACTTGCACTAGACCTCTTAGTTAAGAAAGGTGGCCGTTAATTTATTTATCTCAAAGTTCGTTATAATTCTATCTAATTTTGTTATCTCCTCTCAAACTTTGTTAGGATTTTGAAAGAAAAATAAATTCTTTTCAATTGTTCACTTTTTGAAGGCTGCCACTCCATTTGCTGTAGATTATGGAAGCTACTTTTTCAATTAAAATAAAAAAAACGAATATGACAAAAAAATTCTGAGAAATTAATTTTTTATTTATTTTCATATTATATTTTCTTTTCTAATGCTAGTGATTTGGGAATCTACATCAAAGTGTCTTATATAAGCTTCTCTTTTCCATCAACAATGTTTTTTCCTCTTTGGATCGCAAAATCCTGATATTGATATCTGATGAGCACCGCCTCGACGTAACAAATGCCAAGAATAATGGCTATTATCAAATCCAATTTACTCAACAGTTGCTTTTAAATGGTTTCAAAGTGTATCTCCTGAAGTTTCGACAATTAAATTTGAAAATAAATAAAAAATTAATTTCTCAGAATTTTTTTTGTCATATCCGTTTTTTAATATTTTAATTGAAAAAGTAGCTTCTAATCTACAGCAAATGAAGAGGCGCATTCAAAAAGTGAAATTGAAAAGAATTCCAGTTTGTGGAACCTACTTTTTGAGCGAAGCTTTGATATCTAAAATTATTAAAAAGTTAGTAGAAAAATTTTTACTACCTTAATGTAATTGCTTTACAAAACCAAAAACTAAAACTTTGGGTAGATAGGTTTTCTTTTTATTTTTTTGTTGGGTTTAGCTATAACATTAGATATATATAGATTTATCTTTTCAATATTTGTTAAATATTATTAATAAGTTAACTTTATATTAAATAAAAAACATTTTTAATATTTGCAAAACCTTTTGAAAATATTTAATAAAAAGTTATGACATAAACTATTTAAATCCAAAAACATTTGGTTTTAACTATATCTTGGTTAAATAATTTTTAAATATTATATTTATTTATATATAAATATATCTTCATTTATAAAGTATGCTTCCTTTTATTGACTCGTAACACAATTTACCCAAAACTCAAAAAGTTCATTTTTTAGAAGTTTTTTTGGTTTTCATAAATTTTAACACCCTGGTTGGATTTTAACACCTATAAAAAAAAAACAAATTAATTTTAATATTGTTCCAAAAAATGTTAACATCATATTTTCATCATTTTCAATTTTATGATTAGTGATTAATTTTATAATAAATATTCTTGAAAAGCTAATATTCGATGCTTTTTATTTCAATTTTATGAATAATATTTAGTACAATATTTAGGCATTGTGTACAACAATATTCAATGATTCTTGCTGTGGGATTTGAAGTAAAAAGTAGTTAGACACAGGATTTATTTGCGATGATGCTTTTTAGGCATTTTGGGGTTCATTTGCACCAAAGGGGCTTAAAAGATACCAATAATAAGCTCACTTTGTCAATGTTTTTTTTTTTCAATAAATTTATATGAAAAAGCCTATTCACCCCCTTATAACAAACAGGAATCGATACAATATTTATTAACATATCATTTACAAATATTTTTCACTAAAAATAATGAAAAAAATCTTTCCAAACAATATATTACGCGACATAAATTAAATACACTATACTATAAACAATTAATCTAAAATACAAATACGCATACACTGCACTATTTACATACACAGAAGCCTAATATAACAAACAGCCCCAAAATGCCTAAAAAGCATCATCGCAAATAAATCCTGTGTCTAACTACTTATTACCCTTACAACAGTTCTTTAACAAATTAATATATATTAATTTATTGACAAGTAAATGTCAAAGATAAAAACACTATCAAATATGTAGGACTATGATTTTTTTAATATTTTTGATTGGCCAATTGATAACTAACTTGTTGGGTGGTGAATATTTCATATTTGCTAACTAATTCCTGTGTTGTGATGAAATCATTTGTCCGCAAGGTAATATTTATCTCATCGATACAAGAATTGTCAATCGGGATTTCATATGTTGAACTAACAATACTCTTTGAAAACAAATTGCATATTGTTTGGAATTGTATAACTGGATGGTATTTCATAAATCATTTTATAACAATCGTATTCAGTCCATGGGTCATATTCAACTTTTTGTTCCGTTATTTTTGATGGCTTATAGAAATAATATATATCTGTTTTCTGTGATTTTAATGCATTATCGGCTTCAATTATATCACATTTTACAACAGGTTTTGATACACTAATGCATCCTGTGTTGGTTCATAAAAAATCGATAATTCACCTCTAAGATATAAGTCATATGGATTAAAATCAAGTTCTTGGTCAAATGCTATTGATGTGGTGTCTGCAATTGTTGATGAATTATATAAATAGCACCCATTCTCTCTTTTAATAACTAATGGCGCAATAATCATATTTAAATTGATTATTTAAAAATTGAAATAATAAAAATATAATAATTCAAAATTTGTGTACAATGAATATTCAAAAACAAAAAAATGTTCTTCTTCTATAATTATACAATCATAATTGTTTTATCCCTTATATCCCAATAAAGTTATCGACCAAAAATATTAGTTTTGGCCTGAGAATTTGTATTTTTCTTCTTTATTTCACGAGATATTAAAATCAAAAAATTTTCTATAAGAGTTTGTTTTTAATAAAAAAAATTCTTCTGATATTTTTAAGCCTTGGTTTTTGTATTTACAATTGTATACAACTTGTCCGTTTAAAAATTACAATTGTAATTACAATTGTAAATACGTTATTTTCTCGATATTAGTTTTTTATTTTTATCTTGATCTACTATTATTTTTTTATATTAAAAATGTTTCAAATAATTTAAAAATAAAAAGATAAAATAGTAAAATGTTTTTCAAATTAAAAAATATTATTTTTGATTCTTCATAAAATTTAAAAAAATTTATTCGTATTCAAAAAGTTTCATTGATACTACAAATCAAAAAATCGTTATTTTTTGAAAAAATACGTTAAAAAGACGTTTATAGTATTTGTGATGTAAAAAAAATAAGGCCTAGATATTTTATTATTCTTATTCTATTTTTATAAAAAAAAATATCAAAAATATTAACTTTTGAATTTTTTCTTCAATTATAAATTTTTTGCTATATAAATAATCAATTATTTAAAGAAAATTCTAATATTGCTTTGAGAAAAACATATTTTAATATTTTTTCTTTCAAAAAGGTAGATTCCATCTGAATAAATTCAATAAAATGTTTTAAAATATTGAATGATAATTATAATAAAAAAAAAAATGATAAAAAATGATATTCTTTTAAAAATTAAGGCTTCCAAAAGCCATATTTTAAATTCATTTTTTTAATTTTATATAGTTATATTGATTTTATAAATAAATTTTTAAATTTATGCGCCAATATAAATATGCAAATTTTTGGCCATCATGCAATTTTTCAATCAGTTTATTTAATATGTTAATAAAAACATGTGCATTAAATAAATTCTTATGCTCAAATTGTTAAATAATAGATTATTTTGTGGCTTTCAACCATGTTAAATTTTTCTAAAAACTAATGCTGAGATTTTAAATTAAACATTAAAAAACAATTGCTGTTCTGTCCCTGACATAGACTAGCAAGTTTCCCGAAAATATATAGAATTTTTTAAATTTTTAAAAATGTATGTAATCAATCAATTTTAATTGAATGAAGATCAAATTCAAAAATTGTCTTTTTCTCAATATACATAAAGTTTTAATGCTGAGAAAACAAAGTAAAAACAAATGCATTTCAATGATAAAATTTTATATTGAATTTTTTGAGAAAATGAGTAAGTCTAAAATAATTAAAAAATTATATGTGAATGTTTCATAATTTATGTAATTATTTGGTTTATAATAGAAATTCTAATATCGCCTATGAGTGATGATTGAAATGCAAAAAATTTGAATATAGGAGTATACTTATTTTGAATATGTTTTATTTATTTTATTATATTTTTGAGAGATATATACGTTAAGTTCAGAATTTTTCAATGGACCTGTACGTTAGTTTCAGAAAAATACAATGAACATTTACGTTAAATGTAGAAAACGTATTGCTGAAATGTCCTAATGAACTGGCACCAGCTATTTTGGACGAGATTAAAAAAGATGAAAACAATGCTCATAATGAATCACTTGTTCGAAACACTCGTTCATTTAGAAAGAGAAAAAACGAAGCACGATCAAAAGTTCGTGAAAGCAATAAATCATCTTCTGGTGATTATAAGCCAAAATGAAACCACATTAAAATGATTAAATAAACCAATTATTTCTATTTTTTTTGATCTATTTACGATCTAATATAATTATATTATTTATATCATTTTGACAAATTTTCTTTTTGCATTATTTTTTGAATAAAATATCATATATAATAAAAATAACTGTCAAAAAAAAATATTTCATCTGTTTTTTTCTTCATGTAAAAAACATATATTTGGAAATCTAAATTTGTAAAATTTAATAAAATTGCTAAAACTATAACTAATAATGTTTTGAATTATTATTTGATTGTATTTCTAAGTTATCTTATGTAGAAATAGGAAATGCTGAATAATTATTTGAAAAAGTTAGCAAGTTTCAGGAGAGAGAATGGTCTAGAACATTTCGCTTGCGCTGTAATAAATGAAAGTTTATTTAAAATGCAGCTTTAATTAAAATTAAAAAAAATTATAGGAAGATCGTTTTAGTAAAGACATTAAATTTGAAGGAAATGATAAAAGAAAGTTATTAATAAGAATAAGAAGTATTGCAAACTTTGTTTAAGCGCACATTTATCTTGAAATTTGGATGAATAAAAAAAAAAGTTGATTTATCAACGTCAAAATAAATATAGACAATATCCTCGTTGATTTGCTTAGATAGAATTCATTAATTGTTCAGGAACCAAAATCTTTCGAGGAGTTTTGAATTATATTTTGTAAAAAATTAGATACCGTATATTTAAAAACCTCATACTACTCTCAATATAACTTCATACTAAATCCATTCAATTATTGAAATTTATTATAGTTTAATACAAATATTTCAATTGTAAAGAATTTTTGAGAAACTACTGTGAAGTTTATTCATTGAAAATTTTTTATTTTAACAAATGAAGTAAAAAAATATACGTTGATTTTCATTTTTATTATATGAATCAATTTAATTGGACAGATGAAGAAAAAACTACTTTTTCCAGAGAACAAATCCAGATATGTGAAATGAAAAGGTAAGGACTGAAACAAGAATATATTGAAAATACTTTTGGTCTCACACCTCAATCTATTTCAACTGCCATTTGTGCAACTCTCTCAGGAAATCGTTGGCTTCCTCATAGCGAATCAGGAGGAAATATACCTTACATTGGAGATGTTGACACTATTATATTTAAGAAACAAATAGACGAATATGGTTTGAACCTCAGATAGACGAAAATAGATTAAAAATTTATGAGAAAAATTACAAAATTCATTATAATAATGTAAATCAGATTCCAAAAATCCATCCAAGTTCTTTTAATAATTTAAAAAGAAAAGAAATATCTAAAGGAAATGTTCTTTCAAATTTTCCAAGTCTAATGAGTCCTATTAGATTCACAAGAAATGCCTTTTTAAAATGTACAATTTGATTGATTAAAAATTTTTAATAAGAAATTGGTTTATATTAAAAAATTATGAAAAAATTAGGGTTGCATAGGGTCAAAAAATTGAAGAAGTGGGCTGCCCACTGGGCAATTGAACTTCAAAAATTATGATGAAGTGATTCGATCAATTTTGCTATGTAAAGGCCACTTTTTAAGGATGTCCTTAGAGAGTGAACTTTTCGGTATTGAAAAAAAGCATAAAATATATATCAATACTTCAAAAATATGAAAATGATGATATTTGTTCTGAATTTGATTGCGAGTTGTGGAATGTAGTTGCATTTGAATCTAATAATTCATCATTTTCATCATTTTTATTATGATTTGAACTAAAAAAATCGGTAATGTGCCCTTTGTTCATGGAATTCTTTTTATTTATTTTGTGAATTATGTTCATTAAAACGTCTTTTTTAAATATTATATCTTTTCTTAATTATTTTAAACAATATATTTATATATTATATTTTTTAATAATATAATGATTAGATATACTTTAAACGAGAATATTCATAAATATTTATTTTTTTAATTTATTAGACTTATCCACAAATCAAAAATCGTTTGTTGAACGTTTATTGAAAATTTGCGGAAAACAAACTTTTTGTGAATATCTTAAAATTCTCAAATAATAAAATATTTGTAAAAAAGCTAATTTTTGCATCTATAAAACATTTTCGAGGACAATATTTTTTAAAAAATTATATTAACTTCAAATGATATAAGCAAACAATTAAAAATAGATGCAAATAGCTTATTATCAAATATAAGTATTAATAAGAACAAAATCGACTATATCAATAATATACTTTATAATTCAATGTTTGATAAGAATTTTCTATTTTATTTATGTTTTCATAGATGAATTATGTAAAAATAATTATGATCATTTCGAATTTAGAAACTAAAATTTTATTTAACCAATATTTTCATTAATCATTTTAAACAATACAATCTAAATCATATGAATTTTGCATATACAACTGATTTAAATCGTAAAAATCAAATTTTTTTCATTATTATCCTTTTTCAAAATATTTACTCTGTTCTTTTATGTACATTCAATTATAAATTTTGATCTTTATTTAAAAACAGCCAAATCATTAATTAATTTTTTTCTTTAAAAAACATATATTTTTTAAGATATTGGAACAAAAAAAATTAAAACATAAAGCAAATAAACGTTTTGTTTTTGAACAAAACGTTTACCAAAAAACTTAAAAAATTACGGACGATACCGCTTATTTGCAAAGAATGGGATATTTAGAAATAATTAAACATTTGAGAACATAAAAATGTTCACAAAAAGTTTATTGTCCGCAAATTTTTAGTAAACGTTCAACAAACGATTTTTGATTTGTGGATAGGTCTATTAAAGTATTCAATAACAAAAATAAAATTATTTTAATTTGTTTAATATTTTATTTATATTATATATGATTTGTAAATATATTGTAATTTATTACAATTTATTATCCTAATTTTATGATCATATTAATGAAATATCTTGCAAAAAATCCATTCCAAACTATATTTTATTTATATACAAAAAGATGTTTGAATTATTTTATTTTATCAAACACAATAATCAATTAATATCATATATTAAAGAAAAGATAATGATTTAAAAAGAAAAATATTAAAAATAGCTTTTGAATTTATCATATAACTTCCCTTGGGCTAGCCCAGCCCCGATTAAAAAGGATTGAAAAAATGGGCTATCGTCGCTGCCCAGCCACTTTGCCCAGGGCAAATTTTTATTTTTTAACTGAAAAATTGAATGAAAACATAGAAAAGTATCCAGCCCAATAGAATTTGTAAATAACAACAGAATTTATCTTTGAAAAAATTGAATAGATAAACAAATAAATAAAAAAATAAAAACTCCAAAATATCTATTTTAATTTTAATTTTATTTTAATATTTTTATGCAAAACCACATATTTAAAATATACATATTTTTAAGAAAAGTTAAAAATAATATAAAATCAACAAATGTTTTGCTTATACCCGTTGGGTTATCAAAATAGCTTGGGTGGGCAGCTTTTTTGCCCAAACCGTGCCAAATGCAACCATAGAAAAAATCGTTTTAATTTTGGATTTTATTCAAATTTTGGTAATTTCAATACCTCTTTCATAAAAAGGGGGATTTTTGCCTCAATTTTTTTTGTTCAATTAAATGAAGATATACAAATAAATATAAAATATTTTAAAATACATTTATATAATATAAAATATATAATGGAACCCAAAATATATATAGAATAAAATATATATTAATAATCTTTTATTTCAAGATTTTTTATACAATTAAGTGTTTTTTGACACATAGAAATACATTCAGTAATCCATAATTAATATAGTTATAAAAATATGTATATTAAATTCAAAGAGAATAAATAAAGAATACTCATCGTAGGAATAAAAAGATAATTCAATATATAATATTTCTGAGTAAGTTTATTTAAAAAAAAAATTGAACTATTTCCAAATAACTTTTTGATATAAAATCTTTATTTTTTGAAAGCCAATAATTTTTATTTCAAAACTTTTTCAATTATTGCTTTTTTATTTTCCAAAAAATTGAATATTTCCGAAACAACTTTTTGTATATATAATATGATTTGGAAATATTAATTTTTTTAAAGAATTAATTATCAATTTTGGCTGAAAATACAGAAAAATAAATATTACAGTTCAATGATTTCGTTTCACTCGAAAAAAACCTATTTTTATATAAACTTTAGTATTGAATTGTTATTTAAAATATGCATAATTCTTTTTCAAAATCCACTTATTTCCGCATTTAAAAGATTCAATATCATCTTATACAACTCAATGGACAATAAATTTGCAAATTAAAAATCAAAAATTGGAAAAATTAATTATAATTTATTTGAAATATTAAATTTTAATGTAAACGAATAATAAATAATTGTTTTAAACGCATATTTAATTGAATTACTTATTCTTTTTTTAACAAATATTTTTTGTTTATCAAAATAATGATTATTTAATAAACAAAAAATACGTTATCTACTCATTAAATAACGTTTTTTTCTTAAAATACAGATACTATTAATTTAATGCATATCTTATTTTAGGTTTAATATTTTATCTAAATAATTATTATATATAAATTGAGTATATATATAAGTATTATTATATGATATTTTTTTAATTACTCTATTTAATAAAAAGATATAAACATATTATTCGAATTCATTTGAGAATAAAAAATAAAAATTGAATAAAAAATTAGGATTTGTATCAAAAAGTTTAAATTTTTGAATGAAAAACATCTTTTTTATCATATCTTTTTTTTGCTACGATAAATTTTTTTTATTACTAATTAACATTTTATCAGAATTGAAAATTAAAATTATTTATCATATTTAAAAATCACAAATCCAAATTTGATAAAAAGCTCAAATCGGTTCCCCTTTTTTCATAAAAAAAAAAAAACAATAATATCATTGAAAATACCAAAAGAAGAGAAGCAGTCGAAAAGCAAATAAAAGTAAATCATAATAGTTTTCGTTAAGCTACATTACGAGAAACTTAATTTTTATAGCAAATAGATCTGATAATATTGCAAGTTACCTAAATCGAAAATATATTGTTACTAGATCATCAAAAAATTAATAATAATATTTTTTAGATAAAGATAATGTATTATTTCTTTTAAATTTTTGGAGATATGCTTAATTTTCTTTGTTATAAAGATCATTCAATTTCATTCAAATCTAGTATGAAGTTATTTGAGAGCAATATTAGGTTTTTCAAGGTACGGAAATTGAATTTTTTTCTGAGAAAGTTCAGAATTTATAAAAAATTAATAATTTATAAATATCTTTAAATTTACTTAAAATATTAGATGTTCAACAAATAATATTTATGGAAAAAATTATGATATAATTATATTTTGGAATCAACAAAAAATATTACATATTCATTTAAAAAATGCCAAGTATTCTGCACCCTTAATTGAATGAATATTTTATCTTATGAAAAAATATTAAGATTATTTACTTCTATATATCCAATACCGACATTTGCCATTATTGGTTTTAATGGATGTTGAGAATTTAAAAACCATTTAAAAAATAATGTTTCATCTATATCTCGAGTCAAATAAAATATTTATGAATTATAAATCAATAATAATATTTTATATTTTATTTATAAAATATATTATCTGTTATATATCTAATTTATTAACCATATATAAATTTAAATGCAAATTTACTTTTAAAAAATTAAGAAATTGACTTATTTCTCAATTGATTTACGAAATAATTATATACTAATTGTACAATATAATAATAATAAATATTTAAATAAATTTTATTATGTAAATAAGTTACTTTATACTCTCATTTTAAAGAAAAATGTAATTTTATATTTTGCATTATTTTGAATTATTTTTCATCGTATTTTGGTACGTTATTATTTTTTAGTGACGTGAGATGATTATTTTCGGTGAAGTGAAGTTAATAGTGAAGTGATTCTTGAAAAATATAAATTTCCTCATCTTCTTAAAAATATTATTAAAAATATTTTTTATAAAGTAAAATTATTAAGTACTATATTATAAAAATAACTTTAATATTTAATATATTGAAAACCAAAAAATAATCACAATACAAAGCAACATATTTTTTTAGAAATTCAATAAAAAATCATCGTTTAATTGAATTTTCCATTTTTTTTTGTTAATTTATCTATTTAATATATAATGTAAAACTGAAATATAAAATTTAAATAGTATATATAATATAATATATATTATATATATAAAATAAAATAATGTATTAATAAAAATACTACTAGGATAAAAAATGTTTATTATTTCAATATAAAAAATATATTATCTGAAAAAGTTAAAAATTTTTAAAAAATAAAAAAAAAATAAACAAGTATATCTCTAGAAAATAAATATTTTATAAACATAAAAGTATTAATAAGTTATCAATATATATATACTATAATAATTAATAAAACAAAATTATATATATATTTATATTTCATCAATTTTTATATAAAAAAAATTATATAGCCTCTCAATTATAAAACGATTCTTATTCAGAAAAATAAAAATAGAAATATCTCAAAAATAGGAGTATAAAATTCTTATCCATTAAAGTTCATTCTTAGTTTCAAAATAAAAATAAAGAAAATATGATCAATATTACAATATTTCGTCAATTTCTCTACATGAATACCTCTATATTGTTTGAATTAAAAATTTAGAAAACGTTCTGATGAATTTCATTTTTTATTTTAAACATAACCAAAACTATAATCAAATTCAAGCTATTATAATAATTTATATATTTATATATGTAAATATTTACATATATGTTTCAAAGAAGGCGATTTAAATTATCAGTCGTATTGTACCTTTTATCAAATAAGAGCGAAATCATCTAAACGACTTTATTTATGCTCCTTTTTAAAAAATTCGAGATATTAATAAATTGAATGGATTCTCAATATTTGAATTAAATACAATAGAAAATCAATTTGTTCATGAAAATATTTTACCATAAAGGTCAATTATTCCAATATTTTCGAAAAATAAATTTTAATAAAAAGCAACATGCTTTTTAAGACCAATATATAATATCCCAATGTTACCGATTTTTATCTTTTATCTTTCAAGATAAAAGCAATAAAAATGATTTTTGACAAACAAATAAATAAAAAAATTCAATAAAAACTAAATCTAAATTTTCAATTAAATTAAAGATTCTTCTGAATTTTTCTGAGAATAATTTGATGGTCGCATATGTTTTCCCTTTAATCAAATAATTGTGATATGCTTTCAAAAAATTCTGAGAGTTTAGCGTTGAAAATCCCTAGATAAAACTCTTTTGTAATAAGTGCGTATGTTTGTTTTGAATTCTAATTCAATTTTTAAAAATATATTTGGTTGTTTATATTGCTTTTTATTGCATTTTTCTTTTTTGTATTTATATTTGGCCTATTTCCTATTGCTTTAAATTTCTGTTATTATTTGCTCATTTTTTTTGAATACATAAAAAGCCGATGTATAAGATATGCGGTTTTGTCCTTTTTGAAGTCTACCAAAAATTAAATGACAATGAAAATCAGAAAAAAATAGTATATCAATTTACATTTAAGAAAAAATGTTTTC